>JBBBDQ010002387.1:85000-357500 GCA_037127315.1 Ascarosepion bandense | reverse complement strand
TAAAAGAATTCCTCAAAGCAGAATCTCACCCAAGCACCTATCAAGATGAAATTCATGACATCCTCGTACAATATCCGAAATATCACTTTATAAATACTGATGGATCTAAAGACAACGATGAAACAGCTTGCACAGCAGTATCTAACATAAAAACCCCCAAAAAAAGCTTTACCAAAAGAAAGCTCAATCTATACAGCAGAAGCACATGCTATAGAACTAGCGCTTAACATTATATCTAAAAGCAATCACCAAAAATTCATCATATTTTCAGATTCTCTATCAGTACTAACATCACTGAAAAATAAAAATTTGAAAACCTCCTCATTGTAAGGTTTCTATCCAAAATAAACAATATGTCCAACAATAAAGAAATCCTCCTATGTTGGTCCCTTGGACTCATTAGAGAAAAAGGCAATGAAAGAGCTGATAAAGCAGCCAAATCTTCCCTCAAATTAACCCCTGGAAACTTCAAAATTGCATATACAGATCTGAAACCAAAAATAAATAAATTTCTCCAAAATAAATGGCAACAAAAATGGAACAAAAATACTCAAAACAAGCTATTTCAAATAAAATCCAACATAGATAAGCACATCCCCATCCTCACAAAATCCAGGAAAGAACAGGTTTATACTATCTCATCTTCACATAGGGCACCCAAGTCGCACACACTCCTACATACTGAACCTAGAATTACAACCAAAATGTAGATCATGTCAAATACCCATCACAGTCAAACACGTCCTTGTGGAGTGTGGAGCTTACACTAACATCAGGAAGACTTTCTTTAACATCAACAATATGAAAAGCTTATTTGAATGCTCCAACATACAGAACATCTTTGAATTCCTGAAGCAATTGAAAATATATCAAGATTTGAATCAGTAAAAGTAAACAAAAAAAAGTAAGCTAATTATATAAAAAAAAACTCACAAAAGTACTAAAAATATAATAAACTAATTTGGAAGCCAACAGACATGCAGACTGAAACTCTAAAGCAAACCCCAAAAAAAAAATAATAACCATAACTGACCTTAAATGACCCACAGAAGTTGATAGGTTAAAAAAAATACGCGAAAGGTTATCTATGAGTACAATCAGATTTTATTGAAAATAAGTGGACACAATGTTTTCATTTTTTTTAATCTTATATGCATACTATACATGTATGTAAATGTATACTTATTCTCTTGTGTGTGTATCAACTGTACATTTTTAATAGTGGAAATGGAGTATTGAATGTTTATTAAATAGCAAGATGCTATTTTTTTATATTACTTTTTGATTCATTTTCATTTCACTTACTTTTTATATTATGTAAAGGTGCATAAAATTAATTTCATATGCATGTGCAATATTATGAAAAACAAATGTTTTCAATATTATGCTAAATTCTTTTATACACACATTTACTTATCTCAAATGTTTTTTCCTTAATTTATAATTTATTTTTTATACTTGCATTACACTTTTTTCTATTTTTAGCATTTACCCATCACAAGAACAAGAGTCAGGAATTCATATCCCTATCTCAAATCATGCTGGCTCCCTTCCAGACTTATCAGTACTTCAGTTCCCCTCGCCTCTTTCGACCCCTCTGGATGATGAGGAACAGAACTTTACCTCACCTGGCTCAGCTGGTAGCAATGTAAATCTATCACCAAATCTTATGTCGCCCACTCCAGCCTCACCACCTCAGCCCTCCGTATCTGCTCGACGAAATCTGCAGTCAAGTCCAAGTCCATTGGTATTAACTAATGTCAATCAAATGAGATTGCCACTTTCTCCTCCTGTAAGATTTGTTCCTTTTTTTGTTGTTGTTTCAATGTGTGAGCAAAGCAAAGGATTTTTCTTTTTCGTTTTTTTTCCCCCACACTTTTCTGCTGCATTTTTTGGTGTCTGTCTGTTGTATCTTTATTTGGTTTGTACCTATCCATTGATGTGCTATAAATTAATTACTATAAAAAATTGTGGCAAATAAAAGAAAACATTTTACTTGCATTTTATTATAGTTTAAAAAATTACTTTTTTCTCTCTGTACAAATTATTAACTATTAATAATGCATTAATATTTAATTTAGTGACATTTTAATCACAAAAATATGTGCTATTGCTATCAAAATTGTTATGTGATTTTATGTAGATTATATTTAATATATTCACTGCTATCAATTATTCAATATCAGTGAATGCAATACTGATAATTACTACAAATTAAGTACAAATTTTTATTCACGTTGGAAGAATATATTTGGCAATTTCATACTTATTTTTAATGCATTTTATACATTAAATAATTTTGACTTTAATTTTCTTACTAAAATCAACCTTACAGTTCTTATTAATCCCTCACAAATATTGTTCACATATTTTTTACATTATAAAAATACAAATATTAATTTGGTATGTTACATTATATGTACTATTCATTTTAAATGGACTACTTAAATAAATATTATCCTGAATATTAAATAAGAAATTCAAGTAAATAAAAATATTGACAGTTCTGAAAAGAAATTTTCAGTGTTTATTGTATGCATTCAGATTTTTGTTTTACTAGCAAAAGAAACTTTCAAATCGTTTGTAAATTTTACCAGCTTATTTTTGTCTTTAAATGTAAATATCCTTTTTTTCGAAGTTCTTTTTTTTTTTTTTTTTCCATTCAAATCAAATTTTGATGATTGTTGTTCAATTTGTTAACAACTTTAAAATCACAAATTAATATAACATCAAAATTTTAATATTAGGTAGAACATTTTTTTCAACTTTTATTCCAAGTTTTTCTACACTCTGGTTTTAGATGAGATTACTAGATTTAGTCATATTTGAACACATTAATAATAGATATGTTTTCAAAATTTACAACTATAATATTAAATAATTTAAGTTATAATACGTCTTTAAGTTTGAAAATTTTTGAACAGGTTATATTCAGAAATGTTCATTAAAAATAACCTTAATTAAATAAAATCATCAAATATGGAATTTATTGATGTTAAACTTCATATTTTTTTCTTTTAAATAGATTTGTTGCTTCTTTTGTTCATATGAAGTAATTACTCACCTGCATGCTTATGGTGTGATTGTTTTTGTAAATATTTTCCTTTGATTTTTTTTTTTTATCATGTTCCAATTCACTGTCCTGCAAAAAGTAAAAAATAACACATGAGAAGAAATTAATATAGGTAATTTACAATCAATATTTATATTTCATTAAAACTGATTAACTTTTTTCTTTTTTTTTTAAATTAATAAACTTGGATTATTTAATGTTTTAAGGCATAAATTATGTAAGTAACAGTAAAAGAATTGTTAATATTTGAATAACAAACAAAAATGTATAGTTAATTTTGTTGAAAGATTAACCTAAAAATAATTACATAATTTTTTTAAAAAATTATTATAGAGTACCTTATGTTATGCTAAACCAAAATAAAGGTTTTTGGTGATTAACTGTCAGTATGTAAGTAAAAAAATAAATATATATATATATATATATATATATATATTCCTTTTTACTTATTTACAAATTTGTAATTTATAGTACTGAAGTTCTTTACTAAATATTTACTCACTTGCTATTTTTGCTATTCATTATACTATTATAATACAATCCCAGAATATTGGTGGGGGGTCGGGGGGAATACATCCTTTTTCATGTTCACACTCAAAAAGTGACAGTAAAATTGTATTGATGCAAAAGAAAATGATTCTTAATGCAGCATTTTTAACATTGTTGATGTTCCTATAAATTTTCATCAACTTTAATTAGAAATATTAATTATTCCTAATAGAATAAACATTGGTTTTTAGAAGTATATAATTGAAAATGGATTGCTTATATAATAATACTTACCTTTCTTGTAATTAAAATTTATAAAATATATCTACTTGATAACTATTCATGTTAGCCCAGTTATTATGGTTATGGAATAAAATTCATTTTCTAAGGTGTTTTATTATATCTTTTAAAATAGAACTACCTATTTAATTTGTTCAGAATCATTGATTGCTTTTTTTTTCCAGGTATAGCTGTGTTGTGGTGCATTGGATATCGGCTCGGAACGAGAAATTGGGGAGCCGAGTTCGAATTCCAGCCAAATTCATTGCATTCACTTGCACGCAAATACCCTTGGGAAAGGTATTAGTCTGTCTCTTCCTTCCAGTTATGGGTTAAATAACAGGACAGATTGGGTTCTATAGCCTTGGTCGGCAACCAGTCTACAGCAGAAAGCAATGGCAACCTACTGCGGGATAATCTTCTGCCCAGTCAGTCATGATCACCCAAGCGTGTATCACGTATGGCACTTAACTGACTGATAGCTGTGTTTACATTGTTTTTATCAGTATAAAATTTATGAATAAATTATTGGCCATCGTAGATTTTGTAGACCATATAAAATTTTGATAGTGTAAATATTCTTATTACACCATTTCCTTAAGTTCTAGGCATTTTGGTTTTTCATGTTGATTTTAAATTTTAAAAATTTTATTTTAATCTTCTCAGAATTTATAGTTCTAATTTCAGTGAATAGTACAGTGATCTGGAATATGATTTTGTATTATGCTTGTTTTGCGTTTTTCTTTTTTTGTTTGTTTGTTTGCTGTTATCTGTGTTCCAGTTTGCAGATCTTTTGTTGTTCCCTGTGTCTTAGGTGTCCTGTGTAGATCCCAACAGTGGTATGCCTGCTGTATCTGGGTCTGCACCAGCCCAGACATCTTCTCGTGTGCACCAGTGCATGTTTTCCCAAGTACCTCAGAGGCAGCATCCTCATGGAGGAGGACAGCACCAGGTGGCAGCATCCCATCAACAGACTCACCGCCATTTAAAAACTTACTCCCCTCCTTTGCACCATTGCACTCATCACCCCCACCATCACCCAGGACAGATGCAGCAATCATCAGCCCAACCATCACATACACAACAGCCACTACAACATCCCCATCAGCCCCAGTCCATCCATAAACATCATATAACTCCACAGGTACATGTTACACCACCACCATGTAATGAATCACAAGTCAATCAAACCAAGGTTAGTATTAATGATTAATTGCATTCCAACACTTATCACAAATAAACTATCTACTCTTACTGATTTTTTTCATATAACTTTAATAAAACATGAGATTCACTAATTTTTCTAAGTGCTGTTTATATCTTGAACAAAACAATTTTAAGAAATCTGAAGCTTAGGCATTTTATAGAGAAAGGGTTATTGCATTGTCCTTAAATGAATGCAGAGTAAACAATTTTATTTTGTATCCTGTGATTAATTTAAATTTCAAAATGTGCTATGCTTAAATTAATGCTGTTAATTTGAATTCTTTCCAACCTTCTAAAAGCTATTAGATTTCTAGTTTGAGATCCATTGTATTGGAATTTTAAATGGTTACCTTTTTTAAATGGCAATATTATAAGCTGAGAAGATATTCAAGATTACTTTTTTTATAGGAGGTGATGTAAAAAGTTCTTGGCCTAACCTACATTCCATATGATACTTGGTTATTGAAATAATAGCTGAGAACTTAACACCCCTCATAATTTCTGGCAAAAAAGAACTATAACTTATAGTTTTAACTTTAAGACATTTACTATTTGACTTCATATTTATTATGTGAAAAAAGCAAAATCAAGAATTTCTAGTTTTTCCATGCATTTTTTTAAATAGTATTGTATTATAATAATACTTAACCACATATACTTTCACATTTTTCTGTTACATTCTTCTAATTTTTTATTGCATAGCTTCTAAAAACTTATATTTTTATGTGTTGATTGACATTACAATATAAATTAAAATTTATTAGGTTATAAATTTAATTATTTTCAATCATACTACTAGGATACAACCACTCCTCACTTAGTGTTTAATGCTAATACCTGTTTAATGCTCTCTCCCCTTGGTTCTCAACAAATTTCTTTTTCTTTGACATTGTTAATGTTTTTTTGTTTCAGTTTATGTAGTTAACCAAAACCAAGATTTTTTTTCCTTAAAATTTCAATTTATTTAACTATCTTCACTCAAAGCCCTTTTAACAAAATTTTCTGTTTGTCTTTCATTATATTTACTCCCTCCACATCAATGAGTTAAATCTATTCTGCCTCACATTATGAAAATTAATCTTCATTTTCTGTTGTACATGGTGGTTATCTGTCACCTCATGTACCCTCTCCACCAAATATGTTATCAAATCTATTCCTTCTCTCACTATGAAAAAAATGATTTTCTCTTGTATGCACAGTCTCATCTCTCTACATTGATATGCATAACCAAATCTATCCCTTCTTCCTTTATAAAAACGAAAACTTAACATTTCCTAATATCTGAGTTAGTTTTATTGCATCTATTGCCAGTCCACCTCCAATAAGTCCCTGAAATATATCTTGATCATTTCAGTAATATTCTTAAGAATTTTATTTTTAAATATATATATATAAAAAAAATTCAATGCTTATTTCCCTAATATGAATTGAGAAATTTATTTCGCATAAAATTAAAAAAAACAAAAAGTAACTCAGACATTGTTGCAAAGTATATTTGTACTCTCTTGTATAATTATCGTATAAAACCAAGTCGCCAAATTGTCATTTTTGTGGGCACAAAGGTACCTTAAAATATATCCTGAGTAGCTTTAAATCTGCACTGGCTGATGTGCATTACAGATGGCACCACGACCAAATTCTAAGAGATCGTGAAAATAGTTCAAAATGCTATCAAAGATAATGTTTACAACCCAGACACAAGGCAAATAAAATTTATTAAAATGGGCGCGAAAATACCACAAAATAGAAAGGTAAATCCAAACCTGTTATCTCCTGCAACAGACTGGGAACTAAGGGCTGATATAGGCTCGAGATTGAAATTCCCAGAGCAAATTGCCACCACAAAACTTTGCCCAGATATAGTTTTCTTCTCACATAATTTGAAGAAGATAGTTTTGTGGGAACTGACAGTCCTCTGGAAGAAAACACAGAAGCCCATGAAAGGAAAAAGGTAAAATATGACAAACTGCTGGAGAGTTGCAGGGTTAAAGTTTGGAGGGCTAGCTGTACTCCGATAGAAGTAGGGACTAGAGGATATGCAGCAAGGTCTTTAAGCAAAGCCTTAACAGATATTGGGATAGTGGGAGTAAAAAAAAGGAAAGCACTCAAGTCCATAACCAAAACAGCAGAAAGAACAGCTAATTGGTTATGGATCAAAAGAGCGAGTACCTGGATTTCAAAAACAAATTGTTAGCTAAAATTCCCTGATATTCTGCATTTCTGAGTTCTCTTCATTTTTTAATAGTACTCGTAAATAAGATAAAATGCATAAATAAGTTCTTAAATTAATGTATTTAATTGTAATAAAGGTTTTTTTTACTTGTACATAATTTATTATATATTTATGTGTGGTTTTAAAAGGATTTTAAAGTACTTGTGTGTGTGTTTATTTTTCTAATTTTGGGGAAATGATTTTAAATTTATACATATTTGTAGCCACATGTATTTTTCTTAAATGGATTTTTTTTTCTTTTGATAAATTCTTAGACGAGTTTTATATCCTCATATCTTTTTTAGAAACAACTTAAAAAATTATATATATTTGTAGATATTTATTTTTTTTAAACGAATCGTGATTAATTCTTAGTCGAGGGTTTTTCTTTTTTTTTTTTTTTTTTTAATAGCCATTTGACAAGTAAATTAGTTAATATATATTTTAGGACGAGTTCATGCACGGTTTGCCTTTTAATGTAAAGTGGCTCTGACTGTCGCCAATCGGAAGTGTTTGTAAGACTTCGTACAGGGCCCAAACATTATAAATTTTTTCCATTGTCTGAAAGCGCTTATTGAGGGTGGACCAGAGTCGGGTCGGTTCTGTGAGGGGCAGTATGATGTTGAGAGACCCGAAACCCCCTAGTGATCCACGCAAAGACATCACTGACGACACCTTCTAGCGCCCCTACTACAGTGTGTATGTTTGAAATCATTTTCCTGTTAAGCAGTGACTTTCGGGAAAGACCGAATGACAATTCAGGAATAGTCTGAAAGACAAATTAGAAAGACAATTGACGTTAGGAGAGACTACAAATGTTACATGCTTGGGCTAGCAACCCAGCATGTTAAAATAAAAGCGCTACAGACACAATTACAAGTAGATACCCCCAAGGGATCCCGAGGAGGGGAGAATGAGATCCCTAATTGGACAGATACACTGGATACGAACCATGGCTTACCACATCAATCGAAGTTAACTTGCTCCTGTGGCAGGAAATGTAAAAATATACGCGGCCTGAAGATACATCAGACGAAAATTAAATGCATGGCATGTATTGACAATCTGCAACGCACAGGATACACACCACAGTACCCAGTCCTTCCAAGTAGGAGTCAATATGTCCAGCAACATAACATCAAGTAATTTTCGGAAAAAGATCAAATGGCCTGCAGCCGCTGATACAAACTCTTGGCAAGCTTTTGATTCGGACGTCAGCGAGATCCTGACAATGATTTTGAAAGGCTCCATTGATAAACAACTGGAAGTTATGAGCAAAATAATTGTGAGCTTTGGAGCAGAACGATTTGGAAACAGCGAAGGAAAAAAAGTAGCAAATAGAATCGTGAATCAAAGAGAAAATTAAAATTAAAAAATACAGAGCAGAATTAAAATCACTAAAAAAGCAATACAAGAATGCAAAGCCCGAAGAAAAAAAAAGCCTTAAGAGAACTGAGAGACTCGATCCGATCAGATTTAAAAGCATTACGAAGAGCCGAATGGCACCACTGGAGGAGGAGAGAGAGGGCACGGAAAAGAGCAGCCTTCATATCCAATCCTTTTGGATTTACCAAACAATTACTGGGTGAAACTTGCAGTGGAACGCTACAAAGTAGCACAGAGGAAATAAATGCTTTTCTCAAAGACTCCTTAAGCGACCCTTACCAGCAGCAAAAACTTAGCGAAAACCATCTACTTCTTACCCCAGATCCTCCTTCAATTGATCTTGACATAGGACTACCTTGCTTGGTTAAGTTGCAATTAACGCTTAAAAAAGCTCGGTCAAGCTCTGCTCCTGGCTCAAATGGAGTCCCGTACTTAGTTTACAAAAGATGCCCGAAATTACAACATATCCTATGGAAGTTACTGAAGGTCATTTGGAAGAGAGGGAAGATAGCAGACCAGTGGAAGTATTCTGAGGGGATATGGATCCCCAAAGTGGAAAACGCCAAGAAAATCAACCAATTCAGATGTATTTTGCTGCTGAATGTTGAAGGAAAAATTTTCTTCAGCTTATTAAGCAGTAGGCTGTCAAAATATTTAATAATAACTACATTGACACCTCTGTTCAAAAAGGAGTTCCTGGCATGCCAGGATGTATGGAACATACAGGGGTCATTACCCAACTACTAAAAGATGCCAAGGAAAATATGGGAGATATTGCAGTCCTCTGGTTAAACCTTAAGAATGCTTATGGGTCAATTCCCCATTGTCTAGTAGAAGAAGCTTTAATTCGGTACCATATACCCACTGATTTCACCAAGCTCATTTTAAACTACTATAAGGATTTTAAAATGAGGGCAGTAACAAATATCTCAACTTCAACTTGTAGTTTAATTATTGATAATCTTGACAGAATTAGTTTTGTTGATATTGGTATTATAACTATAATATATATATATATATATATATATATATTAAATTTATACATTTGTAGATACTTGTTTTTTTTTAAACAGATTTTTTTTTCTTTTGATAAATTCTTAGATGAGTTTTTTATCCTCATATCTTTTTTTTTTTTTTTTTTTTTTTTTCAGAAACGACTTAAAAATTATATATATTTGTAGATATTTATTTTTTTAAACAAATCATGATTAATTCTTAGTCGAGGGTTGTTTTTTTTTTGGGGGGGGGGGGGGGTTTAACAGCCGTTTGATAAGTAAATTAGTTCATATATTTTAGGACAAGTTCATGTACGGTTCGCCTCTTAATGTAAAGTGGCTCTGACTCGCTAATCAGAAGCATTTGTAAGACTTCGTACAGGGCCCAAACATAATTTTTTTCCATTGTCTGAAAGCGCTTATTGAGGGTGGGCCAGAGACTGATCATCTCTGGTCTGGTCGGGTCGGGTCGGTGCGGTGAGTGGGGGTATGATGTTGAGAGACCCAAAACCCCCTAGTGATCCACGCAAAGACATCACTGACGACACCCTCTAGCGCCCCCACTATGGTGCGTATGTTTGAAAGTATAGGTGATGTTGGGGAGGTTGAGTTTTCTTCCTTTCATTAGAAAGGAACTAGAATAGACTTTGCTAATTTTAAAATTGACTGTTTGCACCTGGTGAGTAGATCAAGCTCAATACTTCTACTGCAAAAGTATGGAATGAGATAGACAAATTTATTCAACTTTGAGAAAAATATTGGTCATAATTGATTCCTCTAGGCTGCAGAAAATAGTTTGCAGGCTGTATATTTTAGACCACTGATTAACAGTATACAACCCAAAATAATATAGTATATAGATTTTTTTTTTTATTTGTTCATTTAATTTATTTTTCAGTACATTATTGTAGTGTATGAACATTTAGAAATAAATTAGAAATGTTATAAATGATACAGTAGCGATATTAACACTATGTGATCGGTTTTGTTTTGTTTCTGCAGAATGGCCCTTCAAACACTATAGGCTTATTTAAAAGGTCAGATAATGGTTATGAGTGAATTGTGGTTGCTTTGGGTATAGCTTGATGTATATGGATCAATGATAGCTTTGGGTATCGGTTAGCTGGTGAAAGGTTTTTTCTTTATATATGTTATTTAAATATAATATGCATGAAAAAGCAGTCAGGTACAGCTTTTCACTTTGGGACCATATAGTTGAAACAGAACCTTGTCATTTAGTGGCTGTATGCCACCACCTGGCCGGTCAAATTATAACACCAAGGAAAATAAGTGGACCGACGACTGAAAAGTGTTGTGAAATAACGTCTTTATACACAGATTATACACAATAGTCTCTTGGTCTAAACAGCACCAAATATGCCACTACCCGGAAAAATAAGTGGAATATACACAATATGCTCTTCTGGGATAATTTCCCATCCCTTCTTCTATCAACTGGTAGCAGAACGGACGTTTGTTAGGTAAATCGAACTATTCTCCTAAGCAATAACAAGGAATCTGGTTGGCTGCAGCTCGCTGCTTCAAACAGAAGTCTAAGTTTGTTATATAAGACTAGTCAACTTGTTGCTTGTTTTCCGGAATGTTACGGAAATTGCTGAAGTACTGGGTTATTCTCTTTCAGTTAGCAATTTCAGACTTGTCTGAAAATTATCTTGTCTGTCTGTCTGTTAACTCTGGTTGGTTGATTGGCGACAAGCTTCTCTACGGTCGGCACCCAACGGCATGGCAATAATCTCTCTGTCTCTTTACTTCTTCAGTTGGGAACTGTCTTTGGTCATTACGTTTCTGGACTGGGAAATCGAACTCTCTGCCACTAAAGCTGCAACTACTTATTTTGTCTGTAAATTCTCTTCTGTCTTTAACTCTGGTTAACCAGCATCAGGCCTCTTCTGTCGATCTCTGCAACTTCTCTATCGCTCTCTGCAACTCAAAATTTTAACTGCAAAATCTCTTGTCTCTCTTTATCTCTGGTTGGCTAGTATCAGGCCTCTTCTGTTGATCTCTGTCATTCTGACTTTGACTTCTGTCGCTCTCTGCAACTCAAAACTTTGACTGTAAAATCTCTTGTCTGTCTTTATCTCTGGTTGGCCGGCAGGCTCTGCGGTTGGCGCCCAACAACATGGCGCCTATCTTCATCGTTACATCTTTAGGCCGGTAACTGGAACTGAACTTGAACGCCAACTCGAGGCCAACTCAAACTCCGGACTCTCCTCCGATCCAACTCGACACCAACTCGAGGCCAACTCCACGCCGACTGATTTTGGTCCCTTGGGACCCTGTATTTATGCACATACCATGGTGTGAGGCCAACTGTCGCTGGGTGTCTAATCCCCCCTCCCGTCTCGGCAACCAATAAAAACCTGAGGTTAGCTGCTACTCGTTGTTGCCTGTGGTTTAACCAATGGGATTAGTCTTCTTTCCATGATGTCAATTGTTAGCCGTCTCCCCCTTTCGGGGCTTGGTCACCAGACCAATGGAATCTCTCTCGATCTTATGACGTCATCTCCCCTTACCCCTTCTTCTGGGCTGGACTTAACCGAATTTTCTCTCTCAAAACTTTTTCTTTCTCACGAAACAATTTCGGGGATTTTTTTTCTTAAAACAATAGCATTAACCTTTTTGAACTGTCTTCGCCCAAAACAAGTTGACAAGGGTCCATTGACATGTTACCCAAATAATAATTTCTACGCACCTGTTTTTTTTTTGTTTTTTTTTTTAATATCCATTCTCTGAGTCACCTATATTTTCAAGTGACAAGAATGCCTTATCAGTTTTACCCTGATGTCAGTGAAAATACTTTTTCTCTAAGTACTTGACTGGAGTCAAAAACATTTATCTTTAGTTCCTTGAGAGTCACCTCCCCAGCCAGACATTAGGACCCAAAATGAAATTTCCCTTTCCTTTATCAAGAAACAATAACAAATAAATTTATCTTTCCTTTATGTTTAGAATGACTGTCAGCTTTCTTTGGGGTGACTGAAACCGATATCTATTGTTTCTGGCTTGAAACTAATTTAGTCTTTTCTTTCTTTTTCTTCTTTCTCTGGTCTTACTTTTCTATTCTTTTGCCGGCCAAAAAAAAAAAATAACAATTGGATCTATCTTTTAGGTTCAACTATGACACCTGTCTGTATGGGTGGGCGGAAATTGAAAACAATCCATTTCTCTTTTCTTTTTCTTCTTTCCGGGTTTACAATAATAGAGAAATACCAGATGTTATTTTTCATCTCTGCTTTCTTTTTAAAGATAAAGATTTTCCAGCTACAGTCAATAATTAGTTAATAAAATTAATCACCTCCATTTTCTTTTGCTCATATTTGGAGGATAAAGAATTCTGTTAGTATGTTCTCTTATGATCTATAATAGTAATTTGAAGATTTTCCGTTTATGGTTATTAATTAATAAAATTAACTAATTCCGGTCCACTACAAAATATTGTTATAGCTGTATTTTCTTTTGCTGTGTATACCTGAAGATAATATTTCAATTCATCAAATGCTAAAACAATTAGTTAAAAGCAGGGGGGGGGGGCACATTAGTTGTATTAATTCAAATGTTATTTTTAGTTGATACCCATATTTGAGTAGACACTCTATTTTTTACCGTGTTTATTTTGTCTGTCGGCCTGCACACTCACAAAAACCTAATATTCTACTAAAATATAGTTAGCCACTAAAAATAACATTTGAACTCATAAAAATATTAGTTGTATATACCCACAGGCATTCTTCAGGTGTCTGTTTTCATAACTCAATAACAGTCTTTTGAATTTTGTACTAGGGATAGATTATTTTCATTCAACTTTCCATGGTCAAAGTATATTTCATATCAGTTAATACTCACCTTTCTTATTCACCTTTGTAACATTTGTCTAGTTCTTCCACTGAGCCAGAATGTGCAACTTTTTGACACTACTAAACCTAGAGATTGAACTCCTAATTATTAGGGAACCATTTATGCTTTAACTAGTACATTAATTTACTAGTGTCTCTAGTATTCATCTCTGTACTTTGTCTACTGAAGAAGTTGTCAGTGATTGCTGTAAGCATCAATTTTTTTAATCAGTGTTATTCTCTATTATTTTGATTTTTCAACAGAAGTAACTACCATTTACTTCCGTATATGATCAGTCATGCCTGATTTTATGACTTACTGTTTCTCCATCTTTACTGGTAAATTTTTGATTTATCCCTTCAAACCGTTCCAAAACATCTTTATTTCCGTCCAAATGTATATGCTGAACTCAAATCAACAAATAGCTGAAAAAACCTACCTTCTTTTTTTTTTTTATTATTATCGACCAGAAAAAAATCAAACTTCTCACTCTTTATCTCACCCTCAACCACCTTTGAAATGTCATTCAGTGCTGAATGACTTTAGGCGTAGGAAGCTAATTTTCGGCCTATTTTACTTCCTTTGTGCAATTACTACAATTTGTTTTGTTTCAGAACTCAATTTCCGCTGAAAGTTGCATGTATTTGCATGTTTTTTTTTTTTCTCTCTCCTTTTTTTGGGGGGGGGGGGGGTATAGAATTTTTTTTTAAGAAAGTTAACTTTCAAATGTATAATAAGTGTAGTTTAATTAACCTTCAAATGCATTGCGTGTATTTGCGTGTTTTTTCTTGTTTAATTTCAGAAGAAAGTTAACTTTCAAATAGAATTGGAGTAGATAGTACCTTCTATCGCCCGGTCTCACACTCCACCCCCTTCTTTTGGACAGGAGTAGAGGTGATCGCCTTGTTTCTTGTTTAGGAAGGGGTTCCCGGTTCACCTCTCTCTTTTTTGGTCTTTATGTCGGTTCGGCTGGAAGCTTTTTGCAGTTGGTGAGTATGGTGGCAATGTCTCTTCATTCTGAGGGTACCGGGTTGGCAGTTTCCTGGTTGCTGCTTCCGACTGGTAATTAGGAGCCCGGACTCTTGCGTAGCGTCTCGAGAGGCTGCTCTGATCAACAGTTGAATAATATCGGGGTTCCTGTAGTGCCATTTCGCGCATGGACGGGCGTCCCTGCATGAATTTCCGATGGGCAACCCCGAGGCCACATTATGTTGCAGGCGGCGCCATTCACCATCCTTCACCTGCTGCAATTAACGACCATCTGACCCTACTCTAGACCTCTCTCTATCCACAACTATAACCAGCATGAAATTAAACAAAATAGCAAGCCTAAACCAGCTAGTCGTAAATCGCCCAAACATATCTGCATTACCTTCACAAATATACGAGGTATTCGCAGTAACTTTAATAGTGTAGAGTCTTTCCTTCTAACTAACTCACCCGATATCTTAGCCATATGTGAGACTAACCTTGACCCTTCTATCCCCTCTTCAGAGCTGTTCGTTCCTGGTTACCTTCCTCTCTTCAGGAAGGACTCCAATGTCCATATGCATGGGCTTGGTGTATATGTCAGCGAACAACTCCCCCTAGCCAGGGTCACATCTCTTGAATCCCTTGATCATTCCTTCATGTGCTTCCGTCTCTCACTTCTAAGCTCGGTTAGCTATCTCTTCTTCCTCTACCGCTCCCCCTCCTCTTCTGACTGTACGTTACTTGATTGCATCTCTACTAACATCGACAGGGCCATTTCTTCTCACCCATCTGCCCATATATTTGAGTTTGGTGATTTTAACGCCCACCACACCAAGTGGCTTGAAAACTCAGCCACCGACCTTGCTGGGATCCACACCATGCACTTTTCAATAGCCCAAGCTCTAACGCAAGTGGTGGACTTCCCCATGCGTTTCTCTAAAAACCCTAACGGAAGGGACTCTTTACTCGACCTTTGTTTTACCTCCATCCCAGACTCCTGCACTACCAGGCAACTCTGCCCCCTCGGAAACTCTGACCACGCCGTAGTCTCCGTAAACATATCAATCCACACTAACTCTACCCAAGAAAACCAGACCAGCAGAATATCATACTGCTACCAAAGAGCCGACTGGGAGTCGTTCAGGGACTTCCTCTGCGACGTCCCCTGGAACAACGTCTTTGATCTTCCTGTCGAAGATTGTGCCTCCAAAGTCTCCTCTTGGGTTAAGTCTGGCATCGATGCTTTTATCCCTGCCAGAAAATTCCAACTAAAACCAAATTCGTCCCCCTGGTTCTCACCCGCTTGCTCGGCCGCTATTGCCCACCGGAACCATTTCTTCAGGCTCTATCAAAGCTGCTCGTCGAACCAAAACAGGCACCTTTTCACCTCAGCACGGAACAAGTGTAAAAAAGTACTGAACGAAGCCAAGAGGGCGTTTGCTACCAGAATTAGGCAACGCATAGCATCCTCTAAGTTTGGCTCCAAAGATTACTGGCGTCTCTGCAAAAGCGTGCTCAGCAGGAACAAGACTTCAATACCCCCACTAATCAATGAATTTGAAGTTCTCACCTCCCCAGCCAACAAGGCTGAATGCTTTGCCCGTAGATTCTCAACCAATTCGACACTGGACTCGTTAGGAATACCTACACCAGACTTCCCACCCAGAACTAAGGCTCAACTAAATAACGTCCACATTACACCCTCGCTGGTCGCCAAGATAATTGCGCAACTTGACCCACACAAAGCGAGCGGCGGTGACAGAATCCCAGTCATAGTACTGAAGAAATGTGCCCCAGAACTCTCCTCTGTCCTCTCTAAACTCTATAACCACTGCCTATCTGCTTCCTGCTTTCCTGCCTGTTGGAAGTCCTCCTGCGTAGTACCTATATTTAAGAATTCTGGCGAACCCTCAGACCCCGCCAATTACCGTCCTATTAGTCTCCTTCCAATCTTTGGCAAAGTTTTCGAAGCCATTATCAACGCCAAGGTGATTCAGCATCTCATGGCCAACGGGCTTCTCTCTGACAAACAGTATGTGTTTCGCTTCACCAGGTCTACTGCTGATATGCTAACGACCATTACCGAATACATATACCAGGCACTTGACAAGAATGGTGAAGCACAAACCGTTGCCTTGGATATCTCCAAAGCATTCGACAGGGTCTGGCATGCTGGCCTCTTGTGCAAACTGCGGAGCTATGGGATAACTGGACATCTGTTTGACCTCATCCAGTCTTTCCTCTCTAACCGCACATTGAAGGTGGTATTAAATGGGCATGCCTCCCAAAACTACCAGACGAACGCGGGCATCCCTCAAGGTTCTATCCTAGGTCCCACGCTCTTTCTGATCTACATTAATGATCTCCCCGACACCATTAGATCCCAAGTTGGCATGTATGCCGACGACACAACAATCTACTCTCGCATCGATCAGAAACCAGGTCTGGACGACAAAGTGAACCTCGCTGCCGTACTTGAAAGGGACCTCCAATCCGTAGTGACCTGGGGTAGGAAATGGTTGGTAAATTTCAATGCCTCCGAAACAAAGCTGTTATCAACTAATCACCATAGACAATCGCATCTACCTCCCATTAGCATGGGACAGGCTAGCCTCCCAGAGAGTAAAATACTACGCCTCCTTGGCCTTACACTCTCGGCGGACCTCAAATGGAATGACTATATTGAATCCATTGCCAAATCTGCTGCTATGAAAGTGGGCTCCCTGTGCAGGGCCCGGAAATTTTTCCCACCTGAATCTATTCTGCACATATACAAATCTACCATCCGCCCGTGTATTGAATATTGCTGCCATATCTGGTCGGGTGCCCCTGCTGCTCTCCTTGGGCTTCTTGACAAAATACAAAGGAGGATCTGTAACGTGGTTGATACTGACTTGGCAGACCGGCTACAGCCGCTCTCACACCAGCATGATGTGGCTTCCCTGTGCCTCTTTTACAAGTACTTTCATGGCTTCTGCTCCGATGAGCTTAGATCACTGGTGCCGCCTAAGCACGAATTTACATGAGATACTAGATTAGCAACTAGGTCCCACCCTTTTACAGTTAAACAAATAAGATGTAACCATAAATTCTACTCCAACAGCTTCTTTTCTCGCGCTTCCTGCCTGTGGAACTCCCTTCCACAAGTCTGCTTTCCCGACAGTTACAATCTCCAGGTGTTTAAATGTAGGGTCAATAGACACCTCCTATCACACTAACTCCCAACTATTCTCACAACACTCTCATCTACCCAACCCTCATTCTCGGTATCCTTACCCGCCTATCACCCACCCTCTGTCATTTTCTATATTTAATCAGCCTTTCTCCACTCTACGTAGCCCCCTGCACAGTAGTGGCAGTGACATGCCTTGCTCGGGGTGAAACGCTTATAAAAAAAAAAAAAAATATGAAAATAAGTGATAACTGTAGTTTTACTTAATCTTCGGGTGCTAAATCAAAAATTTACCCCTTTACTTTTAGGAAGTAGTTAATTTCTATCTTGTATTCTTTGCCATTTTAAAAATTACAGATTATCTTACTCACTGAAATATTTGAAAAAGATTCTTCATATGATTTAAATAATACATAATATTTTGATATGCTGAAATGTATTGAATTAGTTGGTTAATGGAATATAACCAGCCTCATCCCTATAAATGTATAAAAGAAAGGAAATTAAAAAATACTTTGATACTATAATAAACAGTTATGAGTCATGTTTATCGTTAATGAATCAGATGAATTATTTTTATAAAGAAATTATGAATAGGAAAATTTTTCAATGTAAAAATAACTATTTTTTCCTATTATAATAAGCAGTGTCTTAGTATCTATAATATTTTCAAATATTTTTATACTCTAGAATTAAAGCCATATATGTTATTAGTTTTTATTTAAAAATATATAAATATTCTAGATACATCATCTACTTAATCTTTAATCAGTCAGAAACAAAAGTTTGCAATATGAACTTGTAGTTTTAATAAATGGTTATAATGAAAATATTTTAAAATAGTAGTATTCTGGCAACTGAATGTTAGAATTATTTATGATAAAACTTTGTTTGGAATTACAAGAATGATGTTTTTCAAAGCTCTTGAAAAAACTTTTTCTTTTTTTCTTTTTTTTTTTACTTATATGAAATTTTACTTTCACTACTATTATTTATGTTTTTCCTTTAATAATTCTGATTGATTAATCAACTAGTTTTCTTATTCATATATCCCTTAGTTGTCAATATTTCAAAATCATTTTTTTATATGTGATATTTTTTCTTAGAAAAAGAAGATACAAGAAAAAAAATTAGATACAATTTCTTTGATATTCTTTCTTAGAAAGACTACATTTTTTTAGTTGTCAGTAACACTATTTCACTAAATTTAATGAATAAATAAAACTGAATATACAGTTTGGTGAACAAATGACTGGACAACTGAATATGTTTATATATATAGATATATATATAAATTTTGTGCAAACAAATAAGTTATCAATAATTCTGGGTTTTTTTCTTTTTCTTTGACTGTACTATGATAAACAGTATCACTGCTTTACTTAAATAATTTTAAAAGATAAAACATTTTATTTATTTGTTTCAATTTCACAGCAATGATAAACTTTATTAAATGAATTTATTTTAACTTTTACTTTTCCATTAATTTTTTTTTTTTTTACAATTACTTTCGTTACAAGGACTAGTGATGGTAACAACAATTTTATTTTTTACCAGCGTCTTTCTCTTTGAATTGCAATTGTATCTATTATTATTAATATTTCCTTTGGGTATGGGGGCTCTGGGTAAAGGTAGTACCTTTCATGTTCAGCAAGCTGCATCCTGCCTGATAGGGTGGATGGCATCACTGGTCCTCACCCACCTCCTAAATTTATCACATGTTGGCTCCAAGTGCCATATTTCAGGAAACTGCTTTAGCAGATAGACCTTGGATTCACAGTAAAGAATTCTCTACTGACCACAATATGACAACAGGGTGTACAGACAAGAGTTAACTGATTTTTTTTTTTTTACGGATGAAAAAGGAGTTGACTAAAATCATTTCATTTTGTTCAAACGAGAAAGGGTTAAAGAAAGAGATTCTCGGCAAAATACAGCTGGCATGCAAGCTCGCATTGTTTAAAAGTATAGACAAAATGGTTAAAGAAAGGGATTTTTATTCATATTTCCCCAGATGGAAATTTGGCAAGAGAGCAAAGGTTAAGTTGATCTGAGAGAAGAAAAAGGACAATTATTAATTACTGAGAAAATTACTAAATAAAAATTTCCCTAAGAGAGGCTGACGTCATGTAACAACTTCTCCCAAGAGGAGGAAAACCTTCCATGAACATTTTTGTAAAGTACAAACAATAGTGTTTAAATTTACCAGTTAATTAATTATCAAGTCTGGTCAGTCTTAGAGAAAGTAGTCGAAATTTTCATTCCATCGCTAATTATTAGGAATGGGTTGGGAAAAAGAACTGTAAATTTTTTTTTTTATATATATAAATACCATCTATTGATTATTCAGGTATCATCCATTTTATTTCCACAACTGTACGCACATATCCAACTTGGCTTAGTTTAGCTGAGATGCCCCAGTGATCTTAACTCTCTTAAGATTAAAATCACAATGTGGGTATGAGAGATTATAGTTGAAGAGGTCAACCCAAAGACCGATGAGTGTGGGTAGACGGCTTGTTCTCAGACCAGGATCAATCCTGATTAAAAGGGACAACAGATAAAGAAGGCTCAGATACCACCGTGTCACACTGTAGAACAGCTATTCAGTTGTACAGCCCGAATCCTGTCTCTCCACCTGTCAGCCTCCTCAGGCCCAGTGAAGATCCTGAGCATTTACATTACCTCGCACTACTCTTCAGCTGAGATTAAGGACCAGTTATAGGAGGAGCTTGACTCCATTAGAGACATCCCTGTTATGGAACAACTGTACATGCTTGGCGACTTCAATCTCCAAGTGGATTCTGACCATGACTCTTGGCCCAACTACATCAACCACTTTGGCATTGGCAAGCTGAATAAAAATGGACAGAGGCTTCTCAAGTTATGCTCCTACCATGACTTCTGTATAACCAACACATTTTTCGCCACCAAACCACATTGTTGAGTGTCCTGGCAGCACCCCAGATCCCGCTACTGACACCAGCTGGACCTTGTCATTATATGGAAACTCTCGCTGAACTGTGTTACTACAGTGCTAACTGTGAGACTGACCACTCTATGGTTTGAAATAAAATTCCATCTCCAGCTGAAGTTGATACACCGATCCAAGCAGAAAGGTCATACTTGCATTAACGCCAGCAGGATGGCAATACAAGATCTACGAGAGCACTACACCAACTCCATCGAGGACACCCTCAAAGACTGCCCTGCTGGTAACGCTGAAGAGAGGTGGAGTCATATCCGTGATTCCATCTACAACTGCAGTAAGCACCTTCGGCAAGAGAAAAAGATAAAATTCAGACTGGTTCAAAGACAGCATTGCTGAATTAGAACCAGCAATCAAGGCCAGGAGAGCAACCCTCAACAACTACAAGAGAAAGACTTCTGAAAAGACACTTGCTGCAGTCAGGAAGGCCAGTTATGATCCTCAACAGATCACTTGGTGCTGTACCAATGACTACTGGCTCAACTTCTATGAGAGTATCCAGCTCTGATTGATATTCTCACATTCATGGCATATGACATGAAAACAAGATCGTTCCCTGAAATCAACAGTCAGCAACATCATATCAGACTGCAGAAAGCAGATAGAAAAGTAGGCTGAACACTAACAGGATTTCTACTCAAGAGACAATGTGATCACAGATACAGCTGCCAAGAGCACCATCAGCCTGCCTGTCAAGGAAGAGCTAGATGTCTTACTCTCTGTAGTAGAACTGAGTAAGGCCATCAACTCCCTAGCCTGTAGCAAAGCTCCTGGAAAAGATGGCATCCTACCTAAAATCATCAAGGTAGGAAAGACAATTACTCTCCTTCGCCAACTGCACCAGCTGCTGTAGCAGTACTGGGAAGAAAGAACAGTGCCCCAAGAGATGCTATTTGCAAACATCATCGCTCTATACTAGAGCAAGGTTGACCACAGTGATAAGATGGAGTGTACCTCTAGGGCAAAAAGACGCTGATCATCAACACTAAGATTATGGTCTGCGTGCTCAGCACACTGCTATATGGCAGCAAATCATGGCCTCTCTACTACTGTTAAAAGCACAGGCTTAACACCTTCCACCTGCGCAACCTCAGAAGAATCCTAGGAATCACCTGACAGGACCACATCTCAAATAAGAGCGTCCCTGATCAGACAGACATCCCAAGCATTCACTCTGCTCACCCAACATTAACTTTGGTGGCTTGGCCATGCTAATGGATGATGGGAAGATCCCCAAGGACATTCTATTTGGTGAGCTCGCCATCAGCTTCAGACCTGCAGGAAGACTTGTCCTACATTCTTGTAGCGACAAGTATGTCTGCAAGTGATTCATGAGTTCAAGTGACATCAATCCAGCATGCTGGCAGTCAGTGGCTGAAGACTGCAGCAGATGGAGAAGTGCTGTGAAGGCATGCTTCAAGAAAAGTAAGGAGAGGAGAGACCGGCAACGGAAGGAGAGGAGAGAACACAGAGGGATGCATTAGTGCTCTCAGAACCAGGCGCCACCTACACCTGTGACAACTTCAATAGAGCCTGCTGATCCAGGATAAGCCTGTACAGTCACAGCAGACATTGTAAATCAGCAACAGATTGATCTGATGTGCAGAACTTCATTCTCCTGAAACACAGATGCTAACATTGATGCATTTCTTTCACTGATTGTATTTTCAGTTGGCTAATGGCTGATAATCTTTTTTTTTTCTTTTTTTTTTTTCAGTAGATAATTTTACTGGTAGAGGCAACATAGCAATGATATTATGCTCATCTTTCTTTTGTTTTTTGGGGGTTTTTTTCTTTCTTTTTTGGACCTAATTCTGAATTTTAAGGGCTACTAGCATTTTTCCTTGTAGGGATGATGTAGATCTTTATCCTTTTTTTTTTTAACATAGTCTCTTGCAAAGAATAAATATTTTTATTAAATAAAACTCTTGGTACTTAAATATGAAGATAAAAAGTGTATTCAAAATTTGTTAACTTACGATAACCTCATTTGTTACATTAAAATTTACGTAATTAGAAGTATGGAGTATATCATGTTATGCCAGTAATCCAGTTTCATTAATAATTTTTTTTTTAAATATTTCAAAAAAGCTGTAATTCCATTTCAGCCATCACACATGTCTGTATGTTTTGCTTTTATCCATCCCTCCAAAATGAATATCTGGACACATTTTGTATTTAGCAAGTTCATCTCGCAAGTACTTTGTGAGTGTAGTAGTAAGTTTAGTTCACATTGGATGCTCTATTATAATCCTATGCCAAATCATGGTAAATATTTATAAAAACCTTCTTTTTTTTTTTTAAATGGAAATTGGTGAAGATTTATTATAGTATTAATATAGAAATATTACCTATTATAACCTTTAACTTAGTAATTGTAAAAACAAATATTTGCTTTACAATAAATTTGTTTATATCCTCTCCCCAAGAAATTAAAAACTACATTAAAATAGGCTTTAACTTTATTCCCTCCTAAAATAAATTGCTTTTGAATAAAGATTGAAAATTGTGTGTTTTGTTTTGCTTAAATAAAATAGTTACTTTTCTGGATTACTTTAAATTATAAATCATAAAATTATCCCAAGGAAAAAGATTTAGAATTTGTTTAATTTTCTTCATGGGAAAATATCTTTTATAAAGCATAATAAAAACAGAAATAACAGGGATATGCTTCCAGTAATGTATTTTAAAATATATTTAATACTTCTAATTTAAAATGTTAGGTGGATTTGTAATTGAGCTTGACTCTCTCCTACCTCACATTTTCCTCGGTAATTTAAACAGACTTGCAATAATATATTGTATGCTTTTAATAAAAAAGTACACTTATTCTGAATTATCTGATATTTTTTTTATGTATCTTGATAAAATTTGTAATCAGGATTTAATTATATATATATATATATATATATATATATATATAAAGAATATTTGGATGCTCATTAAAACTGGCTAATCAGAATTACATATATCTTGTGGCATCAGATAGTATAGATGTAATCAATTTACACTTATTAAATTCTTATTCTCAACACATACATTTATTCTGACCCATTGAGAACTTGAGTTGGTAGCAAATACTCTACTGTACTCTAGCTATCTTTGTGTTCCAAACAGCTTAAATTCATCACACTCATAATTTTTTTCAATTTATTTTTAGATAATTCATGGAATATTAAAAATTTAACAATTTTAAAACTTCATTTTCTATGTTGTTGAATAATTGCTTCATCTTGTAATACTATACCATCATGTAACTATCATATCACTTTTTGTTTTTGTGTTGTTCTACTGCACAGCTTTCTTTGTTTCAATATTGTATTGCTTCTGTTCCTCCAGTGTCTGAACTTAATAGTTTTGGGTATTTGTATAAAAATAAATTTTTCTTAATGAAGTAGAATGTCCTTTCTTATAAAAAGGCTGTACATTGTATTGTTTATTCATGACTAGAACCACCCTAGAAAATTTAGAATATAAGCATGTAATATCATTATTTATTTTTGTTATAACTAATTTATGATTATGTACAAGTGTATCAAATATTGAGGAATGTCCGTGATATTAAAATTACTTTTTTTTTTTTAATTTGCTGATAAATTTAATTTTAAGATTGTAATTGTAATCTCCTGTAATTTTGTAATTACAGGAGATTTCTTAAAAAAACAATTATGTAAAATGTATATTCTTATTTTTAATATATTTTGGTAGTTATTGAAATTATATTTTTATATAGAGGTTTCAATACCACTAGATGTTTTCAAAAAACTGATACAGAATGAAAGCAAAATGCAAGGCAGGCTAAAATTTTATAATACATTCAATAAGAATTGATAACTAAGGCATGTGTGTGAAAGCGTACACCTTTCTATTGAGCAGAGAATCCACGTGTCTAAACAAAAAAAGTATGACTTAACATTGCCATGCTGTAAGGAAATGCTGTAGGTGATGGAAAAGAAAGTAGTTTCTGTTGACTGCACATATAGACACTAGTTGACTGCAACTAAACTACTGGCTTCTACTGCTTTACTACCATATCTTTCTTACAACCAATTGTTTGTGTCGGGTCCTTACTCACTAGACTACGCAGTGAAATAGTTGCAAAACAATCTCAAGAAATGAGGGGTTTTTTCCCATGTAATGTAGGGATATAATTTTTAATCCATTTGGTCAATTGACCACTTCTTGTTTTTTAAGTTTCTTTAGAGTCTGAACAATTTTTATTGGCAGTGTCTATATGTGCTGGTTTTAAACAGTAACTGAAAATGTTTTCTTGTTTATTGTTAATGGTTAGGATAAAGTAGTTCACAGATTACTTGATTATGTTGTCAGAACCTATCGTTTTGGTTGCAAAGCGTGTTTAGTAGCATTGTCTTTTACTAGCATAAAGCTTGAGTGAATCTAGCATGCAAATTGTTCATTTTGTCTGTTTCAAAGATGATTACATTATTTTCTATATCTTTCATCTCAACATGTCAATCAAAAAAGCTGGGTCTAAGTAAGAGTTATCTGGTTTGATTATTATTAACAAATTAGGTAGCCATATATAAAAGTTCAGCTAAAGAACTCTGTACACTGGGTTTTATAGTTATTCTAAGTCATAACAAGCTGAGAGACATGTTCTGGTGCTAAGAGGTATAGGATTATTTCTGGGCAGCAAGTGAACCTGTCAATGCAAGTGAGTAGATAGATGTGTCCTTGACAAGGGTGGAAGTGACCAGTTATATTGATATGTACGTGGTTGAATTTGGTGTCCAGTACAGGAAAACATATGGTTAGTATGATTTAAGCTTTTTGACACTGTAAACAGTGATGTGTCCAATAACTTCTATCCTTTTTTTATACTAAATCAGATATAATTTTTGGTAATAGGATTAGTGGTAGCTTTCATTCCTGGGTGGGATACTGAATGTAAAAAGTATCAAATATCTGCTTGCATGTTTTATGAATGAAAGTTCATACATTTCCCATGGAAACAATGCATCATTTTTTTTTTATCTGAGAAATGTATTTCCTTCATTTGCAGTGAAGAAGTATTGTCATGTAGAAAGGCTTTTGGTGCTTTATTATCCTTTTCTGCTGATTCAGTAGCTTCAAAATTGATTACTGGACATGTCTATTGCTGATATGTTTTTTGACTACCAAAGTTATGGAACTGCCTTTCATATGTTGAATATCTATAGTGAATTGACTGATACAGTCAATGTGCATAATTTCATGATGTGAGTAGTTATCAGTCTTCACTTGTATTACACCAACCAAAAGTTTGGGTAATACAAGTGAGGACACGGAAATTTCTTCTTTCTAAGAAATGTTTGATAACATAGGTGCAGGTAATAGTATCTGACAATTTCTTGAAGATGAAAGATATGGATAACAATTTTCTTGATGAACACTTGCAATGCTACACTCATGGCAAAAAGTACTGCTTTAAAATCAGGAAAAGTGGGATTATCAACATTGGACAATTCTTTTCTTGCCAAATTGAATGCTGATAACTTTTCTTTTTTCTTCTTTAGAGAATTTTTGACAAATTTGAACATTTTGCAAAAAAATAAACTACCAAGAATTTGGTATTAAGATTTTTGGAACAGGAAATGAATGAATAGCTTTAGTTTCTTTCAAGTAAAGGTCTCATGCTATTTGTGTTAATTCTATGTAAAAAAAGTCAACATCAGATAAGCTGAATTTACATTTCATAGGGTTTACTTGGTCATCATCTTTTCAAAATCTTTTGAGAAACTACTTGTAAATTATTTTTTTTTTATTATGGTGAAATACTAGTAATAATGGCACGGTGAGTGTAGCAGAAAACTAAATTCATAAATTGATGGAATATCTGTCATGCTTGAAAAAAGTTAAAAGATGTTATGATGTCTGTTTTCTTAATATCTTCTACTGATAGGTCTGGATCAGATTAATTTTTGAAAATATGGTAGCACTATTCAATTGAGTGGTGAAGTTGCAAATATTACAAAAGATAATGATTTAGAACTGTGATGAAATTTAGTCTGTGGTCTCTATGAAAGTGTATTTTCTTTGATACTATGTGTAGTGATGAGGATCAGCTGCTGTTAGAGGGATTAATTAACATGTCAAGTTATTTCAAGGATAGTACTGATCATTTGTGAAAGGTCTACCAATATGATTCTTAAGGCTAACAAGACGAGCATTGGAGAAACATCTTCTATCATATTCATCACATGTAAATTGATGGATTGCTGTCCTAGCTGAACTCTTGACATGTGCCCAGCTCATTGCATGTTCTTGGAAGATTTCAGTGCCTTCATGAATTGTATGCCTCCACTTTTATGAATCACAGTTTGCCATTCAGGAGCATCTATATGGCAAGCTGCAAGAGACTTTTTAAACACTTTTTGAAGTGCTTCCTTGTTTTATACTGAGGTTTAGTGCTGTAGAGCATTTATTTAGACCCATAGGGCATTTATTCTGCTGTCATCAAGGTGAATAATATAGTCTACTCAGCAAAGCCTGCAATGATGAATGAGTGCTTTGATGCTGATTGTATTGGCCTTTTAATAGTCTGGCATATCAGATACTTAGTGGATACTAGGAATCAATCTTAAACTGCATTGGTGAAATCTTTCCAGACCATCTAAGTGTCTGCAATGATATGCTCATGTCACACTGACATATCAACACAAGTATTGTAGACCGCCATCTTTGTGCACTTAAGTCCTCTGTTAGACCAGATTTGATCCTTTAGAGCTAAAAAAGAATCAATTGCTTTCTTCAGAGGAGCAGGTATTTCATAGTCAAGAGTGCAGTGCCAGTTTATAATGCTCCTAAAGTATGTCATTTTGTCTGCCACTTTCAGTTTTTTGGTCACCCGGATATATTGATGGTACATTGTAAGGTGAGCCTGGAACAGTTTGGAAGATGATCACTACCTTACCCAGGTTGATAGTAAAGCTTTCAGCTTTACAGGATCAAGAAATATTATCCATCAGAGCCTGCATTCCCTTTTCTGTTTGGGTGATCAATCAGTCATCAGCATACAATATACAAGAGTTTAGAAGGTCCTAGATTTAGCAAAGATGCATTGGATGTTGAACAATTTATCAGTTTTAAAATATTAAATGTGTGTGTAAAGGCATGGAAAAGAACAACAGAAAAGACAATAGAGAACACTGTAAGTGCTACAAGGTCACCTTGCTTGATACCATATCTATTTTGAATGGTTCTTTAAATAAACTGCCAACATTACTAGATATCTCCATGTCATCCTGAAATCACTAGATGATATCTACAAAATGTTGAGGACAGCCTAAGTGTCTCAAGATCTTCCACATTAGTTCTCTGTTTACAGTATTGAAAGCATTTGTAAGATTTACAAAGATTTGAAGAAGGCCTTATTCATATGACTCTCTTGAATTTGTTACAATGTCGATTGTTCCTCTATTAGGTTGGAAAGCACATTATGAATCTGGCAGTATTGTATCCACAATGTCAGCATTAAGATGAGACAACAAAATTCCCATTAGGTTTTTATCCTGTTGGCAAAAGTAAAGCTATACCATGATAATGGCCACACAGCTTACTTATACTTTTGCCTTTGTACAATGGTATCATAATCACATCTTCAGTCTTTTGCAAATCTCCCAGTATTCTAAGATGTTCAGAATGATTCTATATATGAAATCAGCCAAGTGATTGCTACCATACTAAAGAATTTCAGCAAAGATACTGTTTTTTTCCAGCAGCTTTCTCCATTTTTAACTTGCTAATAGATGCTTTTACTTTCTCCAATATAGGAGGATCATTCATAGATTCAACTATGGGTTTTTGTTGAGAGAGGTTAAGTGCAGATTGGTTTACATGACTATCCCTGTTGAGCAAATCTGAAAAGTGCTTCCATATCTTACTAATTTTCACTATACTAGTAAAAAGCTTTGTACATTTTTTGATCTAAGAGGCATTACTGGGATTGTTTTGGGGTCAAAGGCCTGCTTCATGAAATTTTATGGCTCTTTAGTATTCTTTCTGTCTGCATCAGCCTTCATTTCTATGGCTAAGTCAGATCACCAAGTGTCTTCTATCTCACAAAGCTTACACTGAACATTGAAATTTGCATCTTTGAATTGTCTTTGTAGTTGTTGTTAGGTGCTTGTAGACAGTCCTTACTGTATCATTGTTTTTATTTGAGAGAATATCTTTGAGGTAATTGTTTTTAACAAACCAGTCATGATGTTTAGATGAAATCAACCTCTGAGTTTCTTTTACCACATTTTGTAGACATGATCTTTTTAAATCTATCTTATACATATATAAAATTCAAAAAGAAATTCATACACCAGAAGTTCACTTAAAAAGAAGGAAAAAGATAAGAAATAAGGAACAGTGGGAGAGGGAATTAAAAGAGAGAGTAGATTATATTAGAAGATAGGCATCTAGATGCTGTTACAGAGGGTAGGGAAGAGGGAGTGAAAACAGATGGTGAAATGGATTCAAATTCTATCTTTGAAAGAACATTTAAAGATTACATATGTGTAAAGAAATCAAAACTGTGTCACAAGAACCGCGGGGAGGGCAAAGAGAGGAAGAGAAAAATGAAAAAAGGGAGATAGGTAAAAAGTTATAGGAGAGAGGGTTGAGAAACAAGGAAGAAATGAAAAAGGGAGAAAGAAGAAACAGGCATTGAATAAGCAGCCATGACAATCCTTAGCTAAGGAAAGTGGAAAGAAAGGGACATACATAAAACAGAAAAAGAAGGGGAAATAGAGAAAATAGATAACATGACATAATATTGATTTTGCCAAAAGTTTTTAAACATTTTTTTTTCCATTTTATGGTCTGACTACTGTTAAGATTGAATTAATTTAATTTAAAATCTACCACTGGAATAAAAGGAAAGAACGGAAAAAGATATTATATTGGTAGGGGATATAAATAATGAAATTTTTTAAATAATACATTAAAAAAATACCTAGGGCAGGGAAAATTGTTATAGGGAATCATAAAGATATAAATAGTTGTTGTGCAGATTAGTTATTTTTAAGTTGTTTCAGTATATCAGTAAAGCAAATGATACTATTGAAGTACTAAATTGACAACTTGAAAAATTTTAAATGTTTATATATAAATACACATATACAAAATGGATATAAAAACAAGATAAAATTAAAATACACACACACACACACACATCTACATGTATAGAAATAAGCAAACAAGATTATTGCTGATAATAGGGGAAAAATTTTTTGACTAAGGAATTTGGATAATTAAAAATTAATTTTTAGATGTAAGGATTATAATTAATATTAGATATAAAAAAATTATTTTTTTAAATATATAAGTAAATAAAAAAATTAGCATAAACATAACTTAATGAAAGAGAAAAAGTAGAAATACGCACACACACACACACACTAAAATACATACTGCGTACATAATCATGTCTGATCAAATATCCCCACATATTCTCATATATACATTTACACACACACACACACACACACACGTGTGTGTGTGTGTGTGTGTGTGTGTATATATATATATATATATATAAGAAATTGGTTAATAGATAATAAATCATGAAGGGAAGGCTTAAGGTTGTAAAAAAATTGTTAAAAAGTTTGGTAGGGAAAGTAATTTGGGGATTAGAAAAATAAAATTTAGAATTTATGATCAGTTGCTACTCAAAGGATAAGATCAGAAAAGGTAAGGGCTAAAAGTATTAATTAATACTACAGTGATAAAGAAGAGGGAAAGAAAGCTTCTATTAGACAGAAATTAGTTTTGGGTTACATTTAGGGGATTTATATTACAATTTAAAAATTTAGATTTATGACGGCATTTGCTTATAAATTCCTTACATAAATTTAAAAGCAGATTTTGTTTAGGATACTTTATTATTTTAATTTTTTCAACTAAACATAGATTGCATCTATCATAGGTTTTTTGTGGAGTGTGTGCTGAACCTATTAGTTTCCAATTTACTATGGGGTTTAGCCCTTCTTTCATTTCCCAAAATCTCCAGGAAAGAGATGTTTGAAATCTTAAATTGGGGTTAGAAAAGGAGTGTTTGTGAGTGTATTATCGTTGTTTAAATTTACCTGCAGAAATACCAATGTAAATTTGGTAATTCTTGTTATTAGTTGGAGAGATTTGGGCTTAGTAGATTACCTTGGTAGATTTACATTTGCTTTCCACTGGACAGTTGTTAACGGACCTACAATTGCAAGAATTTAAAATACCTGTTTTAGTATTGGTATTGCCTAAATTCTTTAAAATTTGTTTATTATGGCAATTGATAATACTATCCAAATTGTGAGTGCAGAAGTAGCTAATTTTAAGAATATTTCTATTGAAGATTTTGTGTAGTGGATTGTTGGTGTTGAAAGTATTAAACTTTAAGAATAAATAAATATATACATATATATATATATATGTGTGTGTGTGTCATGGATCCTTACCTGTAACTACAGAATGAACTCCTGATACTATATATACTATGCCTCTCAAGAGAGTCAAGTTGGTAGTAGTTCACTCCAAACCAGACTGACAGTCATACTAACACCTTCCACATTTTGTATTGTTATTTCTTGTTAATACAATCAGCCATCATAGACTCATAGACAACTGCACTTACCTCCCATTAGCATGGACCAGGCTTGCCTCCCAGAGAGTAAAACACTACGCCTCCTTGGTCTCACACTTTCAGCGGACCTCAAGTGGAATGACTATATCGAATCCATTGCTAAATCCGCTGCTATGAAAGTCAGTTCTCTGTGCAGGGCCCGGAGGTTTTTTCCGTCTGAATCTATCCTGCACATTTATAAATCTACCAGCCGCCCGTGCATTGAATAGTTGCCATATCTGGTCGGGTGCCCCTGCTATTCTCCTTGGGCTTCTCGACAAGGTACAGAGGAGAGTCTGTAATGTGATCCATACTGACTTGGCGGACCGCCTGCAGTCTCTCTCTCACCGGCGCAACGTGGCTTCCCTGTGTCTCTTCTATAAATACTTTCATGGCTTCTGCTCCGATGAACTTAGATCACTGGTGACACATAGGTTCGAATTTGCACAAGATACTAGATTAGCAACTAGATCCCACCCTTTTACAGTGAAACCGATAAAATGCAACCGCAACTTCTACTCCAACAGTTTCTTTTTTTGTACTTTCCAACTGTGGAATTCCCTTCCACATGAGTGCTTCCCCGACGATAGACACCTCCTAACACACTAACTCACTTCCATTCTTTCAAACACTCTTCCCATCCTCCAAACTATCTATCACCCCACTTCTGACATTTCCTATATCTAACCACTCTTTCTATTTACCTTCCCCTATGTAGCTCCAAGCGCAATAGTGGCAGTGGAATGCCTTGCTTGGGATGAAACAATTAAAAAAAAAAATTTTTTTTTTAAATATATATTTGTTATTTCTACCCTTGGGGTTGTGTTGTTCTTTTTGGACCTTAACATGGTCCATAAAATTTATATATGCACAAGATGCCACCTAATACTTAAGGGAACTTTAACACATTGATCTATCAAGCATTTAACAGGTCTTGCTGGACATTTCAAACATCTTTTTCACTTGGACATGAAGATCACAGAATTTAATAACTCTGCATGAAACCCAAATATCTGATATTTAAAAAATGATAAAACTGATATTGCATAAAAAATAAAAACTATTTTATAATGGCTTATAAAAGCCAAAAGTACTCAGATATTGCACAGTTTGTACTTAAACTTTATTGGAAACCAGAAATCATTTCAAAATATAGAATGATAGGTATATAAAAATAGCTTTTGGGAAGAGAGTAGTTGTTAACAGGATTTGCTGACATTATTCGTGTATCTGTGCATCCAGCCAAAAGAATCTCTAAGAAAAGTTACTTACCAACTAAAACCTGAAAGAGAACCTCATGGAACTAAATGGGTAAATAGATATTTTTGACTCTTTCATTGACCATACTGGAAATTATTCTTTATAAACACATTTGAGAACTTCCATAAAGTATAGCACTTAAACTACTTCACTAAGTTAACTGGGTTACTTGACACCTTCCTTCCCCTTCGTAACACTTACCCGTCACTCTGCCAGTAGTAAACTCCGTTTTCTATTTGAATGCAAACAATTGTATATTTGTAATATATTTTTATTTTGGGTTATCGTAAATTAAATATTTGTTTGTGATTAAGCTCTGTGTTTTGGTCAATCGTTTTTTTTCTTTCTTTTGTTACAACTTAACACGTAACAAAATATATATATATATATATATATATATATATATATATATATATATCACATGGAAAAATGCATGCATGAAAAAGTAATATTCTTAAGATTAAACCTGGAAAAGTAAAATACAAGATATTCAAGTGGAGTAAAAAGTAAAAAATTTCTTAAAATATTTTATTTTTATCTGCAATAATTTAAGTAAAAAAAAAAAAAAAGTTAGAAAGAATAAGATTTATTATTAGAAGCATTCGTCACTTACTCTTTTATGCACTGTAATTAGTTGGTAGCTGTTTGGTGTTAGATTATAATTTATTTCTTGTTGAGTTTAAAAAAACTACTTCACTGTACAGTTTTTCTTTCTCACCCAAATTTTCTACTTTACCTAGGATTTTTTTCATTAGCAATAAAAACAATAGCAATTTATATGAAATTTTTTTTTTAGTAATGTACGTATGGCACTTAACTGACTGACTTTGTTATTATAAGCACACCCTTTCTATTTGTGAATAACAATAACAAACTTTTTATTGGCAACTACCTTGTAAAATAGATATTTCTAAGTAATTTCTGATGGACTTATAGTAATAAGAAATACCACAAACTTCAAAATAGACAGGGTTAGAAAAATGAGGAGTTTAAAAATCTAAATTTAAAAGTAACAGTTAAAGCTAAGATAAAAAAAAGTAGATTTCCTCGATGTAACTTTGGATCTAGAGAAAAATATACACCAACCATACAAAAAACCAAACACAAACCCTTTATACATCCACCCAAAATCTAACCACCCTCTGTCTATCATCAAGCATATACCCTCATCAATAGAATACAGAATTAGTAGAAACTCGGCTAATGAGGAAGTGTTCAATAAACATAGCGATTTTTATAATACTGCATTGAAAAATAGTGGATATATAAACCAAAATATTAAATATGTAAACAAGAAAAGCAACCCTCGAAGAAAAAATAGATGACTAATGGTAGGTTGGGAAGAAAATTCCTCGAGTTAATTAGGAAACACTTCCCGGAGAAAAATCTACTAAGTAAGATCTTTAATAAAAACACTATAAAATTAAGTTACAGCTGTATGAATAATCTAGAAAAAATTATAAAAACCACAATAATAATATTTTTAAAAAATTCAACAAAACCAGCAAAATAACCAGACAACAGAAAATAACAATTTAGACGAGAAAAAATGTAATTGTAAAAAACCCATAAACTGTCCACTAGAAAATAGGTGTTTGATGAAATCGATAATCGATCAATGCGAAATATCGACGAAGGAAAACCCAAACAATATAAAAGTCTATATAGGGAGTACTAAAAACACTCTAAAGCAGAGAATTTACCAGCATACCTCTTCATTTAATAATAGCAAATACAGAAATAGAACATCCCTATCAAGATATCATTGGTACCTAAAGGAAACAAAAAAAAAAAACCACCCAAAATAAAGTGGAAAATCCTAAAAGAAGCTAAAACATGTAAGTCCTTAAATGAACCATGTTCATTTTGCTCATATGAAAAACTATTTATTATTAGATCCCTTAAAAATAAAAATTTATTAAATAAACGTAACGAAATTAATGTCATATGTAGACATTGTAAATTATTCACATTAGAAAATGGATAAAACCTAAATTAAATAACATGCTCACCGACGAATTAAGTAAAAAATAAAAATAAAAATGAAAATAAAAATAAAGCCAAAGATAGAATAAGTTAGTTGTTCTTTTTTTAATAATTACCCCCTTTGTATCAGGATAATAAACTTTACAGCAAATTGATAGATGGAGTGAAAAAATAGCAGTTCAGGGTTTCCTTTTGGAAAAGATCTTTTCTTTAACAAATAGACTAAAGGGAAGGGGCTTGGTACTACCAAGAAGAAATATCACATCAAATGTAATAAAACTGAAGGGAAAATGATAAGATCAGATAAATGCAAAGGAAAACAGACAAGAGAGGAATAGGGTCAAGGAAAAAGAAAAAAAGAGGAGGAAAAAAGCTGGTTAGCACAGAAATTTCTCGGGGTCAAACCCCTAAGTGAATCTCCATTCAACACACAAAAAAAACACCCACATACATTCACAGTAAACCAAAAGTATTTGTCATTTAAATGTAAATCGTCTGCACAACCACACCAGCATTGCCTGATGATGAGAATTAATCTCAAAACTATCGCCCGATTCACACTCCACCCACATCTTTTGAACAGGTGAAGAGGCTCATCCCTTGTTTCCTGTTTAGGATGTGGCTCCCGGCTTTCTCCTTTCCAATCATTTTACTCTTAAGTAGCCCCATGCGCATCAGTGGCGTCACCGCCTTGCTTGGGGTGATATGATTTTAAAAAAAACAAAAAGAAACATGGAAATTTCCATGTAGCAATGTAAAATTGACATAACCATATAATTATATTATATTAGGCTCTATAATACTCATTATATTGAGCACTGTTTATAATAAAATAAATGCCAGAGCACTCAAAATATAAAAAAAACCTTGAGTCCTCTTCACTTGGAATTATTTCTAAGTTATATATTTAATTTGTTTTACCTAGCTCTAAAAAATTTGAGTGAATTTAATTCACACCATAATAATAAGCTGGAAACCCTTAGGTACTTCAATATACTTAATGAATATGGAATCAATAAACATTATTTCTTTGGTCTTTTGATTAGCAGTAAGAAAACTTAAATAATGAATTGCAGGAAAATACCATCCAGGTAATGTTTTGCAAACATTCTAACACATTTTAGTAATATATATTCAGCAGCTTTATATAATGTTAATCTGACAAATAGCACTTAACAGCTTACCATCACAGTACAAATGAAAAATGTTATTTTTTTATAACAAGCTTTGATGTTGATATCTTACCTGTGTGTGTGTGTATATATATATATATTTACACTCTCACACCCTGATTGAGTACTCTGGAAGAATGGTAGACTTTGAAAAACCGTAGCTACTCTGGCATGTACGCATTGCTCATTCAGTAAAATGAATTAGAGCATTCTGGCTATTGGGCGCGTATAGTGATAATATATGCGCTAAAAAAACTCTGCCTTCTTCCACCAAACACCCATAGCCCAGAGGTAGAATTGCCAACTGACACCAATTCGGTCGGGTTTCAATCCTGGGTTAAAAAGCAATCGGAGTCTAACCGTACTGATGAGCTGTGATACAGCAAAACAGATCTGTTTGCGGATGACTATGTAATCTCCAAATCAATAAGGAACAAAGGAAATAATTGCAACATTCAAAACATTAATTTAAAACAGTGCTCAATATAAAAATAGAGCAATGAATATTTATTATTAATTATTACTTCAGAACATTGAAAAAAAATTTTCAATAAAACGTTTATTACCATCATTATTAACTACCTGATGAGACATTGTCCTTTCAATGTCGAAACAAAATGTACAATTTTGTAGTAGCTTGTACATGTTCTAAAGTAATATATATATCTAATAGGTCTATAATCTGATGTTTGTAGTGATTTACTTAAGAGTGCTCAATACTTAGTAGAGCATTATATGTGGTAATATTTTTATTATAAGTTTATAATAAAAACATAGTACTGAAACACGACTTTTGTGTTGCAGTAAACTATCTTATTAGCACCTCGTCAGTTCGTCTATGGTTTGGATGCACTTAACACACATTATTTTCACTTACATATACTTACCTTCATAATAAAGATCTAATGTTTTTATTACGTGTTGGCGCACACACTTAAACAGACACAAGTTTTTTCTTCTACATTTAATATTCATCCATTTTTTTTACACATGACAGTATCTGACCAATGAAACTATACCTCATTCAACATATTGTCTCTTGGATTTTTAAATTGTCTTTTAATAAATCTCTCAAGAAGCTTCTTAAAGTGAAATGTTAGATTAAAGACTTTTTTCCTACTTGTTTTTTACTTATTCTATTCATCTTGTCGGATTCCAATTTATATATATATATATATATATATATATGAACACACACTACACTGAAATATAAATAGTTCATGAAAATTGTAGTTTACATTTTGGGGGGAATTTTTTATTCAAATTGTGCATTTTAGAGTTGAGATCCCTAGGGGATTGTTGCAAAATCCCCAAGAGCTTTTTCTTTCTTTTTTTCTTCCTTTCTTTTTAAGTCATGGAGCTTTGGAGATAAATATACACACATAAATGAGCCTAAATTTTATATTATTGCCTGCTAAGAATTAAAGTTGTTTGCTTTCCATTGCCAGCAATAAATCTTATCAACCCTAACCCTAAAACATGGGGCAGATGGAAATTAATTTGGCGCCAATTTACTTTTAAATTGTAGAGTTTTTTTCTCAAAAATTAATTATAGAAAATGCCATCATTATTTTAGAATAAATTATTTATTTATTTCAAGTAATAATGAATCAAAATTATTTATCTTTTAAGTATTTTTTCATTAACTGAATTATTGAAATATTTTTCCACTGCTTAAAACCTAAATAGAATTGATGTACTTTGGTGTTCCATTGATAAAATTTGTAGAGTTAAATATTTAAGAGAAAGAATTGAGTTAAATATTAGAGTAAAATGTAATTTGCTTACTTTTCAGTATTCAAATTTTTTTTCTTATCTAATTTTAGTATAATTAATGTTTTTTCTATAATTTGTTTTATAGATAGCAAATTAAGAATTTATTTATGCAAATATGCTTGAAGTATATTTATCTGTTTCTTTCTTTTTTCTTGAAAACATTCCTTATATACTCACATAAACAGAGAAAGCCATTTATTTTAGTCGCATTATTTATCTTAATATTATCAAAATTAATCCATCCACAATACTTTATCTAAAATGATATAAAAAATAATTTCAAGTTAGTAACTTTGATTTTTTTTTATAATGTGAAAACAATGAATTTAAATTGTTCCAATTTTTCAATTATTGTTATCTGAATGACTCTTACTCAGAATGATCACAATAAGCAGTTTCCTCTGTAACTCAAAGTTTTTGAAAATATATTTTGATAATTTAAAATTATTCTTAACATTAATCATTTTATAGTTTTCAAAATTCTTAAATGTTTATATTCCATTTGAGGTATAATAAATATATAATCAAATGCCTTTTCTACTATTTTTTGTTTTAATTTTTTTTTTTCTTGTCATTAAAATATTTTTAGCAATAATGTCTGAATAGGTTTTAATGTTTTCATTGAAAAATATTTTTATTAAGTGAGTAGGTTGCTTCTTTATTTGAAACAGTGTATGCTGGGAAGTTTATCAGAAAATAATTGCTTTTCATTTTTGATTTAAGATCTTGGAATTCTTTTGTATCTATAGCAGTATATACGCATGCTTAATGTTAATATACAAGTTGTCTAATCCCTACCATCATTTGCTAAATTAATATTTTTAATGGTGCATTTCTATCTATAATTCCTTGCATGACAAGTACTTAAAATATTTCATTTATTTTTTATAGTCAGCTAAATTTTATTATAATGCTTTTTATGTGCACTTTTAGTTTTCATATTGTGCAAATTTGTGGTTTGATATTGAAATTTCCAGTTTTATATTCGTGTTGTTTAAAAAAAAAAATTGTTAAGTCTGTTTAAAAAGAATGTTTATTCTTTAATCTATATACATCTTGTCAGTAAAACTTGAGTTGGAAGCAAAAAATCAATGACTGTGTGTGAGTGATATATAGTGTGTGTTTGTGTAAATGTGTATAAGCATTAAAAAATTATTGGAAAATTACTTGTTTTTACTGAGTAATAGTTCAAACTTTTAATAAAATGTTATCTATATCTTTAATTTAAAAAAAAATAAAATCAGTTTGTAACATGATTTTCCTTCATATATAAAAACAAATGCCAATAACCAATTTTGTCTTTTTGTATTATTTCTGTAACAGATGCCTATCTCCATAGGTTGACATTTTTTTTATTCTAAAAAAAAAAAAAAAAAAAAAAATTGCAAAATTATTATTATTACAAAAATCAAGTTGAATTTAAAATTTGATTCAATATTTTTCATACACAAAAATAAAACCACTTGTTATATTTTCATCAGCATATAGCAAGTCATTAATTAAAAATTTAAACCAGATATATTCTTCAACAAGTTCTATTGTTACCTATTAACCTTTGCTATAAGGATGCAAATAGTTTTAACTTTTAAATAATTTAGTGATTTAATTTTGAAGAACAGTTTTTAAAGTGTTTATAAATTAGAAATGAAAGAAATTCAGTTTCCAATGTATTTTTCATTTTGTAAATAACCTTTTTTCTATGAAATATAAAGATACTATGTAAAGTCATTATATATTACTAATTTAAATTTTAAATAGAACATTTACTATATATGTATGCATTATATTTTGTATAAAGAAACATGCATTTTGTCATTCTTTCAAAACCAGAGTGGAGAATGCTTGATTACACTGGATAAAGCTGTTTTTGTTGGTCATCTATTTCATTGTAAAATTTCAGCCTTCCTTGACTCAATACAGAAATAGTGAAAGTAGTTGCCAATCTCCTACATCACCTCTGTCACAGACATCATATTCACCAGTGCAATCTCCAGGTCTCCCACCCAATTCAACTTCATTAGAAGGCGGGACTTTTAGTGAAGCATTTTACATTCAACAGCAAAAGACCAACCAGATACAACATCAATTGGAGCAGTTTACTATGGTAGGTATTTGATCTAATATTCTCTTTACTGGAGAATGATAATTTATCACAGTAGTCATAAAAAAATATTTATTTTCTGTGAATTTATCATAATCATAGTTTTGTATACCAATATTATAAACATGAAATAATTTTTTTTTAGATTGACAAGACAGAAGCTTGTCAATCTAAATTCCATTTGTCAGATCTTGCTTTGATGATTTTTTTTGTTTTGACGTAAATCAGGTGCCATGCATAAGACCAAAGAGTTCAATAATGTCATTGTATGTCATTCTAAATAACTTGTGAATCTTCAATGGCATACTTTTGGGTTGTAAAAGGAATCAGATTTCCTTTTTCTATATTTAAAGGGACATGTATGATTGCGAGATTTTTAATTGACCGGATGAGTAAAGCAATAAACTTTAATCATCCAATTAAGTTTTTAATTGACTGAGTTGATCGGGCGAGTGAAATCTCAAAGGCTGTGTGTATGTGTGTGTGTGTGTGTAAAATCTCCTATAAATTTAGTCTTTCATCATAAACTGATTACTGGAGGAACAACTGTAAGTAAAAGCAAAGGATTATGAAGTAATAAGTTATATTCAGAGTATCATTAAGGCTGCCATATATTGGCAATTTTTATAATCTGATATCAATATGTATATTTTCTTCATCTTTTTCAGCTTCCTGATAATCAGCCATCAACACTGAGCTCTGTTAACTCCAACTCATTAACCAATTTGACCAGTTACCATACGTCTCCACAATCTTTGGAAATAACAGAGGAAGACTTCCAGAGATTTGCAGCTGCTACCAGTGGCAACCAAGAATTTAATGTTTCATTCTATCCTTCTGACTTGAACTCACTCTGCTCTCAGCAACAACAGCTATTAAATACAATATCAACACAACAATCCTCGCCACAACATCAAACCGGCCATCAGAAACAAGCTCAACAGCAACAACCATCATCACCCAACCATTTGCAACAACAGCAACAGCAACAGCAGTTATCTCCACAAACAAGTAATAAAATCCCACATATCATATTTACCGGTAAGCATACCAGTATATTACTCTTTGTTTATACATGAAGTATATCTCAACTTTAAATTTTAAAAAAAAAAAAATTTTTATGCAATTAATTATATAATAGACAAAACTTTATTCTGCTGTTGAGATGTATAAGTTGCAGCATCAATCTTATCAGCTGCAAAAAGAATAACTGTAAAACAAATTTGTCTCAAGAACTTAAATTGAACTGCAGACATTCCAACATCTATTTCTCCTACATCCTTGCCCTATGTTTTCACATCAGTTTACAACTTCGTCCACAATCCTTGCAATAGACACACACAATGACAACTTCACCTACAATGGCCACAATTTCTCATTGTAAACTTAATCAATATCTGTTTTTCACATAGCTTCTAAGTCATTTTTAGCTGAAATAAATAACGAAAGTCAGTCAGTTAAGTGCCATACGTGATACACGCTTGGGCAATCATGTCTTGAAAGAGACATGACTGACTGGGCAGAAGATTATCCCGCAGTAGGTTGCCATTGCTTTCTGCGGTAGACTGGTTGCTGACCAAGGCTATAGAACCCAATCTGTCCTGTTATTTAACTCATAACTGGAAGGAAGAGACGGATTAATACCTTTCCCAAGGGTATTTGCGCGTAAGTGAATACAATGGATTCAACTAGAATTCGAACTCTGCTCCCCGGTTTCTCATTCCGAGCCGATATCCACTGTACCACAACGCACATCCAATAATGAAAGTGGCTGCCAAAAAATAAGAAACTGTTTTGTCTTGCAAAACATTTATAAAATTTTGGATAAAATGCTTGGATCAAATTTAAATATGTAAAGTTTGAAGCTTTGGTGTTTTTGTTTTTTTTAACTTTCCATGCTTCATAAATTTTTTTCAGTTCATTTATTTCGAATTCTCTATACTTCTGGACAAGAATGAGTATGATATTGGCCAGAATATAAAATATATTTGATCATGTCGAAATAAACACACACACATGGGATAAGAATATTAAATAAATTTAATTTCACAACAGGGATCCAGGGTAGTTTTTAAGCAGCTTTAAAGGTACAGCATAAAGATGATAAACATTAAATTGTAAGTTTCAATAATTTTGAATAGAAAATTTTCTATTTCATATTTAATTTTCCTGTTTTTTTAAATGATGCCACTATTTTCTATTCTTCCCAAATAATTTGTAAATGTGCATATTTATGAAAAAAAATAACATAATCTGCGATAATTTAAATCACTAATAGTATTTGTTATTTTGCATTTAATGTTTATCTTTTAATTTTTTTCCCCTACTAGGTGCTGATGATTTATCTAGGCAGGATTTTGCCAAAGAACTTGGCAATGCTATTACAGGTTTCAATGACTTTGACACTGATTTCTTTCCTGTGGAAGAAGCATGGAAAATGGGCTTGGATCCTCTTGACCTTGATGCTGTTCAAATGCTGACCGATCCAAACCTTGTTACAGATGCTGCGACAGAAGATTCTTTTAAATTGGATCGGCAGTGAATATAACGTTTTTTTTTTCAGGTGCTAGACAATAGTGAAATGAGAGGAACAGAGGCAGCAAAGATAGCAGTAGCAGACATTCTCTCTGCTTATTCAACTATAAACCAGATATTAACTGTTGTATACTCGATCTACTTGCCAAATAGTGGAATACCCAATCCTTTTTTGCTGCTCAACCTACTCAGTATTAAAAATAAAACTGTTGATGCTGAATATTACATGGTGGTACCTGCCTAGTTTAAAGGAATGAGGAATAACCTTTTCCTATTTTTGAATCCCTGGCTGATATCACCAGCACCTTCATCTTTGGTTTTCTTGTACAAAGCTTACATTCAAATTCCATTCTCTCCATACATTTGTCATGGCAACAGACATTCCATCTCATTAGCACATGCATGTATCATAAAAATAAACAGAAATTGGAGCAAAAAGAGTAAAACAATGTTTTAACAACTGATAATTTTATTGCAATGGTTGGTGAATTTTGACTGTTTAGCACAACAGCTGATGTAGATTTGTAATTGATCAACTGTAACTTGTTCCTAACATAAAAGATTGAGGAGCTTTTGTTGAATGACATAAAGATACAAATGTACTCAGTTACTGAAATGAGTCAGCAGGTGAAAAAGTTGATAAAAAAAGTCTATTAAGCATGTAATAGACAAATGCTTATACATGAACAAATAATAATTTGAACAGTGCACTGCTGCAGAAGTTGAAATTAAAGTTCCCAAAAGTTAAGTTTGTGAAAAATTATCTAATCCTTTGTAGAATTATATACTACACTTGACTGAGCCAAAATGTTGACCTTTAGTGCACGATAGGTTGGGGGGGGGGGGGCATGAAATTCAGCAATGGTTTCATTCAGAATTCAATTTAAGTTTTAAGTTGTTGCTGCTCTAGTTGGAAGATTTCATCCAACACCCACTCATTTTATAATTTGGAGCAGCCTTCAACTTAAAAGTTCACTTATGCCTCCTCCACCAACTTCCATGTCTGTTTAACAATGTTTCAAACTGGAAACCTTTCAAACAACTCTGCTGAGAGCAACACAAAAACACAGGTTGGTATGGATATGTATGTATAAGTGTGTGTATGCATTAGGTATTTAAAAAAAAAAAAACTCCTTCAAATTTACCTATGTGCTTATATATGCATACATGTGTGTGTGTGTGTCTATTCATTCACGCCTGTTTTTTTTTTTTTTTACATTTTTAATTGCACATAGAATATATCTTAAATGTGTAAACAGCAAAAAAAAAAAAAAAAAAAATGAAAATTCATGAAAAAAAAAAAATGTAAATTTTATTTTTTTAATTTAAAACAAGTGTTGGTTGTTGACTTTTGTTTCCCCATTTTCTTTGTTTTTCCATTTTCTCTTTGCCTTATCTTTCTGCCCATCATAACCTTCTTTTCATTGTATTGATCTGCCATGTGTGCCCTGCTTTTCTATCTCACTGAAGACAGTATTGCAGATTCAAGAGTAGTAAATAAAAGTGCATGTGTTCATACAAGACTCAAATCCTCATATTTCCAAAGAGAAAACAAGACTGAAATCAACTTTAAAAATTCCTCCCAAAATTAATGCCACCAAAAAATTGAGCACTGTAATATAATTTTTTTTTTTTTTTTTTGGCATCTTGTCATAAAATAAACTTAACTCCTCTTTGTGTTTTTTGGCCCGGTTTGATATTACTATTATTATTGGTACCACTATAATTAATGATTCTTGTTATGTTGACAAAATCACTATTGTTTAAGCATCACTTGTAATACAAATTACTATTATGTTGATAATAGTATAAACAAAAATGATTACAACTAAGTTGACTCCACAAGTTCACATAACCAGCTTGTAGGTTTTATTAAGTTTTTATAACTTTGCTTACCAGTGTAGTATTGTGTACTTGAGAAAAAAAAAATCACTTGTTTAAAATGATGGTGTGGCAGGGTCCCTGCAGCAGTGGCAAATGTCACACTTTTTAATCATAATTTCTCCATTTTAGAAAAAAAAAAAATGAAAAGATATAAGTAAGGTTTAAAAGAATTAAGGAGGATGTTAAATAAAGAGAAATTAAATTATTGAATTTTAATATTTTTCCTGTTGATTGCAAATTAGTTTAAAACTGAATAATTTTATTTTCAGGTGATAAAAAAAAAAAAAAACTTCATCATGATACTTAAATATCTTGGGTTAAAATGTTTACTGCATCTAACAGCATTGTTATTTTTACTCCCCACATTTTGTACCTGACAGACTTAGCAGGTAAATTTGTTATAGTAATTCAAATAAAGAGAAAAAATATAAGATGTACAAGTTGTTGCCAATTTCAAATGAACAAATTACTGCTGTTGAACCCAGAGTTTTGTGGATAATTCAACTGATTTCAGTTTGCATTGTATTTTTTCAAAAGATTCTTTCATTTCAATTTACCATTCTTCATTTCACACCACCTATCATTTACATTTTTCTTTCAAAAGGCATTTCTTGATTATTCTATTCATTTATAATCTACTTTATTCGAAGAATTTTATGCTTTTTTTTTTTTTTTTTTTCCTAAGCTCTGTCTGGTATGAGTTTCTACCTGTGACTAGTATCTCTTACTCTGCCTTCTTTTCACCACTCAATACTAGCTTCTTTGCTATTATTCTATCAGTTCTTGTCTCTGCATATCAGTATGACTGAAATGCTAAAACATTTTCATAGTTCCCTTGATTGATTGGCTTGTTGAAATTTTCAGACCTTTGTATATCATTACCGTTGTTGACATTCTTGTAGAAAAGAAAAAAACCTTAAGAACCTGTTCTTGAAGTAGATTTTGATAGAATCAACACTCCCCACCCTGCTCCAACTGTTCTTGGGAGAGGGTAAAATCATGAACCTGACAAATAATACACCTTAAAAACAGCAACAAATTTAAACAAAAACAACTTACCTGTCTTTTTCCTTCCAATATATTTCCTCCCAGATAGTTGTTTTTTTTTATATATATATATATATATATCTCCCTGAGTGAATAAGGAACGAAGAAAAATTTTACGTCCAAACCATTCATTTAAAACAGTGCTTGATATATATAATATAGAGCTGTGAATATTTATTATAAATTATATTTTAGAACATGTACTTTTTTTTTTTGTGGGGGTTAGCGATAAGTCTTGTAAATTGTCCGTTAAAATTCTAACAGACAATTTACAAGACCTATTCTATTGTCACTAACCCCGCCGACATCCTACACACAATGCACCAAATATAAGAAAAGAGACTTTCTATTCCTTTCCACACCACTTGATTTTGTTTCAATGTTGAAACAAAATGTACACTTCGTAGTTGATATAAAAAAATAAAAAATGTACGTTTTAAAATATAATTTATAATGTGTGTGTGTGTGAAAGTATACTCAGTTATAATCCAAGATTAAGAACAATATGGTTAAAGAAAAGAGGAAAACTATATTTTATTTGCCTATGCGTTTCAGCCTGGGGTATGTGTATTATTAATGTGAGTGCAATTCGGTTTATAAACAGTTATTGATTTTAATTTGATTTTTAAAACAGAAATTACTTTTTTAAAATTATCACAATGTAAATGACTGCAAAACAACACACACCAACCAAGGGCAGCAGTTAAGGAGATCTTTGTAGATTTTTAAATAATTTATTGTGGTTCAGTCTGATTGATTAATATTACATCAGAGGCTTATTATCTGGTAGACTATCTTCCTTTTAGATTTTGTGTAAAGTTAAGTGCATTTTGTTTTATAAACTTGTAATGGGTTAAGAATAAAAACTTTCTCCTAGTTTGTATCAAACTCAAATCTATACCCTTGATTATGGTACTGTATATCATATTACAATGGGTGGGTGTGCATGCATAGTTGTGTGGTTAAAAAGAAAAAAAAATTATATATATAGACTATTATTATTGTGTGTATGTTTAATGTCTATTAAAATATACTAACAGATGTTGACTGAAGAAAATAGGTATTGTGATTTTTAGTTTTTACTTCATTGATAATTTCCAACCAGATTTTGTTATTTGCTCTGCATACTGATATGAATTCCTGTAGCTGTGAGGGCACTGAATATTAATAAACTTTAGAATGTCCATGCCAAAATAGAAAGGATTCCTTAAAATAGAAAACCATAAAAGTGATTATTTTTCAATCTTTGAAAAAATATTTGGTGCAAATTGATTTGAAATGAATAATCCACAAACCTTGCCTTTTGCATATGAAAAGCCACGTATTGGCCTAAATGTTGAAGTTGTTTTTTTTTTGTTTGAATATAAAACAAAAAAATGGCAAGGCTCAAAACTTGATGCACCTTAGTCAAACAATCTAAATGTGCTGTGTATTTTTGTCTAGACTGACTTCTCAATAAAATAGAACAAATCAAGATTTTTTTTTCTTCAAGGGAAAATTTGATGTAAGACTTAATCCCTACCCACCAGAATAAGGTCTTAAACATTGATGTTGCTATAATTTTGGCTGTGCATAGACAGCATCTTCTTGAGTTACTGAATCCATTTAATCAAATCTGTGGTTTTATTTTTAAAAAAAAAAAAAAAAAGTTATAAAATCTGTATTGGGAGGGAGGATATTTCTTTAAAAAAAAAATAAATAAATAAATTAAAAAAAAAAAAATCCCTAAGCCAAACTAACAGCTGTCCATTCATTTTCTACAGGTTCTTGATACTTTGGACTCGGTCCATAATTATGTAACCCAAAATTGCTCATTGCAGATCAAATCTATTCACCATTTAAGTAAATAAAATCAATTTCAAACCCTTTTTTTGCTTTGCTTATTATTCCTCTTTTATTATTTTTATGACAAACACTTATTTTCACTGTAAGTCAGGTTCATAAACTAGTATCCTTATTAATATTCATATAACTTTAGATTAATGAAGAAAATATTAACAACGTTCAAAACGTTAATTCAAAACAGTGCTCAGTATAAAAATAGAGCTATGAATATACAATGTCTCATCAGATGATGAGACATTGTCCTTTTGTTTTGTGTGGGAAGGAAAAGAAAAATATTCCCAATCTTTTTAGTAATTAAAACAAAAATATTTCTCTGACAGCCATTTTTTTTTTTTTGCACCTATGGTTACTTCAAGCCAGTAATTATTTTTTCTTTATTACATGTTTCCAAAGGAATCCAATAAATGTCAGAAATTAAAATGAACAAACCCATCAAGTTAATCTATTTTTGTAGGGGTATCTTTCTTTTAGGTAAAGTATCTGAAGCAAACCAGATGCTTTTCTTGGCCTTTTCTCCAGAAGAATCTTTCTCTTCCTACCCAGGTTTCTTTATCAATGTTTTTCTGTTTGACATCTTTAAACATACATTGTCTCTTTCTTTGCAGTGGGAAGTGTAGAAAGACAAGTAGTCTTGGTTTTGTTCACTCATACTGAAGTAAGAGTGAACAAAACCAAGACTACTTGTTAATTTAGTTAAATTTGGGTTCAATTCTACTTGGAATTATTTTAATGTGATTTTTCAATGCATTTCATTTTTAATTTTCTTAATCCACCTTCCTGCAAATTTCAACAATTATCATCCAGTCAGTAGACTCTTTCCACTTTCCTTTTTTGTTTAGGTCCTTGAAGTCCCAGTGTCACAAAGAGATACTCCTTTTCAATAAAGTGTCACATCTATAGCCAAATTTATCTGGTCATTTCTCATTTGGGGCCTTTCCCAATTCATGCATGCTTGGCTCTGGGTCAATCTGCGTTCCTAAATGACACCTCATGACTTGTCTGGTTGTTCCAACCACGTTCTTACCCTCGTAAGAATATCAGCTTCCTTTTTTTCTATACTGATATCATTTTCATCCAAAATATTTTTTTTTCTTCATGAAGAGTGGAATGAAAAATATGCTATTGAGTAAAATAAAATGGCTTTTTGTTGCAAGGAGTCAATTGTTGCACACTCTTATAATATTAAAGCACCATTTTCAAAGCCATCATCAGAATTTATACTCAATAACAAATGAAGAAAGGAATTAAATTGTTGAGAAAGAAGTAAAACAATAGTAACAACAATGTAATAATATCAAAAGGATGTTTAAAACAAGAACAATATTTCTGCAATCAGTTTTCAGCTATCATCTATCACTAAGCATGGGAAGCCATTTTTTGATGTTAGTTATTTAAAAGAGGTCTTTTTTGGACTTTTGTTTGAAAACTTTCAGAATAAACATAAGATCTTCAAAATAATTAATGAGTTGCCAGTCACTAAAAATATAGTCAAAGATAGAACAATTGCTATGGATAAAGTTGTATCTGATTAACTTGTACTAGATTTGAAAAAGTTAATTTGCAGGTAAGTTTTCATTTTGTTTGGATGAAAGTACACACATATCAATTGCTCATTGTCCTTCCAGAAATATAATGAAGCAAGAGTTGATCAAATTGACACTTTCCTTGAAAACTAGAAGGCAGCATATTATGGATGAATTGAAAAAGGTATTTATTGAACTTGGCATTAAGTTTGGAAATATTTTATCTCTAACAACAAATAACTGGAAAAAAAAAATGCTTGTTTTGTGCAATTACTGAAACAAAAAGCAAACCTTAATTTAGTTGAATTTCATTGCATTTTGCATCAAGGATCTGTCAGTGTAAAAACTTGTTTAAAATTACTAGAAAATGTCATGTCCCTTGTAACAAAAAATGCTCAGTCCTCCTCCTGTGCAAGCCCTAATATTACTACCACTAACAATTCTATCAGTTTCATAGTCAATTCAAAATTTTTCTAGTGACCCATGACTCAGAATGTCACCTACAGAGGAATAGTGTCTTTTCTCACTTCCATCCACACCAGGGTGGTCCTGCCAGATCAACTCAACTACTGCCAGATCAACTCAAACCCCAGTCTGGTTGGACAGCAGGTCATACATTGTAATTAGCTCATTGATATTTCCATAATACACAAAGTTATAGGTAAGCTTATTTTAAGTCTATAATTGTAGTCCTATCATCTCTTGCCACTCTCAAAGACACCTCACATACTCCATAACTACTGGTGTGGCAGATCACAGTCATTCATATCATAAACATCCAATCCCAGCCAGGTCTTGACTTTCATTGGCTGAAATACGGTCATTGATGGTAGCATCCTCTCAGATTGATCCACTTCTCTCCTCCACTGGAGGCCACATATATTTTATGAGTATTAAGTTTAGTCACTATTCTTGTTTACGATTAATTTGTTCAATTTCTTGCTACCTCATTTTATGCTCAAAATGTTTCATTTAAATAATAAAAAGGAAGAGTATCAACAGAAAATATCATTAAAAATGGATTTAAGAAGTCTAAAATTATTTGAGGAAGCAATCTAATTTTGATCCAATATTTTATTTTAAAGTAAAAGAAAAATTTTTTTAAAACCTAAAGCTTTACTGACTATTCAAGTGTTAAAATATTTTTCTTTCCATATCTGAACTCTTTCTCATAGTACTTAAGATTTTTTTTTTAAGTCAGTATTGTTTCTTGAACAATGCTTGTCTTTCACCAATTTCATTAGGATAGAGAAGAATTTTAGAACTGCATAGATGAAACAACCCAATTGTTTGAATGTTGATACCCACCGATATATACAATGAAAGTGATAAATTGTTAAAGCTTATTTTAATCCTCAATTAGCCAAAAGCTTTTAATTTAAACTACTGATTTTTACGAAATAACATTTCAATTACTTATGTACCATATGCAGCATTTCCAGTTAAAGTAGTTGATGAATATAAATAAAAATTATTCTATTTATAAATTTAATTTATATTGCTGGCTCTAGTTTATATTTTACACGTACATTTGTTTAAATATATTGTAAATAATTTCTAATTTTTGAGCCTCACTGAATTAAAAAGACTTTGGAACATATTTCTCTTCAGGAAAAAATGTAAAATATTTTCTAGAAAAGAAAAAAGTTTAAGAAAGAGAATGAAAGTTTGCAGAAGAGTTAGGTGAATGATTACAGTTCTTCAATGATTTGATTAAAACAGGCTTTCACAAAATTTGATGTTTCATACCCTTTCTTATTTCACAGTTTTAGAAGTGAGTCACAAGGAATAGAAAAGAAGTTGATAAATGCATTTCTATGAACATTTTTTGTTTCAAAAAGTATCTTGCCTTGCATGATTTAAGTGACAATTCATGAGAAAATATTTTGTTTGCAAATAGCACCACAATTTAGATCTAAATTTGATACAAAAGAAACAAACTTTCAGTCAATTTTTTTTTTTTTTTTTGTAGTACAATTAGTAGTAATCTTTGTCTATATTTCTGAGATGAGGTATTGTAATTATTTACACTATTTACATTATTCAGACTGTTGTCCTCATCTTTGCCATATTTACAACATTTCAGCCATTCTATGCTCCAGCCTTCAGGAGATTGGAATTTCGAACAGAAACCTTTATTTCATTCATGCCTCTTCCAGATTATCTCCCTTTAACTTTTTTTTTTTTTGTAGCCAGATATTGAACTTACAAAAACTCTTTGGGTCAAGTCAATGGATTCAACAAATGCTTATATCCACTGGGGTATGTGACCTTGAGGACATTAGTATATAAATTTTTGGTACCTATAAAATCTAATGTCTCAGTAAATATTTCTTTTTACAAGAGCTCATATTGCAATTTTCTAATTGTTTTTCTTTAGCACTGTATTCATTTCTATGCTTGGCCAATTTTTGTGGCCTAGCATGCATATGCACTGATTCTTCAAGTAGTAGTAATCATTTTTAGTTTTTTTTTTCAGAAATGGAAAGTTAAGATTTACTCACAAGAAGATGAAGAAAGAAAAACCCATTCAATTTTTATTTAAAGAAAACCCCACTCTTTCCAGATTCATTTTTTACTGTTTAAGAGAAATAATATCAGCTTCAAATTTTTCACTAGAAAAACAAATAATTATATATATATATATATATATATATATATAAGTAAATAAATACAGATAAAATTAAAATTTATAAAAATTTCTCTTCCCGAAATGTTATTTGTTAGTACATGGTCATAGATGTGATCATATGTCAGTTTGAAACGTCTTGCTGGGGTAAGCAGCAGCAGCAGTTGTAACACACAGACTGTGAATGTTGCTAAACTGGTTTGCCGAGTGAATTGTCTTTCTGAAAGCAGAACTTCCAATCTTTGTGACAAGGTATCAACACCCTTCCCCATATTATAATAAAGTTGCCAAATGTACTTGAGTTTTTTCTTTTGTGTGTGTGTGTGTGTGTGTGTGTGTGTGTGTGTGTGTGTGTGTGTGTGCCCTTTATATATTTAAATTATCTTGTCTACTGTATTTGGAGATTTGACAGGATAATGAGCCTTTAACGCGAGTCTGTTCTCATCATATTCCTTAGCTTTTGTATAGCACAGCACTCCAATTGTAACTGTCACCGTACCAAGAGCACTCAGGAATGTTACTGCATTACCAAATACTATCACAGACAGCCATATAAGGAAAGCACGTTTCACTGTGTTAGCAACACTGAAAACAAAAACAAAAAATGAAAATGATAATCCTGATATTACAACTGAGAAAAATAGATTAAAGAAAACAAATTTCTACATATCTCTTAATTAAGAGCTTTGACAAGCAATATGGCTTGTTTCTTTAGGTCAACTACTGATATACTGAAAGTAAATGCAGAAAGAGTCTATCAAGCTTTAGATAAAAATAGTGAAAGTTGGGTTGTTGCAGTGGATATCTTGAAAGCTTTCAACAGGGGTTGGCATGCAGATGTCCCACAGGGCTCTATCTTTGGTTCTACTTTTGTTTTTGATTTTCATTAACAACCTTCCCAATGGCATCAGCTCTCAACTTGGTATCTATGCTGATAACACAACCATTTATAGTAAGTCAATAAGGTCATTGGCAGCTATGCAAAAAAAACTGTCAACCTGTTAATTGAGGCAAAGGGTGGTATGTTAATTTTAATATCTCCAAAACTAAACTGCTCTCTTTTAATCATTTTAATCATAGGAAAGATCACTTTCTGCTTTTCATCGTTTAAATTTTGGAGGCATTAAAGTTAACAAGCAATCTTTTTCCCTATTTAACAAATTTAAGGTAATTTTGAATATAAGCTACCATTCTGACCTTATCAAACTTACTAATGAGACAGGAGTAAATGGTTGTCATCAGCATAGATACCAATGAATGGAGCTTTGGAGGAAACCTGCATCAGTGCAAAAGTAAATAGAAGATTACTTTCATTTCATAATTTGATAGGAAAGATTGAATCAGTTCAAATTTTTTTTTATCTGGAATCACCGTAACTTTTCAACTTGAAAATATATCTACATCAAGAAATATTCCATACATTGTACTATAATCTGATTAGAGGATTGCCACTGATTAATATCTAGGTTGCTAAGTAATTTGCATAAAAAAATCCATGTTTGGCAGTAAGGATGGGGAATATAGAAAAAAGCAAACTGGTTATCAATTTGCTTTGGTTTTCTTGAAATATTTATAAAAAAATAAATTTTTTTATAAATATTACAAGATAACAGAAGAATCTATCATATCATTGCAAAAGTTTGTACCCGATTTTCATTGTTAATATAAAATGATCACAAGTTGCAACTAGCATTTGAGCTTCTGTGAGGAGGTCTTTTATACGGAGACTATATGGTTTGATAGTATTTTCTTTTTCATTGAAACGGTTTGTGTATTGTGGCTGGGAAATGCATTTGTTTGCAGGGTTTGATGGACATGATGAGAGCTTTAGAAAGTATTGCAGTGGTATTTTTTTATTTTCGTCTTAGTATCAATGGCCATTCGTTAGCTTTCTACTGGTGAAGTGTTCAAGGCTCCTAGAGCCAACATTAATCCTTGGTGGTGTATTGTATTTAGTTCTTTTACATATGATTTTCTGGCTGCTCCATATATGAATCATCCATAGTCAAGTTTGGATCTACCTAAGAATTGGTAGAGTTTGAGTAATGTAATTTTGTCAGCACCTCAGTCAGTGTGTGCTGGAACTTTGATCAATTGTATGGCCTTGTGGTATTTTGTTTTTAGGTATTTTATATGGGGGATAAAGGTCAGTTTTCTATCACATATGATTCCCAAGTACTTATGTTGTTCAACAACTGGGATATTATTGTTGTCCAGTTTTAAAATGGGGTCATGATGAATTCTTCAGAGTTTGCAGAAATGTGTGCATTTTGTTTTGTCCTTTGAGAATTTCAAACCATTTTCCGTAGCCCATTTATTTATTTTATTTAGACAGAGTTGGAATTTACGTTCAGCTGTGGGTATGTATTTTGATCGATAGCAAATGAGTAAGTCATCCACATATAGAGTGCAGTCGATTCCAGTATTTATGTTTTTAATGATATTATTTATCTTTATATTGACCAAGAAAAAATGGTCGACTTTGGCAAATTGAAAAGGTGTCATTTTTACCATGACAACACAAAAGTGCATGCTGCAAAACAGATCTTGCAGAAGCTTAAAGAGTTGAACCATTGTATTCTTCTGACTTGGCTTCTTCAGATTTTCATTTGTTCTGGTTTCTATGGAACAATTTCAATGACAAAAAAATCGACTGTACAGATATTAAAAAACTACTTCACAACCTTCTTCCAACAAAAAATATGAAGTTTCTATGAAATTTACATCAACAAGCTTGTAGAACGAGGGGAGACAATCGTTAAAAAACAATGAGGACTAATGTTTTTTTTTGTGAGTATGTAAAAATTTTCTAATTGGGTACAAACTTTTACAATGATCTAATATAACTATATATATATCAAACTATTAGGACCTTGAATAAGTTCTTGCTGCATCTATAAAGAATTACTATAAGCAAACTTGAAATTCAGTGTATGTCATATCACCAAAGTATTAACAACCGTTTTTCATATCATTAAACATGTTGGATTTTGTACCAAAGAAAGTGTATTTGCAAAAAATTTTACTGCACTTATTTTATTAAAAAGAAATTTGCAGCTCAAGCACACAGAATTCTTGTTGAGACTTACAGCAACTATGCTTGTTCAGAAACAACATGATGCTTCAAAAATAATGATTTTGATGTTGAAGATAAAGAAAGCTCTGGCATACCAAAAAAAAAGTTTGATGATAAAGAATTGCAGACATTACTTCATGAAGACTCATGTCAGCTGCAAGGTGAACTTGCAGAATCATTAGGTGTTGATCACACAACAGTTTTGAAACATTTAAAAACATTAAGAATGATTCAAAAGCAAGGACATTAGGTGCTGTATGAGCTGAAGTTGAGTGATGTTGAACAGTGTCTTGTCATGTGTTAACAGCTGCTTCAACAATAGAAACCATCATGGGAGATCGCTATCAACTACAATTGATGCGTTTGAGCTGGGCATTGAAGAAGAAACAGCTGCTATATGAGCAGAAACACAACAGTGATTTGGCAACATGACAACACTATACCACATGTTGCAAAACAGGTAAAAACCTACTTGGAAACACTTAAATGGGGAAGTCCTACTCCACCTTCTGTATTCACCAGACATTGTCCCAGCCAATTATCACTTGTTCTCATCAATGGCACATAGCCTGGCTGAGCAGCACTTTCATTCTTATAAAGATGCAAGAAAAAAAAAAAAAATGGTAACTTGTGGTTAGTCTCAAAAGATGTGTCATTTTTCTGACGTGGAATTCAGATGCTGCCAGAAAGATAAGAAAAAGTAGTGGCTAACAATGGACAATACTTTCAGTGACCTTTTCTTACTAATTTTTGTAAATAAAACATTACTTTTCATGAAAAATCAGTGAGAACCTATTCAAGGTCTTAATATATATAGTGGGTAACTGAATGACAAAATAAAAAAAGTCCTGTTGCACCTTTTTCTTTTTCACTACAGCAGTCGCTCACTTCTTTGTTGCCTCTTTATGCACATTAATAGATTGAGTGACAGTTAAAATTTGCATAAGATACTTAAAAACAATAGTGATAAAACAATAGAAAACTGAATGAGGTAGGCTAAGTTTTGCATCTAGGTAAACTGAAGATGAAATTAAACTATCATTTTCTCCATGTAGGACTGGAACTGACATTTGTTGTATTTCTTTCCTTCACCTTTATGTGTGCGTGTATATAAGTGGTCATTGAAGTCAACACCCTGAGGTAGCAGTCTGTTTCACGCTAAACACAATACAATTGTCAGGCCATCTGCATTGTATTTTTACTCAAGATATATGTGTGTATGTGTGTGTGTGTGTGTGATGCATTGTGGGTAGTCAATAAAATTATTCTAATAGTTATTTTGGTGGATGTGATTTGTTAATTTGTTACTTGTTTAATTTATTTTACTTGTTTTTGTTTATTTTCATTAATTCTTATTCGTTTTCAATTTTCAAGTAGTGTAGTAAAAATTTGTTTTTGCAGCTGCATTTTGAGAAAAGTCTTGGTCATTTATTTAGTAGTTATTTTTTATCTGAGAAGGTAATTATAGTTATCTTTTCTTCCAGGAAGAGTTTAGTTTTGAGTTGATCGTTGTAGGCTAATGTTCATTTCCATTATATTTTTTATGTGGTTTGTTTTTAATCTTTCAAATATGTTTAGAAAGTATTGTGCTGTTCATGTATTTACTATTTGTAAAGAATGTATTATGTGCAGAGTTTCTTTGTTTCTAGGGTCCTTCATTTATACTGATGTATATTTTTTTCTTTGTTATCTGCTGATTTTAGTGGTTCACATGGGTTTAATTTGTCAATTGGTTTGTTGATTGTTTTCCTATTGTGCTTTTTTTTTATTATTTCTGTCATGTTCTTGGTGCAACTGTAGCTGATTTTTTTAGTGTTTTTGTTGAATATCTTGTGTTTGATGTGTTTGTGCATGGAGTTTATGTATTGTTTGTGCATGGAGTTTATGTATTGTTTGTGCATGGAGTTTATGTATTGTTTGTGCATGGAGTTTATGTATTGTTTGTGCATGGAGTTTATGTATTGTTTGTGCATGGAGTTTATGTATTGTTTGTGCATGGAGTTTATGTATTGTTTGTGCATGGAGTTTATGTATTGTTTGTGCATGGAGTTTATGTATTGTTTGTGCATGGAGTTTATGTATTGTTTGTGCATGGAGTTTATGTATTGTTTGTGCATGGAGTTTATGTATTGTTTGTGTATGAGTTTAATGAATCTTTCCTACATTTGTTTTTACATTTTTGTTGTGTTTAGCATGAAAGTTACCTGAGTGTTGACTTTAATATCCACTTTTATATTTGCATATGCTCTATCCCTAATACTTAATGTGTGTTATCATATATGATAACATCAATAAAATTACTATTTAGTCCAAAGAAGTCATTTCAAAGGACAAAACACTTAGCATAAGATTTTATTTTTCAATTTTGTCATACAATACACTACTTATTTTAAAATAGCTATGATACTAATTCACATGATGGATAAGTAAAAAGAAAACAGTTGTTCAAAATATCAAATAAAATTAAGTATAAGAGATTATTATATATACAATTTGAGTGTTGTAGATTTTACAATGGTTAAAGTAAATGTAAAAAAAAGTTGGCCCTTTTCTTGGTGTTAAAATAATTTTCTTCTAGTCAGCTAGGAAAAGTTTATCAATCAACCACTATACAAGCTTATAAATCAATACTGAATGTGTTTAGGTGATAGGAGAAGCAAATGTGTATCTTGAACTAAAGCTTCATAAAAGAAACTTACCTGTGAGTTACTGGGGAAATGTATCCCATGAGGACATAGGCTGTGATACTTTGAAAATGAAAGAAGATGCCATTCATGATGAGAGCAAAAAACATTGTGTAATCAAGAGTGTTCTGAGCATGGGTAATATCCATCATGAGAAAACAAGCAGGTATCTGTACAACAACAGATGCTATACTTGTGTAAAACTGGAGTTCTGCTGGGCTGAAGTATTACAAAAAAAAAAAAAAAAGAGGAGTAACCAATTAAAAAGCAAATGAAAATCTGAGAATGCATATATAATGAAAATAAAACATAGCTGATATCTTTAGAAATTTCACAGCACAATGAAATGCTTTTTATATATTTCAAGCTGAAGATTAGATTACAAAAGTTATTACTAAATAAACATCTTCATTTTAACAAACTATCTCTGACAATGAATATTGCATTTGATAATATCAAATCATGTAGTCCACAGCATTTTAATGGAAAGTAAAACTGAACTCAGAACAGCAGTAAAAGTACTACTAAGCTTTATTCAACTAAAATAAAACTTAGCTACAAATGAAAATAGAAAGTTGTTTGTTAAATAACGAGTTTGGCAGAGTCTATTCTCAAATAGTGTGTACATAGAACACTACTACTTCCTTTGCTCCTAGAAAAATGCAGAATTATCATCCGTAACGACCCGGGGGGGGGGGGGTGTCATCTGTTCAGATTTCCTTAACTGTTGATTGATTGATTGGTTTGTTTTACAGCAAATTAACCTTTTATGGGTCATTTAATGCCGAAACATTAGTTGTTGTAGTATGATGGGTGGAAATTAAATGTTACTTATGATTCAGAGGAACTTTTTGACTATATCTTCTTGTATAGTTTCATCTCTCTTAGGAATCTGAGAATATTTTTAGGGTTAACCTTGTTGAAAATATCGCTTAGATTATTTTCTTGATAGTGTTTTAGTCAGATCTGTTCAAGGTCTATGCGGTTTGTCAGGATATGATGTACTGTGTAGGGTTCTTGACATGGTATGCAGATTGGTACTACTTCTCTTTTCAGTAAGTATGAGTGGATGATATAGGTATGTCCTATTCGGAGTCTGGCCATTACCACTTCTCTTCTTGACATTGGTTTCTTTTTTTCCAATAGTTTGTGTCACTTGGTGTAGTTTATTGTCAGTACAGGAGTTCCATGACTCCTGCCAATTTCTGAGGGTATATGTATTTATTTTTGGTTTTAAATCCGTATAAGGGATTTTTTCTGTTGTGGGGGTTTAGTTGTAATGACTCTTTTGCTGCTTTATCGGCTTTTTCATTCATGTGGATATCGATATGGCCTGGGATCCAATAGAAGATTATGTCTTTATTCTTTGTTAGATTGTTTATCCTATTTAGTAGTTTTGTAATCAGGGCATCTGTCATTTTCTTTTTCTTTCAGTGATATAAGCACTGATAAAGAGTCTGTGAGTATGAGATACTTTTGGTGTTCATTGGACGCTATAATATTTAGTGCCAAGTCAATGGCAAATACTTCTGCACTGTACACAGAGGGGAGTCTTTACTTTAATTTTATTTTTTTATGGATAGCCATTGATACTGCCCTGTCTCCATCTTTTGATTCATCAGTATAGATTTGTAGATATTCTGTATATGTATTTTGGATGTTGAGCAGTTCTTTGTGGAAAGTTGAAGGATGGGTTTTAGAGTGTTTATTTAGTTTTAATATTATGGATGGCTGTTTAATCAAAATCTCCAAGGTGGAGATTTTGATTTGATGGATTCATAGACTTTTGTTGTGTCTATTTTAGCTTCTGTGAGTTTTTTTTTTTATATAGAGACTGTATGGTTTGATAGTATTTTCTTTTTCATTGAAACGGTTTGCGTATTGTGGGTGGAAAACGCATTTGTTTGCAGGGTTTGATGGACATGATGAGAGCTTTAGAAAGTATTGCAGTGCTATTTTTTTTTTCGTCTTAGTATCAATGGCCATTCGTTAGCTTTCTACTGGTGAAGTGTTCAAGGCTCCTAGAGCCAACATTAATCCTTGGTGGTGTATTGTATTTAGTTCTTTTACATATGATTTTCTGGCTGCTCCATATATGAATCATCCATAGTCAAGTTTGGATCTACCTAAGAATTGGTAGAGTTTGAGTAATGTAGTTTTGTCAGCACCTCAGTCAGTGTGTGCTGGAACTTTGATCAATTGTATAGCCTTGTGGTATTTTGTTTTTAGGTATTTTATATGGGGGATAAAGGTCAGTTTTCTATCACATATGATTCCCAAGTACTTATGTTGTTCAACAACTGGGATATTATTGTTGTCCAGTTTTAAAATGGGGTCATGATGAATTCTTCAGAGTTTGCAGAAATGTGTGCATTTTGTTTTGTCCTTTGAGAATTTCAAACCATTTTCCGTAGCCCATTTATTTATTTTATTTAGACAGAGTTGGAGTTTGCATTCAGCTATGGGCATGTATTTTGATCGATAGAAAATGACTAAGTCATCCAAATATAGAGCACAGCCGATTCCAGTATTTATGTTTTTAATGATATCATTTATTGAAAAGGGTGACAGACAGAATGCTTCCTTGGGGTACACCCATTTCTTGTTCTTTTTGGACTGAGAGTATGTTGCCCATCCGCACTTGAAAATGTCTGTCATTTAAGAAGTCCAAGTTCATGTAGGTCTTTTTAATGCCGTATTTCCAGGCAGTGTCGTACGCTTTTTCAAGGTCAAAAACGATTGCTATTAGGTGTTCCTTCTTGACGAATGCTTCTCTTATAAATGCTTCAAGTCTAATTAAGTGGTCAATAGGGCTTCTTTTTCTGAAACCTGACTGATATTCTGTAACCAGGTTTTGGTTTCAAGGTACCATGTTAATCTCTTGTTAACCATTTTTTTCGAGGGTCTTGCACAGGCAACTAGTAAAGGCAATGGGTTGATAATTTGTTGGATGTGTATGGTCTTTTTTTGGTTTAGGTACTGGGATTACTATAACTTTTTTCTAATTTTTTGGAATGCTGTTATTCATCCCTATTTCATTATATATTTGTAGGAGATAGTTGAGATGGTTTTGGTAGTTTTTTTTAGAAATTGGTAGTGGATTTCATCAGAACCCACTGCTGTATCATGGGATTTATGAATTGCTTCTTTTAATTCTGTTCTGTTGAATGGTTAATTGTACTTTTCTTCATTTTTTGATTTGAAGTTAATTTTTTCTTTTCTTCATTCTGTTTTATTGTTTGAAATTTTTTGTTTTGATTTTTTGATGAGGAATTTATGGAGAATTGTTCAGCTAGTTGGTTTGCAATGTTTTTTTTTGTTGGTGATCTTTATGTTATTTCAAATAAGGTGTTTGATCGGGTCTGTTGTTCTTTCCTGATATTTTTCTGACCACCTCCCATAGTTTTTTGGTTTTGGTGTTCACATTTATTTTTGATACAAAGTTTTTCCAGGTGTTCCATTTTGATTCTTTAATAATTTTTTGTGCTTTTGCTCTACTGTTTTTGTATTGGTCTAAGTTTTCTTTTGTCGGATTATTTTTAAACTTTCTTAGATTAACACGTTGCATTCTCACGGCTTTTTGACATTCTTTGTTGTACGATGGTTTGTTGTAATTTGAGGAGGTGGAGCTTTTTGGTATGTTCCCTTTTGCAATGGAAAGGAGGGTATTGCTGAAATATGTGATATGAGCTTCAATCTTAGTGTTTGCTTCTGGTACTAGTCTGGATTGGTATGAGTTTTGGAATTTTTCCCAGTTTGCTTTTTGTAGGTTCCAGCAGAGGATTTTGTCATTTAGCTCTGGATTTTCATTTTCTAGTATAATAGGGAAGTGGTCGCTTCCGTATGTATCGTCATGTGTTCTCCAGCTATAGTCCATATATACGGTTGGGTCACAAATTGTTAAATCAATTGCTGAGAGAGTACCAGTTGCTGGATGTAGATATGTGTTCTTTGTTGTTGAGCAAGCATAATTGATTTTGGTTTAGTAATGTTTCAATTATTTTACCTCGTTTGTCATTTGTTTACTATCCCATAACTCATTATGGCTGTTAAAGTTTCCCATTAGTATAAATGGCTTTGGTAGTTGTTGAATTAAATCAATTAATTCGGTTTCATTCATTGTTTCACTTGGTGGAATATATAATGAACAGAAGGTTATTGTTTTGTGTAATGTTGCAGTTATTGCAACAGCTTGCATATTTATTTTTAAGTTTATTTCACTGTGTGGAATATTTTTATTTATAAATAATGATAATCCACTTGTGGCTATATTTGATCGTTTGTTTATGTGGTTGTATGAGGAGTAATGTTTAATATTAATTGTATTATCTTCTTTTAAATGAGTTTCTTTGGGCAGATTATAGCAGGGCAGAAAATTTGGATGAGGAGTAGTATTTCTTTGAAGTCGATTTTTGTTCCTCTTATATTCCATTGTAGTATTTTGTTGGCCATGGCTTATTTTTCTTTTTCTGGTTTTGGATTGTTGATGTTTGTGTCAACATTCGTGGATTCAGTATTTTCTTGCTTGTTTTTTGATTTAGATCATGATTGTGGTGTGTTGAGGAGTTTTGGTTCTTGTTTTGCGAGGGTTGTTTCATTGTCTTTTATATTTTTCTTTTTAGCCAGTGATTGTTGTTTGGTTTCAGATGTTCCAGGGATGTGTGATCGTTCTATTTTTCCTGTTTTTTCTTTGTCTGATGTTTGGGTTGTTCTTTTGTTTTGGTTGGTCTCAGGGTAGCTGTTCCTATTTGTGATATTCTGAATTGTTGGTTTTATTTCACTTATAAATTTTGGACAGTCATTTGGACCCAAGTTTAATAGTTTTTTGACGAGTATGTCATATTTATCATTTTTTTTCGGTAGTTTTCTTTCTTTTTTTTTTTTGGCAATTTGTGCACAGCTTTTTTTCTCCTATGTATGCGTCCACAATTCTCTTTGCTTCAGGAAAAGGGACGTTTTGTTTTTGTTTTATGGTTATAATTTCTTTTTTTTTTTTTTTCCATTGCATAAGCTGGGTGGTCTTCTCCACAGTTTGCACAATTGCACTTTTTTATACATTCGTTTGTAGTATGGTCAGGGTTTTTCTGGGAACATCTGCCACATACTGGTTGGTTATAACAAGTATCCTCGAATTTTTGGCATTTGTGACACTGGAGAGAGTTTGGTATGAATGTTTCTACTTTTTCTATGGAGTATCCGATTTTTAGTTATTTTGGGGCCTTTGTTGTGTCGAAGGTTATGATGTACATGTTTGTTTTAATGATGCTTCCGTATTTTTTAATGGACACTCTTTTGGTGTCTATTACTCCTTGAGATTTTAACTCCATTTTTATTTTCTGTATGGTGCAGCTGGAGAGCTCTGGACTTCGGATTACACCCTTTGACATGTTCATTTTTCCATGTGGGTATGATTTCATTTTTTTTTTATTATGGAGCTTTTCCATTTTTAATAAAGTACCTGCATATCTTTTTTTCTTTTTTCCACCTCTACTAATATAGTTCCATTAGGTAAGTTTTTAACAGTTTTGGGTGTTAGGTTTGATGAGATAACCCTTTGTATCAGGAATGGTAATTCCAGGATAATAAATCTTGTGAAATTTTCTTTGTTTTTAGAACCCGAGTCGGATTCAGTGCATGGTCTCTTGGTTGGTTTATTTGCCATTTATGTGTTTTTTAGATTTCACCGTTTCTGCTCTCCACCCACCATGGAGTCCAATTTAATAGGAAATACGATGAGGGAAACCCATTCGCCCTCGTAAGACAGAGATACAGGGATAGTATACTCATATTTGGAGGGGGTCCACGACACCTGCTCTTCTTTTTGTTTCTCTATCCAAGAAAATAGATAAATAGATAAGGGACTACAACCATGTCACAGTCCTTTTCCTTCAAACCAATTGACCCTACAGCCACTGCCTTCTAACCCAGAAGTTTGAGGAACATTATTTTTGGTATGTGTTGTGAGAGGTAATGATTATGTCTTCTGAGATAGGGTTTGGCGTGACCAGCCAATTGATCGGATCGGGCACAATCTGACCGCCCATCTAAAGGCCAAAGTGGTGTGTTGCAGATCTTGACCACTTTTCACCTGGGCCACGACCTGCTCAACCACCAGGATCCTGTCCCCAGACATTACAGATCACCACCCACAGCCAACGGGTGCCCCCCTTGGGGGGCTATTACCCCCTGCAGAGGTTCAGTCGGCGTATTCTGAAGCCCCGCCAACAGGACAGCTTTAACTGTTGAACTTCAGTGATATCTTTATTAGGTGTTGTGCCTTCCTCTGGTATGGGGACAGATGAGGAATTCCTATATGGTTCCATTGTGGAAGATGTTTTAACATTTCAGGGCAGGTAAATCACAAACAGATACATTAGACTTTCTCCCATTTCAATACTTTATTTTGACATAAATTGATTTATTATTTAGAAGTTTGACCTGTTCCACATAAGGATTGATTTTGTTATTTCTTATGAACCTTCTCAATAATACAAAACCTGCCAGGATGAGAAAGATTTACTGTGATGAACAGCACGGAAATGGTGGGTGGTATTTGTAGAAGCACCAATTCCCAATACTTTTCAGTTAAGTTTCATGATCTAACAGCTAACTGAATCATTTTCCACATAGTACCATTAAATCGTTCAACCTGTGCATTGCTAGTTGGGTGATATGGTGTGATTTTACTTGTTGCAACCCACTTTTTGGAATGAGGTAGTCTCTCAATTCTTTAGACATGAAAGACATGCCTCTGTCAGAGTGTATATAGCAGAGCATCCTAGTTTGAACAAACAATTTAAGGATTTTATTACTGTGGTATTTTGCATGTTTAGATATGGAAAGACGAATAGAAACGATGAGTATTTGTAAATTATTCCTAGTAAATACATATTATGCTTAACAGAAAGTATGGGTCCCTTGAATGAGAGAAGAATACACCTTTTTTCCTGACAAAGAGTCTAGTAATTCCTGGGTGGCAGAGTCCATTGTGAATGTTGACAAGATCGAAAGTATAACAATATTTTGTAGCGGATCGGAAATAATTAATTTTATTAATTAATAACCATAACCAGAAAATCTAATTGCCATTATAGATCATAAGAGGACATACTAAGAGAAATTTTCTTTATCCTTCGAATATGAGCAAAGGAAAACGGAGGTGATTAATTTTATTAACTAATTATTAACTGTAGCTGGAAAATCTTTATCTTTCAAAAGAAAGCAGGTACAAAAAATAACACTTGGTATTTCTCTATTATTGTAAACCCGGAAAGAAGAAGAAAGAAAGAAAAGAGAAATGGATTTGTTTAATGTCATAGAGTCGATTTCGACCCACCCAAAAGAAAGCTGACATGGTCATTCTAAACATAAAGGAAAGATAAATTTAATTGTTATTTTTTCTGGGTAAAGAAAAAGGAGATTTCATTCTGTATCCAATAGCATGAATTGTGAAAAGAATTGAGATAACAAATGTTTTGATTCCAAGTCGGAGTAATTTAGAGAAAAGGTATTTTCACTGACATCAAGGTAGACTGATAACAAGCTTGAAAATATAGGTGACTCAGAGAATGGATATTAAAAACAGGTGCGAAGAAATTGTTATCTGGGTAACAATGTCAATGAACTCCTGTCAACTTGTTTTGGGCAAAGGCAGTTCCAAAAGGTTAATACCTATTGTTTTAAGAAAAAAAATCCCCAAAATTGTTTCGTGAGAAAGAAAGATTTTGAGAGAGAAAATTCAGTTAAGTCCAGCCCAGAAAAGGAGTATGGGAAGATGACGTCATAAGATCAAGAGAATTTCCATTGGTCCTGTAAACAAGCCCTGAAAGGGGGAGACGACTAACAATTGACGTCATGGAAAGAAGACTAATCCCATTGGGTAAACCAGAGGCAACAACGAGTAGCAGCTAACCTCAGAATTTTATTGGTTGCGGAGACAGGGAATTAGACACCCAGCAACCGTCGGCCCCACACCATGACATGGGATTAAATACAGGGTCATGAGGGACCAAAATCAGTTGGATTGGATTTGGGACCCAGTTCAGTTTCAGTTACCGGCCTAAAAATGTAACGACGAAGATAGATACCATGTTGTTGGGCGCCAACCACAGAGCCTCCCGAGATTTTACAAAGTTTTGAGTTGCAGTTCCAGAGAGAGCGACAGAGAAGTTTTGAGTTGCAGTTCCAGAGAGAGCGACAGAGAAGTTTTGAGTTGCAGTTCCAGAGAGAGCGACAGAGAAGTTTTGAGTTGCAGTTCCAGAGAGAGCGACAGAGAAGTTTTGAGTTGCAGTTCCAGAGAGAGCGACAGAGAAGTTTTGAGTTGCAGTTCCAGAGAGAGCGACAGAGAAGTTTTGAGTTGCAGTTCCAGAGAGAGCGACAGAGAAGTTTTGAGTTGCAGTTCCAGAGAGAGCGACAGAGAAGTTTTGAGTTGCAGTTCCAGAGAGAGCGACAGAGAAGTTTTGAGTTGCAGTTCCAGAGAGAGCGACAGAGAAGTTTTGAGTTGCAGTTCCAGAGAGAGCGACAGAGAAGTTTTGAGTTGCAGTTCCAGAGAGAGCGACAGAGAAGTTTTGAGTTGCAGTTCCAGAGAGAGCGACAGAGAAGTTTTGAGTTGCAGTTCCAGAGAGAGCGACAGAGAAGTTTTGAGTTGCAGTTCCAGAGAGAGCGACAGAGAAGTTTTGAGTTGCAGTTCCAGAGAGAGCGACAGAGAAGTTTTGAGTTGCAGTTCCAGAGAGAGCGACAGAGAAGTTTTGAGTTGCAGTTCCAGAGAGAGCGACAGAGAAGTTTTGAGTTGCAGTTCCAGAGAGAGCGACAGAGAAGTTTTGAGTTGCAGTTCCAGAGAGAGTGACAGAGAAGTCAAAGTTGGAATGACAGAGATCGACAGAAGAGGCCTGATGCCAGCTAACCAGAGTTAAAGACAGAAGAGAATATCCAGACAAAGTTTTGAAGTTGCAGTTCGAGTAGAAGCACAGTCCAGTCGGAGTGAAGTTGCAGAGATCGACAACTGAATGTAGTTTTCAGTTGCAGTAGTTGCAGCTCAAGTGGCAGAGAGTTCGATTTCCTGGTCCAGAAACGTAATGACCAAAGACAGTTCCCAACCGAAGAAGTAAAGAGACAGAGAGATGATTGCCATGCTGTTGGGTGCCGACCGTAGAGAAGCTTGTCGCAAATCAACCAACCAGAGTTAAGAGACAGACAAGAAGAGAATTTTCAGACAAGTCTGAAATTGCTAACTGAAAGAAAATAACCCAGCACTTCAGCAATTTCCGTAACATTCCGGAAAACAAGCAACAAGTTGACTAGACTTATAACAAATTTAGACTTCTGTTCGAAGCAGCGAGCTGCGGCCAGCCAGATTTCTCGTTATTGCTTAGGAGAATGATTCGATTTACCTAAGAAATGTTCATTCTGCTACCAGTTGATAGAAGCAGGGATGGGAAATTATTCAAGAGACTATTGTGTATAATCTGTATATGAAGACGTTATTTTACAACACTTTTCAGACATCAGTCCACTTATTTCCTTTGATGTTACATTTCTTTCTTTTATTACTCAATTGTGTGCACACGTCCCGATTTGGTTTAGTTCGGCAGAGAGACAGTTAGTGAAGAACTCACGTGACTACCTTGTGATTAATCAACACATGGGACAAAGGAAAACACTGTGACAGAGTCAATCTATGACCAGCTGACTTGATCGAAACCAACTACGACCGGCGGGGGAGGTGCCACAAAAGAGTTAATGACTGAGCAAGCTAAGTGTGTCGGAAACTACATTTTCCTTGCCAGGGTGGTATCTTATTCTGTAGTCAAAGGTTGAGAGTTCTAATTGCCACTCTTGAATCACTGGATTCTTAATTTTTTGTGTGCTTTTCGTTATAATACATGAAAGCCACCAAATCTCTGATAAGGTAATCAGAGTAAAATGCTAACATGATAAATAGTGACTCCACTTCTGAACTGCCTTAATAATTGCCATAGCTACCTTCTCTATTATGTTATATTTCAATTTGCTTCCTTGTACTGTTCTTGACATAAATGCGACTAGACACCTGCCTTGGTTAAGGGTGTCGGAAACGGGTACATCTGACGCATCACATTCAACCTTTAATGGTAGACTTCGTCAATTGGTTTTAGTGCGGCCACCACCAGTTTTATTTGATTAAACACTTCAAGTGGTTTCTTTTCAAGCAGGAATTTTGTATTTTCTACTAGTGGTTGAATTCTTTCAGAAAAGTTATGTATCCATTTTGTGTAATACGCTAACATGCCCAGTGCTCTTAAGTTACTTTGAGTTTTCTGGAGGAGGTAAATTTTTTAAGTCTCGTAATCTTTCTGAGTCGGGCTTAATAATTCCACTGCTGATAGAGTATCCTAAAATACTGATGGACTGAACTGAAGTTACAGACTTCGATCTGTTGAGGGTAATCTTTGCCTTTGCAATAGCCTCTAGGAATCTTCACATTTTGGTCATGTTCTATGTACGCCCTGCAATAGTAATGTCATCAATATAAAGGAAAATACTGCATAGTTTTTTTGTTTTTTTATCCACTATTTTGTCTCTAGCAGCCTCATTTGTTACTCCAAATGGGATTCTACAGAACTGAAACAAACAACCATTCACCACAAAAGCAGTGTATTTTCTATCTGATACTTTAAGCGGCACTCTTGAGCTTGAATGAAGGAAAAAATAATTAGCAAGGTCATTGATCATTTTAGCAATTCTTGGTAGGGGTAAGCATCTAATTCTCAGGTTTATTGTTTGTGAGTAATCTATGTACATTCTTTTTTCTTAATGTTTGGTGGGGTCCTTTACCATCACTAGCTAAGCTCACCATGGAGAAACACTTTCTTTGATTATGCCTTCAGAAAACAATTTCTGAATTTCTTTATTAAGAATTGATCTCCTTGTTGAAGTGCCTCAATTTGACAGCAATAAGTTTACAGTTCAGTAATTAGGAAATAGTGAAGGTTTTACATACACTGCATTTAATTTCACAAAATTGAAGAGTACTGTCCACAGTTAATTTGAGCAATGGCCCATCATATTTAAATATTATTTTCTAATGTTGATGTAGAAAATCCTGGCCAAGTATTATGTCAGAACATAAATCCTTCAGGACACCCAGACAGGTAACAACATATGACTGACCACTGAGGAAAAGAAGTAGATTCACAACTACATATCCACTTGAGTTAGTGTTTAAAGTTTTCTCAACCATTGTAATACTTTCACTAGAGAGGTGAATATCTAAATTAAGTTCTCGCACTATTCTGTCAATACTGCAGGAATTTTGTTAATCATTACATGTGTTACCATAAGAACTCTACCATGTTGCAAGTTAGCAAACGCAGTCAATATATGAATATCTGCTATTGTTGTTAAAGATTTGGATCGACATGCAAGAGTGTAATGTCCTTTCTTTGAGCATTTTTTACAAGTAGTCTCACAAGCAGGACAATGACTGTAATAGTAAGAAAACCCACAAAAGAAAGTATTTACATTTGGCTTTGTAAGCCAAAGCTGGTTCTTTAAGTTTGACTAATACTGCCATTTGAGCTTCTGGAGTAGCATACAACTTATTTTGTTGCGCTAAATCTGGAACAAAAGTTTGCATGTAAACTGTTTGTAAATCTAAGGTCTTATTTTCTAATAGTCAGTCATATAGAATATGAACTCAAGCCAGAAATGAAGGCATCGTACATAGCTTCATTATTGCATTCCTCAGCAGTACATTCTCTGAAATTAGTTTTTTTAGTTTTCCTAATTCTCTGAAAAATTTGTCCAGGCTGCTGTAGTCTCATAGCCAACAAATGTTTTGAAAACACCTTGTTAGGTGTTTTAATAAATATGGAGCCCAGTTTCTTTATGGCCATATCAAAGTCTGCACATCCTTCTATATATTCAAATACTCTGTAAATCATCCACATATTCAAGTAGAATAGTTTGCCAATGGCAGTAGTCTGGCAGCTGTTGAAGTACAAGGTTTGATATCAAAACATTTTTGCTTCCATGCTAAAAGTTGTCTATGTATTTTAGTTGAATTGTTTATTTATATATATATATATATATATAAGCATACAGTGTAGATATAGAAGAATCCAAAGGAGTGTCCTGTACATAAAGTGGTAGGATAACTCACTAAGACAGCTCTAAATATATGTGTATATAAATACATATAGAGCAATATAAGAAATATGCCTTAATTTTTTGCAAATCTGAACTCAGAACAACATTAAAAGTACTAAGCTTTATTTAACTAAAATAACATTCAGCTACAAATGAAACTAGAAAGGTGTTAGCTAAATAATGAGTTTGGCAGTCTATTCTCATATAGTGGGTGCGTAGAGCACTACTACAATTTATACAATTAATATCAAGTAACTTAAAATACTATCAATAACTTTTAAAATATAAAACAAACCTGTCTTAGACTAGACTTTGAATATTGTACAGCATTTAATGGAAAGAACTTAAATTTCACTCGTCATATAACTGTCATAAAATTATAAATATAAAGTAACACTCTGAAAGTCAAGATTTTGATTACAACAATAAAATTCTATTGCAGAAAATAGAAGTTTACTCACGTATATTTATATTTTTCCCCACTGATAAGCATTTTGGAATATACATTCTGTAAACTAAAACATACAGACAGAAAAGGTATACAACAAAATGAAAAATTAAAAATAACACATGATTCCAATGACAAATACTACCATATATTTTTAAAAATTGTCAGTGGTTCAGATTAGTCATATAATTCATTTACAACAATACCATATTTTCTGAAGAGAAGCATTTATTGTAAATAAAATTGATATATTGGAAGTGTTTAATCTAAATACATACTTGGAAAAAATTTAGAGTTAAAGAAATTTTACTTTATAGATTATAACTAAAAATAAAAATTAATAAATAGAAAGCAATATTCAAACTCCCTAATCAGAAAATGAGTATTTTTCAACTTCAATAATAGTTTCCATAAAGAGCAAGTAAATTTCAAGTACAAGTAAACCAATTATCTCAAATATTATATTCATCAATATTAAAAAAAAAAAAAAAGAGAATATTTTTGAATGTTTATTTTCACAAATTCATGCATTTAAACAAAATTAATCTTTATAACAATCTGTGAAAACATGTAAAATATTAATATAATTTCAACCTAACTAGTAATAGTAGACAACATTTACAAGTGTTTTGATGTGAATGTGTTTGTTATAATGAATAAATTTTTTGCGGGGTTTTTCAAAATTCTGGCTGTTTGAGAACATCCCTGAAGAAAGAAAGATAACTCGAAGAAACTTAAATACTACAGTTTCAATATCCAAAGTAAAGTTTAATTAAATTACATATTTGTAAAATATTGAATAAAGTCTATTAATTATGTTTTCACATTATATAAAAATTTTAAGAGTTTAATAAGCAATGCATTTTTTTTTAATATTATATTTTTAATTTCTAAACATTAAAACAATTTAGAATATGGACACTTAAGAATTCACTTTCAGGTAATATGAAAATTTCCTTTACTTGTTATATTCATTACTAATAGATTGAACTTTGAAAGAAAGAAAAAAATTTCATTTCTTAAAAGGTTATCAAGTGACTAAACAAAAAGAATGATCAATAATTTGAGAAATATTGTAATGCTTCTTAAAATCAATCATTATCTTTCGTTGCACTCAGAGTAATAAATAAACAAATATACTTGCATATACATACCATTCAGTGATATTTGTTGCTAAAGCTGCTACAAAACCTTTAATGCTAAAACTTAGTTCATAAGCAGAACAAAGAGCCAATCCTGCCATGACAGGAATCAATGAGAGAAATGTGTAAAGACCAGTTTGTTCCCCTATTAAAACCCGTGAAATGAAGACAGTAAATAACGGGGCTGAACTTTTTATGGTTTCAGTGAAAGAGACAGCCACAAATTTCAGGGCAACTAATCCAAGAACCACAGTTGTAAATCTGAAGCAAAAAGAAAAATGGTATATTGAAATTTAAGCAACTAACAGTAAATATTTGTATAAAGAATTTAGCTGTTCAGATTTGACTATGAAAAAAAAAAAAAAAAACCACATGTACATCTTGTGATACCAGATAAAACATTCCATGTTATATGTAATTTCTAAGTGAAAGTGATCGTTAATTTAAAAAGTAAACGGGTTTAATATAAGAATTATGCAGTCCAATTCAAAGTGTTCTTAAAGTAACAATTTCCAATTTTTGTAAAGTTAACTTTAATTTTATACATTTGAATAGTCACAGTGAAAAGGTGTCATTAATACTGTCTTAGATATGTTTAAAGTCTCACAAAATCTAAGTCAGTTAGTGAAAGTTTTTGACTATTTTTCTGCTTAGTTGATTACATTCCATCAATGTCAGAAATGCAAAGAAGCTTTACCAAATTTTGTATAAACAAAAGAAGTTCTACATTAAAATTACTTATGACAAAACTATCTATGTTACTTTCAGTAAATCTAGTGATCTTGAATAATAGTCTGCCTATTGTCAGCGATTTAATACTAAACATATTGAAAAATGAATATTTTGATTCACCTCACAAAAATGTAACTAAATGATCACACATTCACATTTCTTTGGAATCCCTGACTAGTTGAGCCACCTTGTAAATACAAATTTAATAAAACTAAATTGCCCATTAAAGTATGTTTCAAAGAATTCATGATAGATTACACAGTTCTAAATATTTCCTTGAGTTTAGAGAAAATTCCTTTACTTATATTTATTACTAATGGAATTTATTCATGAAGATATTGAGAAAGATTAATAGCCATCATTTAAACCAAAAAGTAGGATGACAAAAAGCGATAATTAAAAATGTTCTACAATAGTGGATCACATGTGTGATTTACAAATTATTATATTTTAAGTCCAAATTTTCCTCCCACCCTCAAATAACTTTGATATATACATGCCCTCAGCTTAACAACTATGCATCTTATACTAACTGAAATGAGGGTAGAAAATACACCCCACGAGCAAACTTTGTCACCCCCCCCCCCCCACACACACACACACTTCTTCCAATGGGTCTTTTAGTCATGTATCTGAGCAAGCTTGCTTTGGTATCCTAGGCCTCTGGCTAGTACATTTTTTCTGGCCGAAGGAGAAATTCTGTTGTTCTGACCTCAAGGTGAACAAGACACATACACAATTATCACATCTGAATCTTTCCTGGGTTGTTCCCTCATTAAACGTGTTGGAGGTAAATATTTTCTGTCTTAATATTATCCACCTTCTAGTGAAGGATCTGAAGTTTCGATTAACTTTGAAGGAGAATATCCACAAGCAGGTGTATGAAATTGGGTCTATTGTACTGCCATTATGTGAATCGTTTCTGGGTTGTGCAATAGTCTCCAGTAGGGCTATCTCCAGACAAGTCAACCCAAGTTATTTATGCATGCATCTCCAGTGGATGTCTGTTTCACTACTAATCATCCACCAAACCAGCCAACCAAAACGTGAAAGCTGAAAATAATCAAAACTAGCAAACCTAACAAAAAAAATAAATAAATAAATAAATAGTAGACCCCAGGTAAACCATCTATTACACTAATGTAAGGGGTTTATGTTCAAATTTTCCAGAAGTGAAACTCCTCCTTCAGTCTAAACCTGACTTCTTGTTCCTGTCTTGAAACTGGTATCAATGCCTCAGTCCCATTGCAGGAGCTCACACTCTTGAGCTACTCATCCATTTTAACAAAATACAAACACCTAAATCACCACAGTCAATCAGTGTCTACATCAAGGATGGGTTTCTCTGTGGCAGGGACACAAAAAATGAGGACCCTGATCTCTTGTATATGTGTTTCCATGTGGCACTTATCCATAGTACCCCATTCATCTTCACTCTGTAGCATTCTCAGGATGAAAGGTTGGTAATCTTTGATTGAATATCAGAGAGGATTGACAATATTTCACCAAATTTCAAAAGGGCCAGCTTTCAAATATATGGTGACTTCAATGTTTATTACAAAGAATGGTTAGACCACTCTAACAAAACCAATGAGGCAGACAGATACTACAGAGACTTCTCCATTGAAGAACCCAGCCTAGTCCCAGATGCAGCAGACATCTTGCCTTGACAAATGCTCAGTAAAAGTCCCTCCCACCTCCATTAGCACATCATACTATTCCTTAGTCAATGTCAAGATTGACTCCAAACCAATGATATTCCCTGATTTAAGTTCCACGTAACAGTTTTTTGCTATGCAAAGGCAGACTAGGACAGCTTTCAGTCATATTTGATGGAAACTCCTCTCCCAACATTCTTAAAAAATGTTGCCCCCAAAACTGCTACCTTTCTGAATAGACTCTTTCTGGAATGAAATTTTTTTTATAACAAAAAAATTTTCAGAAAAAGCTAAACAGTCAGCCCTGATTCAACCTTGAATGTGCTGCAGCCATAGCTCAATGGAAGCACTATTTCAAAATCTATTATAAGGAGTGGTGTAGTCTGGCCCTTAGTTTTCAGAACTGCCCCAAATCACTATGAGAGTTCTGGAAAATACAAATTACAGCTATGCTCAAGCTGTCCAGGCAAAGGTTGAAAAACAGTTTATATCTTGTGAATTTTGAAAGCTCACCAACCAAATTATGAATAGAGGCAAAGCAGCTGTGCCCACTATTAAAAATGGCCTTGAGATCATATCCTCTTCAACAAACAAAGCAAAGCTCTTCCCCTCAGTCTTTGTATTAAACTCAGCATTAGATGACACAGACCATTCCTTCCCTAACTTCTCACATCTCACCAAGTTCAATATCAGTAATATACTTAAAAGTTTTGACAAAAAAAAAAAAAAAAAAAAAAAAAAAAAATACTACTGACGCAGACAAAATTACAGTGGTTAAGAATATCAACCCAGAATTACCCGCAATCCTAGCAAAATTATTTAACTGCTGCAATGATATATGAAAATTGAAAAAATTGCTCCACTACATATTATAAGAATGAAAATAAGATTTCAAACAATGCTTGAATATATTGAGATATAAAACTTTAGAATTATATATAGATGTATGCATAAACAAGAGGATATGATATAGAGTTGGTGGGACACAAATGATTATTTACTTTCTCCCAATATATATTTTGATTCAAAAATTTGGTTACCTCAGTGTTAGGGGTTAATAAGCTAACCATCATTAGTAAATATTAAGTTTAACCCTCACTTGGGGCTTTATACCAAAACTAAGCTAGACTCAGTAAATAATAACAAAATACACTTTTGTATAAATGAATATTAAAAGACATTATGCAATTTTAATACTTTGATTATATTTTGTTCTGTAAAATCTTTAACTATTGCTCAAATTTCACCAATAAAAGTTTACATTCAACCCATTACCATTAAAAAATGTAAAAACTTAAAGCAGTTAAAAACTTCCAAAGATGTGTTCTCATTTGCATTTAATATTCAGGTATTCCAAAGTTTCATTGACAGCATAAGCAAATATTTTGATATTTTTCTGTAGTATAAAATCTATAAATGCTTCCTCAAATAAAAATACAAAATATGGTTTTCATAAACTGAATCACCTTTGTTTTATCTATTTAAGTAAATTCAGTTTTCTTGTTTTAATAAAAAGGAAATTGATAAATCAAGAAAAATTGTCTGAATTTCTGCGTTATCAATTTTACATTTGAACTAATGTCCTCATCTTTGTTTTTGATTGTTTTGCTTTCTGGATTTCTTCAGGTGCTTGCCAATTTGGGTAACTTTTAGGGAATTTTGAAGTGAAAGCTTTATTTAATTTAAGGGATAGATTATCTAAGATTACCTCACCTTATACTTTTTTTTTTTTTTTTAGTACTGCTAGGTTTTTTCTTGCCCAGTTTCCAGACTATAAATCTCGTGATTACTATGCCACCAAATTCATTAAGCAACACTTTAATCCACTAGGTTATTGTTCAAAGAGACAATCCTGAAACTATAATTTAGACCCACAAAATTAATGTTCTTCTTGCCTACCTGGTGCTAATGGTCACACTTCTTTCACAACAGCTTCTTTTGTTAGTACTGCTGCTGTTGCTGAAGCCTTACTGTCATTTCTCTTTATTAATGGACCCCATATGGTATTTATTTCTATACTAGGCCTACTGCAGATGCTGTCATAGCTTAGCACTAATTTCTTCAGACAAGTGTTTTTCCAAAGTTCTTTTATTATATTTTTAATTCATTCCATAGAGATTGGCAATCAAGAAATAACTGATAACAAGGTCTCAACAGCTACAGTAAAAAAAAAAAGAAAAAAAGTTAAGTGTGACTGTCAGAAGCAGCAGGCAGAGGAGAAGAACGTTAGATTTAAGGCATCAAGCTATAGGTTGAAGATTGTCCTATGGGGCAATAATCTAGCATCTGTGCATGAAGCTGGTGGCAGAATAATTATGAATACAATCCCTTACTTTCACATTTTTTCTCTACTCAAGCAAAAAAAAAAAAAAAAAAAAAAAAAAAAAAAAAAAAAAAAAAAAAAAAAACTTATAAATACATTCGTCAAATAACAATTTTCCCTTTCTCAATACCTAAAGATATTAGTGGAAAATTCAACCAAGAGAAATTGTACTATTTTTGGAAAACCTGTACAATTAAATTGTTGGTGATCAGCATTTGTTTTGATTCACTGCTTACAATCTCTTCACCTTTCAAGTTAGCTTCCAGGAAAAAACAAAACCATGGCTCACCGAATTGTACATGAGTGTTTCAAGAGGTGTTTCAACAAATCAACATTAGATAACTTTAGGGTCCTACAGCAGGTGAAAATCTCAACTAGATGAAAAATACCCGCTGCCTGCAACATGTACTCTTCATTTGGTATTTGGTGCTAATAACAAGAAGCAAAAATTGCTTCCATGGTTGGCAAGAGCAGGTGTATGTTGAGTGCCATGACTGAGTGGATGGGCATATTTGGTACTATGATCAAAGGGAGGTGTAGCCATGCAATGGAGTAACTTGGCCACATTCAAACTCTGATGGAGATCTTTAAAAATTTGCTTCTTTTTAAATTATTTTTAAACTTTTAAGCTGTTTAAGAATTGTTCTTTTTCTCTTTTAAAGATTTAGTGGAGTCTTCAATTTACAAAATGCATGTAACCACATCTACAGGAAGAATATACATATGAACATACCCTCATTCCAGTCAGAAGTGTGTGCAATCCCAATTTGGGTGGCAATGCTCTCCTCATCCAGTTACATAGAGACCAAAACAAGGCCTGTTTGTTAGTTTACAAAAAAAAAAAAAAATTTACTATCTTTTAAACAGAAATCCAATGCGCACAATTTGTTTTTTTTTGCTACATTTTCATTTTGAATGTTGTATACCTACCTATATACAGTTATGGTATGTTGCTATCATCTTAAATACATGGACACTATTGAGTAGAAGAGAGTAATTATATTCACTAGCAGTGTATCTACTTAACGCAGCATGCGAGTCTTGTACTTGTTGATATACTATTATTCCCAACCTCTGTTTTGGTGATACAGTAAGGGTTCAATATTGGCAATGAAGACCATGTTGACCACAATACAATTACAATATTTTGGTAGCAAAGATTATGCCATTGACCAAAATACAACATTTTGGTAGCAAAGATTATGGCTTTGGTCCATTAGGACATTTTGGTAATGAAGACGGGGATGTTCACCAATACAACATTTTGTTGACGATTTCTGGAATATTGGCCAATCTTAAGAAAAAAAAAAAATCAAGACATTTTTGTGACAAAGATTTTGAGACATACTCAACTAAATGTTCATAGATATAACATTCCATGAACATAGTATCAACAACAAAAACACAAAAGAAAGTGTTACCAAGTCAACTTTTGTGAACAAAGGTTTTCACGTAAAATTTACCAAGAAACGGAAGATTAAAAAAAGTACAAAAAATATTAAGCATTTTTCAGCCATAAGGATTTTCAAGGATTATGTGATAACAACCAGCTGTGCAAAACAATAGTCAAAAGAATATTTCAGCTAAATTAAAAATTTCAATTTGCAAAAAATAAAAATAAAAAAATAAAGGGTAACATCAGGAGGATTTCTTAGGATAACATGTAACGCTTTGTACGTGGAAGTAATTTGCAGGAAATTAAGTTTTTTGATTGACAGTTGTGAAAATATATATAATGAATAGAATAAGTAAAGAAAAAGTAGGAAAAGTGTCTTTAATTTTACACATTTCACTTTAATAAATCTCTGAAGAAGCTTGTTAAAAATGAATGATTTAAAAATCTAGGAAACAGTAAGTTAATTGAGGTAGGTTTTCATTGGTCAGATACGTGTCATGTGTGATAAAGCAATGAATGAATATTAAATTTTTATTTTATTAGATTTTTTTCCTCCTTTATAGTTTTTTCCTCCTCTGTTATTTGTTATCACAAATTCTCCACCTTCACCCCCATGACATATTTTCCCACCATTTCCCTTCCCCATAAATATTTAAATATTTCACAAGAAATATATGATAGTTAACCCTACTTTAATGATGGCCGACAGGGGTTGGCCCGTGAAGACAGACCTATTTGAGTCTTTCTCAAAGAAGGATCCCCCAGATTTAAAAAAAAAGGGGGGGGGGATCTCCTCTTCCTTCCCTCCCAAAAAAGGACAAAATTAAAAAAAAGTAGCATTGCTACAGTTTCAGAAAAAGTACAAGATGCACCAAAAAAGAACATGCTGGAAGTCTCAACTGAATTGCATAATAAAAGAAGATGGGCTTTTGAAAAACCCCAAGAATTACAGCGGTTCGAAAAGCAAATGGTGTCAGTCTTTGTGGTGGACACAATGATTGGATCACTGACGTACCTGTGGGTCAAACCCCTAAGAGTTATAAAAGGAACAGGGTTTTTCATGTGGGACATACTGTTACCCACAGCTGAAGACTGTCAAGAGATGGTATGGAGAGATCTGATAACAAATGACCTCATTCTATGAACAAAATACGAGGGTTGGCAAAGAACCAGTATAGCAGTCTATGAGGTCCCACCTCAAGCTATTGGAGATTATCAGGCTGCTTTTTAACAAATTTGGGCAAATAGTTAGTGCCACATCTGACAACTTGAACTGGGGATGGATCTCCGATATAATGCTCGGTAGTTTGGTGAGTGAGTGAGTTTTGTTTAACGACATATCAACCTCTGTGGGTCATTTAATGCCAAAAAGGTGGGGTTTTAAGGTATTTTTTTAATGTTCGGTTTTAGTGAGTAGGTTAATTTAGTCGGATTTTAACGAAAATTTTGTTTTTATTCTTTTTTATTTTAGAAAACTGAAAACGTATTCTAGTTTTGTATTCAAAAATGTTTTGCTGAAAATTTTTTCCTTCAAAAATGTGTTGTAATAATTTTTCTTCAAAAATGTATATTTTCTATAAAGTCTCTCTCTCTCTCTCTCTATATATATATATATATATATATATATATATATATATATTTCTATAAAAGTTTAGTTTTATACTTTCATGTTTTGACTCCAGTTTGAGGGTTAACTATTTGCCCATAGCTGGAATCCTAACAGGTGCTACCACTCCGGGTCAGGGTGGACCTGGGAACAACAGCAATTAAGAGGTGGTTCCATGCTCCTAAAAACCTCCCAATCAGAGGCCTTGCTGCCGGATGCAGTTTACTGTCATGCCCAGGACCCTCGATAGTTTGGTCTTTGTCTCCATCCCCAAATGTTTGGAAAATGCCAGTCATTGTGACCGACAGAAAACCTACCTCTTGGAAGTGTGGGGAGACTGGTCGCTTTGCTGCATCCTGTCCAGACAAAAAGGCCTCTGAACTTCTGGCCACTGCCGACCAAGTTACCCTTCTGGCTGATACTGATAGTTCTACGGTGCCTGTAAGAGGCCTGCCAACAACTCAGACCAGTGGGGCCAAACCCTTGGATGGGGCTAGCTCCACACTTTCCCAAAAGCCAATGCCTCCCACAAATGCAAGCCAAGAGAAGAAAGAGAGTGACAGGTCCTTAATAGAGGTAAAGGGAAGAAACAAACAGTGGGGCCCTCAGTCCCTGGATGCTCCCAGGGATAAAGACACTTACATCCTCATTCCCTCTACCAGTTCTAAGGGTGATGACTCAGCTTCTTATGCAACAATGACATCAAAAGTTCAGAAAAAGAATGAACCAAGCTGGGAAAAGATAGTACAATTAAAAAAACTAAAAGAAGACTTAGATTTAAAACAAGGAAAAAAAATCTTAGCTAGTGGGGGTTTCAGGTCCCTCTTTCTCGGCCCCGTCCAGTCTATCTTCAAAAAAAGTTCCAATGACTAGATCATTGAGCCTTACTCCTTCTAAGATTAAGATCCTTAATAAGAATAATCAGTCCCCATCCAAATATACCTATCTTCAGTCCCAATTCCACTCCCTCTATTACTCCTATACATTCCCTGCAAAAAAGAGAGAAAGAAGCCCTACTTTAGATTTAGAAAAATTTACAAAAAATCAAAGGCTTTATTCAACAAAGGGGAGGACACCTGCAAAGTCTCTTTAGAGCACGTATAAAGGGCTCAAATGTTATCAAAAAACAAAGCCCATTTGAATTTTCAAAACATTAATGGCAAAAGTGCAGGAATTTCCCAAATGCCTAAAGAATACTTACTGTGGTCAGATCATATCAAGGGTTGCAAAAGGTGTGAGAAATGCTAGGAGAAATGAATGACAGCTTTCCCAAAGACCTTCCATTGTCATTCATTGGGGAGGATTTTTATAAAAACTTGTCCCAGTTCTGTTTGAGGAGGTTCCCACTTTTAGTTCAACCCCTTCCTGTATAGAGAAGTAAAATTAACGTTCCGTTGGAACATTGGGCCTATCTCTTGACAGTACTATCAAGAGTGAGATGGGCCTAGGCTCAATGGGGCAGGCCGTCAGTGTCCTATCCCCCCCGAGATGTTTGGTGCAGTCCCCCAACCCTAATCTGACTGATAATAGCTCTCTGGTTGGCTAGTATAAATAGCTGGGTCTGAGATTAGAAAATCACAGAGCATGTCTCAACTACAATCTTCAGCACCTTGGTGCTGATGAATGTTGTATACAGAACTGTTTTTCAACTTGCAACTGAATATATACTGTCTAGTAGATTCGCCCTCTATTCAGCATGTTTAGATGAATGCTCGAAAGGTGTTTTCTGGCTAGTGAGCAAGTGTTTGTGTGCTTTGTCTTTGTAGATCCAGCGAGCAGATTTTGCATGCTGGACATTACTATAAAGGATAAATCTCTTCATCTCATTGGGGTTTATGCACCCAATGACCATGTGGAGCGGTTGGCTTTGTTTTGGCAGATCGAGCCATTTTTGATGACATCTCATCAGGTAGTTTTAGCGAGCGACTGGAATGTTGTCCTTGACCCAGATATAGATTGCATCGGAGAAAGATTGAGCGCAACAACCCAGATGTGAAGCTATCTAGGGACTTTATCAACAAGCTTGATCTTGTCAATAAGTACTAAAATGAGCACCCTTGGGATTTAATGTAGACTTGGACTAATAAGGGCAGCTTGGCTTTGGTGGTGCGTGGTAGCTATATTGACAGAGTTAAGAGAGTCGATGTAGGGCTCTTAAGTTGTCCAAGTTTCAATTCTATAGTTTACCCGGATCATGAGCTCATCCAGGTTCATGTAAACTTACATAAGCCTAAGGTTAAATTGGCTAGCTACTGGAAATTGAACCATTCATTGTCTGAGGAGCAAGATTTTCAGGACCGGTTGAAACTAATGTTACAGCAGGAATTGACGGGACCTGTGGTTTGGAATAAGTGGTGTGATTCTTTAAAATCTAATATTAGATCATTTGCTGCTGAATATAGCCGTTGACTCAATCTATCTCAGCAGCACAAATGGCAGTAGAAGCAAAAGTTGATCGGGCGATCAAATCCCATGTTAGTGGGAATGTAGCCATAGCTAGGGTGGATCATGCTTCCTTTATTTTCATGATGGATCAAGCTCTCGTAGTTAGGGCTAGGTTAAAAAGAATGTCTCCTGAGAAACTGAGAAATGCTATCAAAAGATGTGTGTGCATCACATTGCTGGATAAGTGGACCATGATTACAAACATGAGCATAGTTGAGGCATTTCATGACTACTTTCAGAAACTGTTCACCAGGGAGCCCGGTCTGAGCACTGCTCAATTCAACACCTATTTGGCTGACTTCCTTCATCATGAGGTAGCTGAGGCAGCTAGGTGCAAAGGTCCCACAACAGAGTGAGATCTTGGATGCTCTGAATCTTCTGGTTGGGTGGGACAAAACTCTGGGATTAGATAATCTTCTTTACAAACTGTACTTGAGGCAGTTGCCCCTTCTTGTTCCCTTGCTTTGATTTTCAACAACTGGATAAAGCGGGAGTCTATACATCAATGCTTCACCAGAAGTGTGATCAAGTTGCTGTGCAAAAACTAGGAAGATAGGGATGGGATAAATAACTTCAGATCTTTGACAATGTTAAATACAGAGTTGATGATTTTAGCCAAGGTCTTAGCCATCTGTTTACAGGTTGTCTTCCCTAGCCTGATTGGTCCTGAGCAGAAATGTGCTGTAAAGGGGAGGACTATTCAGGATAACCTTCATTTGGTACCCTTGATCGTTGACAAAGCCAACACTGAAGTCTTGTTGATCAATTTAGATCAGTCCAAAGCATTCGATAGGGTAAACCACCATTTTCTGGAATCTGCCTTTTTGGTAGCTGGTTTTAGACTATACTTTCACACTTGGATCCGACTTCTGTACGTGCCACCTGATGCAATGGAAGTGAATGGTGTACAATCGAAGCCTTTCCTATTGACTCTTTATTTGTCAAGGTTGTTCATGTTCACCTCTGCTTTACGTTCTTGAATTAGAACTTTTCCTTCACAAGTTGAAGGTGAATCTGGTCCTACACTAAATCTCCTTACCTGATGCTACCACCTCGACCAGGTATTCCGCCAATGCTGACAACGTTTCAGCTCATGTCAAGCAGAGCTGAGATTGACGAGGTCTGCAAAGAAATCAGAGGGCATGAGACAGTGACAGGAGCTAAGATCAACTGTAATAAGTCTATTGGTTTGCAATTGGGCATGTAGAGTTTATCTTCCCGGGCCTTTCCTCTGGATGGACAGGCTGGTTAAGATACTCCGCATCTGGTTTGGTCCTATTCTCTAGTTGGAAAGGAATTCGTCAGAGGTACGAGAGAAGTTTGAAACTGCAGGCCATCTGTGGTCTCTGAGGAATCTTTCCTTAAAGGGGAGGGCGGAAGTATGCGTTTCATGCATCTACCCAATTTTCTTTACCAACTGTGCTCCCACTCCCATATGCCATATTAATGACATTAGTCAGGGCCTTGTTCTCCTTTTCTGGAGATCCAAGGCTCCCAAGGTGTGTCACAAGATCTGTTTTGAAGGCAGTCTGGGTATGTCTAGCATTGAGATGCATCAACATACATTTTGCATCGCCTTCCTAGACCAAATGTGTTCACAAGCGAATAGGAATGGCAAATTCTGGAAGGAAGACACCCACAACTTCCTGTCACTTGTGCAAGGAGGAGGCCCATCATTTACCTCAAGACAAGTGCTCCTCCTATTGTGAATATTGTTAGCACTCAAGTACCTCTTTCAGGAGAGGGATGGCCTCTCCAAAGTCCAGGCATTGTCCCTCAGGTACTAGTGAGGGGGTGTGGTCAAGATGATTTGATTGACAATCATGGTATGACAAAGAAGGAGGCTTGCTCTATATGGCCTTGAACAACCAGAATGAAATGCCTCACTAATCACGAGGCATCACTCACCTGGCTGGTGAAAGGCTCTCTGAGTTGGCAAGAAGCTTTCTCCAGCAAGCTTGGTTAGTTCGCCCAACTGCATCCACTGCGGTGAGTCAGGGGTTGAGAAACTGTCTCACGCCGCCTTCTACTGCAAGGTCGTGATCCTGTTGTGTGAGTGGCTTGAAGACTTCATGGTTTGCATGCTGCATGGAAAGTTCGTGAGTTCACTTCTATTTGTAGCAATGTGGTGCCATCATTGACAAGGACTGATCATTATGTAGGCTTACTAGTTGTTATGCAAGTCATGATATGGACGACAATAGGAATTCTATGGGGATGAGAAGTTTTCCTCTTCCCAAATATCTTGGTCTTTAAGAATCAGCTTACTCAAGATCAGGATGCAAAGGTGGCGATGACATTAATCAGAATTTGGCAAAACGTAGGCGAGTCTTGCGCGCATCTGTTGAGTGAAACAAGCTGACTTGGAGTGGCATTTTAATGCCGACTAGGCATTAGGACATTGTGGATCCTGTATTAAACATTGTCAAGCCCATCCAAAAGTAGGTTAGTTTTGTTCTTTTTGTTTCGCTATGTTTAAACTTAACTAGGGTATATATGATCATTGACCCCACTTTTATTATTTTGTCCCCACTTTCTTTAGTTTAATTTCACACCCACTTCCCCATTAGATTAGGTGACCAGAAACGTTAGTTCCCTGGTAGATGCAGGGCACTTACCGTTTTCAAATGTGTTTATTTCATATTTGTTGTTGTATTTAGATGAATGCGTGATTGTGTGTATATAGGTGAATGAATGACTGATTTTTATATGCCTCCTAAAATTTCTTCAAGCTAATTGATGTTTCTGTCATGATTAAGGAGTTTTTTTTCGGGGGAGGGGGAGGTATTACTAACAACATTTTTGTTTGTTTAGTTTTTGTAAATAGTATTATCCATTTATTCATTGGGGTTTTCAATTTTAAATTTGTTATTTAATTGTACATATGGGATTAATTAGATTTTCACAGACTTTGAGACATTATAGTGTTTGTAGTAAGAATAGTAAGAAAGAATGTGATGTTTTGGTGCAAGGAATATTGTATAGTCTGCTTGGGTCAGTGAATGAGGCTAGCAGAGTTAATTTAAGACAAATGAAGACCAGCCTTCCCCAATTCTCATTTTTGGCCTTGTACCATATTTTCTGTATTTCATACAAAAATAAATATTGTGATTATACCGATTAGCAGTGCATCTACTTCACGCAGTGTGCAAGTCTTGTACTTGTTGATATACTATTATTCCCAACCTCTATTTTGGTGATTACTCACGCAGTAACCTTTGAGAGTTACAACAGAACAAGTTCAATTTTTTTTAAAGTAATAATCATAAAAAATCAGGAGAGCAACAATGCAAGAAGGCTGACATATTCACCTCACTTAATATTTGTCGACTAAGCAATTGACAAACTTAATTTGTTGGTTTCATATTTTTCTAACGTTTTCAGCAATTTATTTAAAATCAATTGTGTTAAAATTAAATTCAAGTTTGAAAAGACTGTTTCCACTCATTTTTAGCTCTTTTGTTCACTTTAAATCAAATTTTAAAAAATGTGCTACCTCTTGTCATATCTTTTAGAAATTTTTTCAAATACTATGTAAACATCATAGAAAGAGATATTTGTTATAGTATTAAGCCTAAATTCTCAAGCATCCACCTCATTCCTAAAAGTGTTTTCCAGAGATTTTCTTTCATTCAATTGGTCACAATGACTAAAAAAGTTAGATAGGGACTTAATAGTTATCACTTTAAATATCTGTAAAAAGTTTACTTGAGTTGATTAAATACTTTTTATGCAGAAATTTCTGACTTTTCTTGGAATTTTACTGGAAATTTTTTATTTGTGGATATTTCTCCGGATTTTTTTCTCTCTTTTTGTGTATATATTTTCTTCATATGGATATTTCTTCCAACTCTTTCTTGTACAGCATGAGCAGTAAGAAAAAATAGAATCTGAGCAAAAGGCTTTTAAAAGATTAGGACAAATATTTTTCATTTTTCCAGTCACAAAATAGGCTGCCTTGTGTGGTTTAAACAATATTCATAACCAAAGAATACAAAAGTGTGGGAACACTTTGAAACCAAGCATCAGTTTTACATAAAATTAAATTTACATATATATATATTACAGCAGCCAATTTAGTGAACAAACAAAGGTTTTACAAAAGTAGTCAATACAGAAAAGTCAATAGCAACTTACCGCATAATTCCAACCACAATCATATTTCGCCAGAAATTTGGAGGTTTACCCTCTCGTTGAATAGGAACATACATTCCACAAGGCAGATAAATCTGTACAAAACCTAAAACTGTTGTCATGACCATCTGAATAGCACCTACAAATGGATCGGTAAGTAATACAGTTATTAACAATCAATTTTAAGTAAACTGGATATAATTAATATAAACAAACACTAATAATATAGTTATCTACTAAATTTAAAATTGCAACCAGATCTGAATTCAGCCTGCTTATTACAATGTTTTATTTTTTTTAACCAACCACAAACTGCATTCAATTTCACTAGTTAAAATATATTCATCAACAATACAAATTGAAATAAACAGAGTAAATAATGTTAATAAACAATAAAATAAAAACTTTTAATAACTGAAAAATAAATAATTGACTAATCTTGTTAATATTTTTAACAGTAAAACCCTAAAAGGGCAGTTAATCAGAGACAATTTTAATCAAAATCTTCAATAAGAATGTAATATCTGTGATAGTAAGATATTTGTCACCACTGCAATGAAGGAGTCAAAAAGAGGATTTCACTTAAAACCTTATTAACAAATGACCTTGTATATTTATATAGTTTTAAGTTTTTTCTTTTATTTTCATATTCAGTTAATATTTAAATCAGCTTAGGACAACAAAAACCAAGGTATTGTGATAGCATTCTCATCATTATTTTTATGATCTTAAAATTATATAACAAGATATTGATACATCTATATGATCAGAGAATATACTTATCAGAAAAAAATACAAAGCTTATTCAGAAACAATCCAGCCATTTAATATTAACAAAAGATTAAATAGGTAAGGAGACCTTAGTCCTTTTCAGTTAGATCAGTGGAACCTCACAAATACCCTACCAACCCTTCCACTTTTCAAAGGAAGTGGACAAAATATTTTCTAAAGATCTCCACTGCCTCATAGTATTCTCTTTAATTATGCCATAGCTTAAAATCTCCTCACTGGTGAAACCAGAATTCACAAGGCACTAAATCTGGATTGGAGGAAGGTTGAAAAGTGTAAATGATGCAATTTTTAGCCAAAACCCACTTCACAAGTTATGAAAAATAGGTATTTGAGATATTCAAAAATGACTGGATATATTCCAGACAGTCTATGGAGTCCTCAGATTCTAGCACTGTCAGTCTCTAATTCCATTTGATTGCAATTTGTACATGCACATTTTCAGAGGCTCTACTTGTTGAAGGCTTTACAGAGCATGAATCACTTTCGACAGATTCCTGGTTAAGCCTAAAACATTGGTACCAAAATTTGTCAGCAATTCACTCACCAAATCATTCCTGAAAACCAAGTTCTGAGCAAAATCAGACACTATAAATGCGATTGTTACAAATATATACACACTGAATGGTGTCTCACTGCTATCTGAATAATCCCATAGGAGAGCGTTCATACATATGCAGTAAGTCACCTATGATTGGTTGCCAAATTACACCAAGACTATACAACCAATTCTCAAGATAATCAATATGGCGGGATACTTTCTGAACAGACTTGTAATTTATAATTTATTCATGCTACTTTATTCCAATAATACAAAAACACACATACAAGCACAACCAAATTTAGCTTAAACAAGACAATACTCACCCAATAAAGTTGGATCACCATGCAGAGAAGAGAGGATGTACTTGTTTAAAAACAAAGTACAAAAACTGAAGAAGTACCAAAGCAAGAGAAAAAGAAAGGCCCTGACATTTAAAAGTCCGGTTTTTTCAGGAGATTCCTCTCTTGTTGATATGGAAGGTGGGCGAGTCATCCGCAAAGATGGAAATTTAGAAGTTTTGGTGAGATTGGGTGTCACAAAGGAATCTCTGAATGATTTGGGATTATTGCCATGGTCTGCACTGGGCATATTAGTTCTCCATACAGGCTGGTCTTAAAAAATAAATAAATAAATAAATAAATAAATAAGATACAGATTTTTTTTTTTTTTTTACATCTAGCATCCAAATAAATTTATAAGAAAAAACGTAAATATTCTGGACAGTAGATGTCCCACTAGTTATCAATAGCTGTGACGAAAGTAGTAATGGCATGTCAGATACTCTAATCGATAATAAAAGCAAGATGTTAAAGAATTAAACTGAAAACCAAAATTGGTACAGAAGAAGTTGAAATCCAAGTTTTATAAAACAAAATTTAGAAATGTAAACTTGAAGAAAAAAAATAAAAAAGGTGGAAGAAGATAAATGAAATCTTCAAAGTTTTAATTATTCAAGAGAAGACACCAAGTAAAATGTAAGAAAAACTGGGGTTGATAATGCAAAGGATAAGATAATTCCAAAATAAAACTCTTGCATATCATTTTTGTAGATTTTTACAGTTGCTACATACGAGTTATTCAAGCAAACTAAGTCTTACAGTGAACGGAGTCTGCATATCAGTAAAACCTGAAAAAAACATTATACCAAGTTTTAAAATGTGTTATTTTTAAAAAGAACATATACCAAGTTTTAAAATGTGTTTTATTTTTCTTTTAATGTGTTATTACCTGTTTGTTATTTAAACTGCCAGATAAACAAAGAGTAGAGAGTAAAAGTAAATATTACATATAATTGTAATATAAACAGATTTTTGGGAGAAAAAAAAATTGAAAAAAAAATCACAAGATTGCACAAAATAATTTCAATATCTCACAACTGAGAGCAAATTGATTAGAAAATGCTAATACAATAAAACATTTCTCTACAAGAAAAGCAATTCCTATCATTGTGGGGACAAAATATTTAAATAATTTCATCACTCAAAAAGTATTCATATTTTCAATCAATTAAAAGAGAAAAAGAGTTATTTTTTATATTTTGTATCCTTAAAAATTAAATATTATAAAAAACATCATTAGACTAATCAAATAAAATTTGCATTTACTCAAATATTTTTTTAACTATTTAAAAAAATCTTTTACTTGAATATCCATATACACAAATTATTATTGCCAGTTTTATGATCAGATGTGGCCATTAAGGTTTCTGTGTTGCTGAGCACCTAACCAATTTCCTCTAAATATCTTGATTGAAAACTAGAGAGGCATTCATTCATGTGTAGTGTATCTTGGGCAATTAGATGTAGCAGTTTATAACTCTACAGATCAAACCACAGCTCATGTCCTCCCACTTGAAAGCTCCTCTTGGTCATGGACAAATGGCTGCTGATTCCACGAAGGGAATTCTCTACTCTGACCACAGACTTTAGTATAGCAAGCTCACTGCCCAGTAATGCTCAGTCATTACCATACTGGCTATACAAATAGCTATGGAGCCCATTCTACCCCATTGTGCTAGATGGCCACTGACTCTACAAAAAGGTTTGTCTGTCCATTGGCAAGTCTTTTTTTTTTTTAAATCTTCTTGACATCTAGAAAAATCTGGTAGTAGAACTGGTTTAGTCCCCAATAGGCCAAGCAAGCAATAGATAATACTGGATTACATGGGACCAGTAGAGAGACCAAAGATAATTATAAAATTTACAAAAATGCATAATATACATTTAAAAGAAAATTTATCCTTGTATAGTAGTAGTAGTAGTAGTAGTAGTAGTAGTAGGCCTCCATCGGTCAGGGTTGACCATGGGTAGCATCCTAGTTGTCTGCTTGGCATCAGCACCTGTGACTATAAAAGCTGATGTAGGAGTGACAGAGGCTGCATTTATGTTTTGTTTCTGGTCTGTCGGAAGTGTCATGCTGCTTTCTGTGAACCTGCCTCACCATGATAACTTGTGTCAGCTTCTCCTCCTTTGATTTGAGTTGTTCCTCTCCATTTAGGCTAGTTGACTGCTACGCTCCCCCATGACTCCATGTTGATGCTCACAGCCTTCATGTCACGATACCACAGCTGTGGCCATCCAGTGGGTCTTCCAGAAGCCAGCTTTCTATACAGGAGGTCCAAACACATGTTGTGATACACAAGTGTTGTGGCTGCCTTCCCAGTTCTCTTGTCGAGTTCTATGTCCAGGGAGAAGTTATCATTGATGGTAGAGCCAAGGTAGGTAAACTGATGGAGTGCATCCAGCTCGTAGTCATTGATGATGATGACCGGTAGTGCTGCAGTACCTTGACCCAGGACATTTTTTTTCTTTCAAACTAATGGTCAGCCTAAAGTATCTGCAGACCTGAGAGAAATGATTCATCAGTGGGATGCTAATGCTGTATCATCAGTAAAAAACATGTCTCTGATAAAGACTTTTTGTACTTTGGTCCTGGCTCTGAGACAGGCAAGATTGAAAAGCCTGCCATCTGATCTCATATACAGGTAAACTCTTCCCATGATGTGCCGAATACGTGCTTCAGAAGTAGCGCGAAGAAGATTCCAAAGAGAGTGGGAGCAAGGACACAACCCTGTTTGACCCCGCTGCAGATGTTGAAGGGCTCTGAAGTGTTGCCATTGAACTGCACAGCCCCCACATTACTTTATGAAAGGACTCAATCAAGCTCTGCAGCTTGGGTGGACAGCCAATCTTGGACAGGATTCTGAAGAGGCCCTCCTGACTAATGAGGTTTAATGCCTTGGTCAGATCATACAGGGAGATCTGCTGTTCTCTGCACTTCTCCTGGAGCTGATGGAGCGAGAAGATCATGTCTACTGTTGATCATTCTGGTTGAAAATTGCACTGCGACTCTGGGTAAACATGTTCAGAAAGTTCTGACAGACAGAACAAGATGACCTGAGCAAAGACTCTGTTCATGACACAAAGTAGAGAGATGCCTCTGTAGTTGTTGCAGTCATTTTGCTCGCCTTTGTTCTTGTAGAGTTTGATGATCATAGCGTCCCTCGTGTCCTGTAGCATAGCCCTTTCTTTCCAGAACTGGCAGATAACTTTGTGCAGAGGAAGCAGTAGGATAGTCTTGCAGTGCTTGATAAGATCAGTGGGGAATTCCATCACTGCCTGAAGCCTTCCCTGTGGCCAAGCTGTTTATGGCCTTGCTGAGTTCCTTTATTATCAGCTCAGTGTCGAGCTCTTCAATGGCATCAAGGGCTGTAGTCGTCACAACATTCTGTTGAGAGTAGAGGTTGAAATAATATTCCACTAATCTCTCCATTTGTTGTCTTGTCTGTGATGACTACCCTAGTGGTGGACTTCAGAGGAGCTGTCTTGTTCTGCACTGGTATCATTGCTATGTCATAATACATTCCTCTGATATTCCCTGTGATTGCTGCTGTATGAATTTTTTTCACTGAGCTCTGTCCAGTACTCATTGACAGTGTCCAGCAGCCTGCTTAGCTTTGCTCCTGGTCGCCTGAAGGATCTGCAGGTTTTTCTCGTTGGGTGACCACTTGTACGCCACTAGAACAGCATGCTTGGCTTTAATGATGGGAGTCATCTGAGCAAACCAGTAATGTGACTTCGATATCTTTCTCCCAAAGGTGGCCAAGGCAGTGCAGTGCATGTGTCCTATAAAGTAGCTCACTTCTCTGTGGCAGTGTCCCTGATTTGTGAAGTTTTCAGTTCACTTTCAAATCTGTCAGCAAAGTGCACCACAAGATTTAGTTGTCTAATCTTGTTGACATCAATGCAAGGATTCCCTTGCAGAACACTAGGGAGTGGTCTGTGTCACAGTCTGCACTGTGATAAGAGCAAGTGAAGAACATTCTTAATGGCCATTCGTCTGACATGGATTAAATCCAGCTAGTATGGGTGTCACCAAGAGACCTTGTGCTGAGGCTTGGTCTTGAAGGAGTTGGCTATGCACAGATTGTGGTATGTCCATAGCTCGAGTAGTCTGGCCATTGTTGTTCATCTTACACCAAACTGTCCAAGGCACGAGGGTCACAAGTCATGATCAGCATCCACTCTGGCATTGAAGTCATCCAGGAGAACAAGCTCTTCCTTGTTTGAGATGCTGATGATGCAAGCTTGTCGTTGAACTCTTTCTTGGAGTCCGGTGTGGCAGAGAGTGTTGGGGTATACACACTGACAAGGGTAACAGGTCCTGCTGTGGTGTTGAGGTGAAGAGTGAGAAGTCGCTCAGAACCGTTACTACCTGGTTCAACCATATTCAAGAGGCTGTTCCTAACTGCAAAGCCCACACCGCATTGGTGAAGTTCATTCAAGCTTTTTCCATGCCAGAAAAACATGCATTCCCTCTCCTTCCATGATCCAGAGTCTGCCAGACGTGTTTCCTGCAGTGTAGCAATGTTCACAAAGCCTCTTGAGCTTGCCATTGATAACTACTGATATCCTGGAGGTCTTCAGATAGTCCAGACATTCCAACAGCCCAGTTTTAAAGCTGGTTTGAGATTTCTTGTTGCCTGGTGCAAATGTCCACTTATTAGATGCCTTCTAATCTCTTCACCCAATGAAGGAGGCAGAACATGGCGGGACAACACCTTACTGTCTAAGGACTGCTCAGCTTGAGGCAGGCAGTAGCTGTCCAGTGAAATTAGAGAATCTCTCCCACCAACAAAAACGACCCTGGTACTAATGCACTATGCCAATCAAGCAGTAGCTTTTAACTGGTAACTGTCATTCCCCATGTTGTGTCAACACCAAGGGCAAAGCTGGAGTATCCTCTCTAGCTTTAGCGTTTTGGTGCAGTATGGTCAGATGCAAGCCTTGGCAATGTGATATGAAGGACAGGCTGTTGCCCATACAGCACATCCCCACTCTCCATGTCACTGATTAGACCAATGGAACGACAAGGTCATTACAATTTGGGGCTAGTGCTGTTGCAGGAGCTGCCAGAACTAGTTGAATACAACAGCGAACTGCCTTAGGGACTGACTCTGAATTTTACCTTGAAGTTTACTCCTGAAGTCTTTTCCTTGACTAGATATGGTCACAAGGCAGCAGAAATTTGAAATGGAGTGTTTTCCTTCCCCTAGGTGAACTGCCTTCCCAGGCTGATGAGCTCCACCTGTCCGAAGCAACTGGTTATGAGGCACCAGTCACCCACCTTTCACCTCCCCTCCTGGTAGTAGTTCTGTGACGAGCAAGCCAAGGTCTGAATTTGGTTGTCAGTGGTTATTTGAACAAGCATGCCATGGAAGCCTTTTTTAGATAGTGGGGATAAGCTCCCACTATCACACCTGGCTATGACAACCTTGTATATTAAGTTAATTTATTCATTAAGCTAATCAAGAATAGTTAGCATTATTGAAAATTTAAAATAAAAAAACATAATTTTTCTATAAAAGAATATTGTAGAAATTGTATTATATTGAATTAAACAGTTAAAGCTTAGAAATTCTACATTAGAAATTAGGTGTTAGACATAGGAACACATCTTTTCAAAGAGCAAAAAATTTGTCTTTAAAAAAAAAAAAGGTAAATAAATTACCAATCATTTGTTTGAAATTGAAATTCAGCTTATATAATGCATCTAAATATAAAATAATGTATCAATAAGTAACAAATAAATATTTAAGTTACATTTATATATTTAATATCAACAGATAAACAATGAGAATATTAAATAGATAATATATAATTTGTAATATCCAATTATATTAAACTATATACATGAATAATATAACACTAATAAATAATATAGTAATATAATAGAATAATACATAAGAATCACTTTCCTTTGAGATTTTCTTTAAAGCCATTTTCTTCATTCAAGGAGAGAATGGGAACACATTCGTTTCCTTGTATAACTGTGGAGAAAATCTAAAACTAAGAATTTACTAAAAAAAAATCTAAAACTAAGACATTATTGGAATATATGATTGCACTATTTGCATAATATGAGATTGAAATTCACATTTCAAAAGAATACATACTGAAGCCTTAAGTAATCTTAAGAATTGCAACTAAATAGTTGCCTTTGCTTTTAAATTTCTTTATAACAGAATATTGGTGTTAAATAGGAGAGAAAAATAAAGGAGCAGAGTAGCAATGGTAGAGACTGGTCAAGAAATTAGCAAAAATCAAGTGAAGCAGAAATATAAATAAAAAACATTATTCATACCCTTTCTGATTGGCAGACTGTATAGTTACTAAATTGAGAATAAAGACCATTTTTACTGCTCATCTTTAAAGATTTACCAATTTCACTGCCAGCTTTCAGAGAGAGTCCTTTTGGTTAATCTGAGAGGAAGAACCTTCAACATATCTATCATAGTAGTTTATGTACAAACAGCGCAAAGCACTGAAGAAGAAATAGAATCATTCTACTCCATACTGGACAATGCCAAGGCTCTGTGCAAAAGCCAAGAAATTAGGATCATAATGGGTGACTTGAATGCCTAGGTAGGTAAAGAGAGGGAAGGAGACAACTGGCAACTTTGGATTAGAAGTTCACAACAAACGAGGAGAAAAATGGGTCCAATGGTGCACAGCAAATGAGCAGGTAATAACTAACACCTGGTTTCAAGAACACCCATGATGTGTATGGACATGGAAAAGCCCACGAGGTGACACGAAAAACCAAATAGACTAAATAACCATAAACAGAAGATTCAGAAACACAGAGGTTCAATGCAAAACCTATCCAAGCGCCGACTGCAGAAGCGACCATGTCCCAGTCATCTGCAAACTAAAGCTAAAACTCCGAAGAATGAAGAAGCCTAGCACAGCACCAAGACTAAAATACAAAATGCCCGTGAGTGACTTCAACCTGCAGAAAGAATACACTAACAGCATGAAAAACAAATATGAAGAACAAATTGGAAAAGGACATTCGAAATAGGACTCACTTAAGGAAGCAATAGTGACATCAGCAAACAACATTGCCTCAAAGGAAATCAGATGCAGAAGAAAAAACAAGGGAATGACTGAAGAGATTCTCAACATGGTGCAAAGTAGACAAAAAATGATGCCAAGACACGGAAGGGAATACAGGAAACTACACAAGGAAATAAGGAACAAATGCAGACAGGCTAAAGAGGAATGGCTCAATAATAAATGTGCAGAGGTAGAGAGACTGAGCAGGACCAATATAAATGACATGTATAAAAAAGATAAGAGAACTGACAGGACAAAAAACCTGCTCCTCAAATCCAAGGATGGAACGATAATATTGGAGAAAGAGGAAATACTCCAGTGATGGAAAGAATATATAAAAGATCTTTTCCACGACAAGAGAGAACAACCAAGACAAAGATGAAGACAGACTGGAAATATTAAAGTCCAAAGTGAAAGTTGCAATGGCTAAACTGAATAAAAACAAAGCAGCTAGTCCAGAAGACATTGTAATAGAGCAGCTGATAGCCCTGGAAGAATTCAGCATAGAGAAAATTATAGAAATAATAAACGAAATTTATAATTGTGGTATAATACCAGACGACCTATGCAAGTTGATTTTCATAGCACTGCCTAAGAAGCCAAGTGCAAATGAGCACAAATTACACCAAACTATCGGCTTAATGAGTTATATTACAAAACTGATCATTCAAATCCTGATGAATATAGCAAGAAGCAGAATCTGGTCAGAGATAGGACAGGAACAGTACGGGTTCGTCGCAGACACTGGAACAAGGAACACCATATTTATGATTAGGATTATCTCCAAAAGGGCAATACAAATAAAGAAAAACTTGTACCTATGTTTTATCGATTATATGAAGGCATTCGACAAAATAGGCCACAAAGAATTGATGGAGATGCTCAGCAGCCTCAACATTTTTGGGAAAGACATTAGAGTAATTAAGAATTACTACTGGCAGCAAACTGCTTGCATACGGACAGGTAATGAATTTAGCAGATTTACAAAGATAGAAAGGGGCTTAAGACAAGGATGTGTCTTTTCACCAGATCTGTTCAACTTGTACAATGAGAATATTTTGAGGACCCTAGAGGATATGCCAGGATTTGTAATCAGAGGTCACAATTTGAACAACATAAGATACGCAGATGATACAGTGCTGATTGCAGACATGGAAATTAAATTACAAGACCTCCTACAGAAGGTAGCTGAAGAGAGTGGCAAAAAGGACCATAAATAAAATGCAAGAAAACTGAATGCATGGTCATCATCAAAAAGAGCAGCCCAAAATGCCAAATACAGGTGGGGGATACTAGAATCAAGCAAGTACAAAAATTTAAATACCTGGGAAGCATTCTAACAGGAGATGGAAAGTGTGACACAGATCCAACAGCAAACTGGCATGACGAAGGATGCATTCCAGAAGCTGAGTAAAGTATTAAGACACAGGAAACTTTCACTAGAAACAAAGAAGAGAGTACTAGATTGCTATGTTATGTCAGTTCTTCAATATGGCAGTGAATTTGGATAATATCATCGAAGATGAACAAAAAACATGAAGCAGCGGAAATGTAGTTCTACAGAAGGATGCTGTGGATATCATGGAACGAGCATGTGAGCAATAATGAGGTGTTGGAAAGAATGGCAAAGAAAATTAATAGTGAGCATCAGGAAAACACAACTGAAGTTCCTGGAACATGCAATGAGGAAGGAGGGCTTGGAGAATCTAATACTGACTGGCCAGATAGAGAGAAAAAGAGACAGAGGAAAGCAGCAGATAACATACCTGAAGGGCCTGGGCAGGTGAATGACAGAACGGGGGTTACGTGGTATAACAGGAGAAAGTGTGCTAAGAGTAACCAGGGATAGAGTTATGTGGAAAGCTATGATTGCCTACATCCTGAAAGGACAGGGCACATAGAAAAATTTTATTAAATTAGGTGTGTGTGGGGGTTACAGATTAAATATATATGTGCGTGTGTGTGTATATATATATATATATATATATATATATATATATATATTCAGTTAGATAGGTGTGAGTTTATGACCCTCTGACGATCACAAGAGTATGAAATCCAGGGTAACAAACTCACTTATCTGACTGAATATCTTTACTCTATCACTGATATTGAGCGCTTTCAAATAAGTACCACATATATATAACATATAAATAGAATATATATATATATATATATATATATATATATATTTATTTATTACACACCAAGATTTTATAAAAATGATAATTTCAAAAATAAATTAATTCATCTGTGAATAAGTCCTGAAAGTTTCATTAAAATCTGATAATTATTTGATTTTTGCAAGAATTTCCTAAATGTTTTTCACTGGAAACAAAGGTGTTAAATGCCCCACAATCAGCTCTGGTACACAACTGACACAAAAAATGATTTAACGTTTGAAAGGATTAAAAATTATTAAAAAATACTTTGGTCTTTCCTATTTATAACAACAAACATTTTGCCAATAAAACTGTTTTTATTAAGTTCAGGGCCACTTTTGATCATGCTATGCTTGTTTCTTAATGAAAAAATGAAGGTACCTAGAAAAGACCTATTTTCTAGGTGAGGAAAGCCAGAGAAAATCCATTGATGAGTGAATACTATTATTTTTATATAACTTTTGAATAAAGGTAAATAAAATTCACTGATCCTATAATTTACTACTACTATAGGCAAAGGGATTACACTTTTTTTTTTTCAACATCATGTCACCCAGTTAATGTTAAGTGGCAGGATACCATTAAAAACTAAAAGTTGGGCATTGCATCATTGAGAACAACTTCAATGCTTGTCAACTGTGTGGTACTTCTAGCCATTTGAGGGTTTAGAAACAATGTTAAAGACCAGTCAAAATGAACTTGAGCACAAACAAGATTTCAAAGTGAGAATTATCATATTTTTAATATTGTCTTCAAATAGGAAAACTTGTTCAAAAGTCAGTGAAATTACAGAAATTTAGTTGTAATTATTTATTGATCAAAACCAAGCAATGAATTTTGCAATTGTTATTGTTTGCAGTTCATACTACTCAACCTATAACAATGTGTAAAGCTCATGGTTCAAGAGAATCAATGGTAGCTCTATACCCTCCTCAGTCATCCAAGACATCTAGTACCACAGTTGATTGATGGAGTGATTTCTCTGAACATGACCTCCTTTACCCCACATTATGATTCAGTTGATTATACAGAGACCAAGACAGATGCATCGTGCGTATACTCGTATTGGGCTGGTCAAAGCAAAGCAAATATGTACAGTAAAAAAAAAAAAACTAACATAAAAAAATTTATTACTTTTAAACAGAGTACTGCATACAATGGTTTGTTAATAGTTGTTATGGTCTAGATGTTAAAATGCAGGTGTTTGACAACCCAACTAGTTTCTTAAATCAGACAACACTTAAGCTGGTAAGGTTTGGCTCGCAGATTTAGTAAAGTTTGTTTAGCTGATTTGGTAAGTTTGACTCAAGGCTGATGTCAGAGTTTCATGTCAGCAGATAGTCATATGCATTGTCTCGCACTTGGCAGCTGAAACAGTCGCAAGGGTGATCTCTCTCCAGTCTTTTTTTTAATTTGCTTTGCGCATTCATATTTCTTCATGTCTGTGAAACTAATTATTTCCCAGTTTGGAAGTTCCCTCCTTTTCTCAGGTGATGGTTGTAGGTATTACTCTGCCCACAGCATCTTCCACCTTTTTTCACCATCTCCCACTAATACCCCACAGAGGGTATGGATAGCGCCTTCACTCTCCTTGGTATCTCGTCTGTGCTTGCTGCCCTTCAGTGAATGCATGCATCTCCTCCTCCTCCTCCTTCTTTGATCTCTTTTTACCTCAACCAGTCAGTGAAGGCTAAAATAAAAAAAATATTGTTCCAAAAAGGATATCACCTCATAAGTGAATTGAAACTAGTGTTGACTCGCCCCCTCCTTTCTGGTCAGAAAATTGAATTAAACAATTGGCCTTCTCCCTCTCAACCCAGGGACACTTTCCCAGGGAAAATCTTGCAGCTTACATTATGGTGACAATCATTCAGCAGAATGTCAAGATATCACCATGGATTTTTATAAAAACAAATTAGTTAGATTGTTATTGTTTTTAATCTTTACACCACTGCAGGGAGATTGTCAAGTCAGTTTTATTTTCTTCCTGTCTGGAATCAGATACTGGACACCTGGCACTCTCGGTCCTTCAGAACATACCTTAAATAACCTTTTTACCTCTAACTGGCATTTAAAAATTTATGGGGCTTATCAACCAATTGTCAATACTCACCTGTCATACAAATTAAGTATTGTTCTTAGCTGGCCATTTGATCCTAGAATTTCTGATTCTCTGGGAGCAAACTGTTTATCAGTATAATGTTCTTTATATTCATTAACCCTTTTCATGGTAATTTATCAGTATATTGTTTTTAAAAACCCTAATTATCCGCAATCAAAACAGTATTACAACAATTGTTCAGGCAATTACTCTAAAAGATGGCATTTAAGAATACCTGGATGTTCGAGACAAATTTTTATGGCAACTTCCATTTATGATAGCTGGAATTGAAAATCATAAACTGTTTTCATCAATACTATCAGATAATTTTTAAAAGGGCAGATCAAGATAAAAGCATGTTGGACACAAGAAAAACATTAATATATCAAACTCAGTAAAATCTTTGAATTGTGAGAATTTGGAGTAGTAACATTAGCAGAAGAAAATATAAGTACAAGAGAATGATGGCAAAATACCAATGCCATCTGATTAAATTAGAAAACTCGATAAATTCTAAGAAATAAAAGAATGTTATTCATAAAGTACTAAGTTCACTGTTACTACATTTTATGAACAGAAATATCACTAATAATAATTTCCATTTATCAACTTTATACTTAAAAAGAAAAAAATCTTATTCAATTACATATTCATCATAACCTGCAATAACTTGTTACCACTTAGGTAGCTGTTTGATATTTTTTGAGTAAAATATCACCACATGTATTGATGTGAAAAAGCTTTCCATGAATTCTTGAATCCAGTTTTCATTACAGAAAATGTTTTATATCAGTGTTTTGCATCAATTGAAAAAAAGTGCAAAGTTATGGAGGATGGGCCATAACAGATCAAGTGTGTTCCAAAATTGTTTCTTGTTATTCTTGCTATACATTGCCTTGCATTGTCATGGAGAAAAAAAATTCCCATTTTTTAATAGGTAAAATGTTTCTTCTCTATAGAGCACATTTCAAACAAACTTTTATGGACATATAATGCACTTGCATTTTAAGAACTGTAAATGAATGATTTTACCATATGCAAATTACCTTTCTTCTATAGAGGGGGTGAATAGAGAGAGGCAGTTATGGACATTTATCTTTGTCAGTCCAGCACCTTTTGCATCAAACACTATCACATGTAACCCATTTTTCATAACCTGTTATGAATATATTTAACAAAATGGTATTTCACTGATATGAAAAGAGTATTGCCACAATGGATAAATGAGTCACTTTGTTCTTTTTGCTAAGCGTGTGACTTTCCCTACCTTCTGAGTGTCGACATGGTAGATTGTGATGTTTTTAACATAATTGCTCATTTCTGAGTACTTTGACATGGAATACTTTTCATAAATACTACATATTTTTCTAGATGTCTCCATAGTATTTTTTCCATTGCTTGGATTCACATTATTTGTGATGTATATGTACTTTCAATATAGAGTTTAAGAAATTTTCCAAAATGGAAATTACTTATTACTCAACCTAAAACTTCATTATTTCATCAACTGATTAATCATTTAACATTTTGAGTTTAACCAACCTTAAATTAGAATTGTCATCTATAGATTTATAAAAACACTAATAAAACATTTAACTGAGCATTCTGATAATTTTTGTCTCTGGCATAAATGCAGAATATGGCCAGAAGTATCATTTTTTAGAGTCACTAATTTTGGCAAGATCCAGAACAAGAAACTCCTCTACTGAAGATGTGTTTAACTAAGATTTGAACAAGTCCCAAGCTCAGGATTTAAACATAACAAAGCAGAGCTAGCCACATATATACGAAACAAAAGTTGACAGATTCCAAACATAAATCTAAAGTCTTTGTATAATGATGAAAACCAAGAGGTATTCACCTTAAGAATATTTTTACCAAACTTAGCAAGTTTAGTTGGTGGGTATAGGGCTATGCCCAGTTATATTAAGTTGACACCAAATTAATATTCATGTTCAATTCCTTATGAACCCTTCAGATCATCCAATTTCTTGAAATTGGATAAATTAGTTACTTTTCCATATTTAATTCCAATAATTATTAAATACAATCAAGCCTTCTCTCACATTTGTTACCACATCTTTCTACATTTAACTGTTTCCTTACACAGCACATGTATGTTACTAACCACCAAAACATGCATTTTCAATGATGATATGAAGAAAGCAACTTGCGCACTGCTGAGAAAGAAGCCAAAGGTCAGAAGTGGAAAACATTTGGACCACTATTGTAAATTATTTTTGTTATTTTTACCCCTAAATCAAGAGTGATTAGCTGTATGCTTTTCTCAGTACATTTTATGATCTTTATGAGCCAGAAAATGATTTACAGCATTTTTGGTGGATGATAGAGCATCTTAAGCATAGTGATACTGAAAAAAGAGCATGCAAAAATACTAAGTCACCAGTGAAAATTTCACCTTTCCACACTTTCCCGAAAAGGATTTTTTTCCTTAAAAGATTATTATAGAACTTCATTTACAAGCTTTAGAAAAACAATCTACATGAATTCAAATACTTCTATTTCTCTTGTTTAAGATGTGAGAGAGTCACAAATGAAAAAAGGATTTATAAGATTTCAAAATGAAGAAAATTGTGGTTAGACCCAAAACAGTTACAACATATCAATCTTAACAGAATCTATTTAGAAGAGGGAGTTATATCCTGTATTAATGAGATTTTGTTATGAAACTTTACCTGCAGAAGGCTACAGAGAGCAACTGTTTCATTTGAAGGATATATTAAAATAGAAAAGATTAGGTACTGCCACATTTTTCATGATACCTGTTTTAAAATGAATTCTTATAAATAAAAAAAGCTTTTTGAAAGCTAAAAGATTAGATTTACTATTTCCAATAAGCAAAATACTCTGTAATGTATTTTTTAAACAGAAATTATATTGATTGAAATTGATTTTTTAATTTTTCTAAAATAGCTGATTTGCACCCATTTTTAGCCATCTTCCATTGCAATATAATTATTAAAAAAATCTTTAAAATCATAAATTATGATTAAAAATTTTTATTAAAAAATCTTCCAAAAATAAAATATACTTTTCTGAAACTTAGAGGAAATTAGCTGATTTAAAGTAAATCTGATCTGAAATATTTACTTTAAGTTAAAAAAGCAGAAAAATGGATTTTAAAAACAGTGATTTTACCTATCTTTCAATACCCAACAAGCACATAACAAGCATTGATAATATGTTTAAATGTTTATTGCTGTCCTATAGAGACTTCTGTTAAAACATAATTTGAGAAAATGATGGAACACTTTTTCATATAATTTTTAAGTACTCAGTAATCTTGAAAATATTGGAAATATTCTCTGTAATCTAATTTTAGGAACATTGACTTTAAATTTACTATAGTCATTAATGTTGTATATGGTTACTCATACTTTCAAAATGAGCACATTTTATGCACATAAAAAAATTATTTTGAAAATCTTGATACATGATTTGTCTTAAGTTTTACAATTTTCATGTAGTAAATATATGCTTCACTCAATAACCTAACAGATAAAATTTTGAAAAGTTTTTTTTAAAAGCTTTTTAAAACTATCAATTATTGTAATTTAAAAAAGAAAAAAAATTCTTATTCATTGCAAAACAATTTTATTCTTCAAACAATAATGTCCTTTATATATATTATTTGTAAAGCAATTAAAAGTTTATCTAATTAAATAATAGTAAAATAATGCAATAAAACTATTTGGAGTAGAAAAGAAAATGATGATCGACATTTTCCAAAGAGTCCTGCATTTAACTAACAGAGTTTGCAGAGAGAATTTGATTTCTAAAAATTTCATGAAATTAAGTTTGGAGGTGGAAGAGCTGAAAAAAAAAAAAAAAAAAAAAAAAAAATAGCATGCAAAAATACTAGGTCACCAGTGAAAATTTCACCTTTCTACACCTAAATTAAAAAGGAATTTTTTTTCTCTTTTTTGCAAAATGTAATCTTTATTATTACAGAAAGTACAAAATCTCAAAATATGTCATTAGCAATTATTGTTGCTGCTTTTGGTTGGTTGGTTGTTTTGTTTTATGGCATATCAACCTTGGTAAGTCATTTATTGCCAACTAAATTTTATTTATTGCTGATAATACCTTTTCTTTCAAAAAATATATTGTTGTTTTTAAGTTTATGGCTGGTAATACTTTTTTCTTTCCAGTACAATAGAGAAATTTGTTTTGATTTTTTTAGCATGTCAGTCTTGGTTATTTATTACTATGGTGTCTATAAAAGGGTTTATATTTTTTAAAAGAGATTGACTTCTTTCAAGTACTTCAATATGACTTTTTCATCCGTTTTTTGGAAAAGTTCTCATATTCATTGAATTATAGTATTTTTGTCGGGTGGAGGCTAAGGCAGTGTAGTCTATTAGAAAATAGTTTAATGTGTATGCCTTTTGACATGTTATACACTCAGGATGGTGATGTTTGTGTGGCCAATCTTTGTTCTTGTAATGATCACCTCTTCTTTTCGGGTTAGTTTGAAATTGGGGTTCCATTTTCCAAGAACAGGTTTGATTTCTTGCAATTTGTTTTTTTTTGTATATGTTCCATTGTAGCTGCCATTTGTTTTTAATGTATGAATTTATGATTGGTTTGAAATCAGTATAGGGGACTTTTAATTTAGAGTTTTTCATGCTTAGTGATTCTTTTGTTGCAGTGTCGGCTTTTGTATTTCCATGGATGCCAATATGACTGGGAATCCAACATAAGATGTGTTTTTTTTTTGGCTGATGTTGTTGATTCTGTTTAATAGATTAGTTATTAATAGATTGTTCGCATTCTTTCTTTTCAGTGATGTTAATACTGATAGAGAGTCAGCGAAAATTATGAATTTATTTACTTTGTCAGCCGTTATGATATTTAGGGCCAGGTGTATTGCTGTGGCTTCAGTGCTAAAGATTGAAGATTTATCAGGTAGGCGTTTTGAGATAGTTTTGTTTTTTAGTATAGCTGAACATCCAACCTTTGCATTAATCTTAAAGCCATCAATATAGATATGTTCATAGTTTAGGTACTCATGAAGATGTCAGATTTCTTCCATGTAAGTAGATTTGATTGTGCTGGATTTAGGGTGTTTGGAGAGGTTTAGTAATACTATAGGTAGAGTTATTTGCCAGTGTGGGTTTTCTGAAATTAAGGACAGCCAAGGTGGGTGGTTTAGTCTGATAGCTTTGTGTATTGAAGCAATGTTCACTTTGGCTTCATCTTTTATTTGTTCCATACATAGTCTAAATGGCTTAATCGCCTTTTCTTTTTTACTGGATAAATTTTTGTGTTTGAGATGAAAAACACACTGATATGTAGAGTTTGAGGTATGGGATGCTAATTTTGTGTAATATTGGAGAGCAAGTTTTTCTCGTCTCATTGTTAGTGATGGTTCCTTTGCCTCTGCATAGAGGCTTTCTATGGGAGTGGTGGTAAAAGCCCCCAGTGCTAGTCTGAGTCCTTGATGATGTATTGTGTCAAGTTCCTTGATGTAGGACTTTCTAGATGCACCGTAGACAAAACAACCGTAGTCAAGTTTAGATCTTATGAATGATTGGTAGAGCTTTAAAAGGGTCTTGCGATCAGCTCCCCAATTTGTATGGGCTATGGTTCTCAATAGTTGCATTCTTTGATTACATTTTTTTTTTTTTTTTTAAATATTTTATATGGGGTATGAAGGTGAGTTTTTTTATCAAATATGACTCAAAGATATTTGTATTGGTCTGTTACTGTTAATGCCAAGTTTGAGTTCAGGATCGTGGTGCATTTTCCTTTTTTGACAAAAGTGAATGCATTTTGTTTTTGTTTGTAAGAAGTTGAAGCCATTTATAGTGGCCCAGTTATTTATTTTGTTTAGGCATATTTGTAGGTGTTGTTCTATAATGTTCATGTATTTGGCCTTGAAACTTATCATGAAGTCATCCACAACATGGCACATTCCATTCCGGTATTTTGGCTATATTAATTTTTATGTTAAACAGTGTAACTGATAATCTGCCTCCTTGTGGGACTCCCATTTCTTGTTTTTTGGAGCTTGAAAAGACATTTCCAAATTTTACTCAAAAACTCCTGTTGCTCATATAATTTTTAATGAATATTGGCATCCTTCCTATTAGACCTAGTTCTTTTAAATCTTTTAGTATTCTGAATTTCCATGTTGCATTATAAGCTTTTACTAAATCAAAAAATACGGTTACAATATGCTTGTTTTGGATAAAAGCTTCTCATATGTAAGTTTCCAGCTTTATAATGTAGTCAATGGGGCTCCTATTTTCTCTAAAACCTGCTTGGTGTTTGGTAATTAGATTATTGGTTTCTAAATACCAGATTAATCTTTTATTAATCATTCTCTAAAGAGTCTTACATATACAGCTCGTGAGTGCAATGGGACAGTAATTTGTTGCGTCTGTGAGGTCTTTTGTAGATTTGGGTATGGGTACTATTGTAGTTTGTCTCCCTACATTTGGAAATTTTTCATTTGTCCAGATACTGTTATATATTTCAAGTAAGTATTCTTTTGATTTTCTAGGAAATTCCTTTAGTAAAGTATAGTGGATTTCATCTGGTCCAACAGTTGAGTTATGCGTGTTTTTAAGTGACTCCCTTAAATTAGAAAATTCGGACATTGTAAAGGTTTTATTGTGGTTTTCAGAGTTATCTGAATTAAAGTTAATTCTTTGTTTTTCTTTGCGATTTTTGATGGTTTGAAATTCTTTTTTCGGTTGGTTGAAGAGGAATTTTTAGCAAAATTTTCAGCTAAAATTTCAGTTATGTCTTTTTGGCTTGTGATTTTAATGTTATTATGGATGATATGCTTATAAGCTTGTTTGAAGTTTTTCCCTGAAAATTTTTTAATCATATCCCATACTTTTTTTGGTTTGGTATTTGAATTTAGTTTGATGTATGCTTGCCATGTTGTCTGTTTGGCTTCTTTAATAGCTTTGCATGCTTTAGCTCTATCATTTTTATAATTTTCTAGGTTGGTTATAATTTCTAGTTGGTTGGTTTTTAAATTTTCTGAGAGCTACTCGTCTGGCTCTGACAGCTTATTTGCATTCTTTATTGAACCAGGGGTTATTAAATTTTGGTGATGGTGAACTTTTGGAGATATTTTGTTCTGCAATTGTTTTTAGAGTGTTGGTAAAATATATGATATCCTCTTCTCTTCTTATATTAGCTTCTGATATCAATTTCATTTGACAAGTGTTTTTGAAGTTTTGCCAGTTTGCCTTTTGAAGGTTCCATCGAGGTACTTTGATGTCTTTTTCCAGTTCTTGACTTTCTAGTATGATTGGAAAGTGGTCACTTCCACAGGTATCATGATATACTTTCCAATGATAATCCATGTAGATAATGGGTTCGCATATTGTTAAATCAATAGCTGAGTATGTTCCAGTAGCTGGGTGTAAATATGTATATGCCCCATTGTTGAATATTTTTCCTCTTCTATTTGTCTCTTTATTTCCCCTTATTTCATTGTGGCTATTAAAACCTCCCATTAAGATAAAGGGTTTGGGTAGTTGTTGAATCAGTTTGTTTAATTGTGTCTTACTGTTATATATCCATAAATAACAAACACGGGTGTATATAAAAATATATCAGTGATATTTTTATTAATGAACGATGGACCGTGTCGACTAGGAACAGAGAGTGAGAGAGCGCTCTTCCAAGGTTGACAGGGGTGACGACGGGAGTGTAGCCTCTCTGCTTAGCTCGTCTAGCTTCTTCTTCGACTTCTCGAGACTTCTGGTCTTGTCTGGCTCTCTGCCCAGACTGCCTGTCGAGCCTGACTCCTGTCGAGGCTGACTGGGACTCGGCTTCTCTTCTACTGTCGACTTCTGGAGACTGTTATCTGTGTTTTCGCAGTCTTTATATATCTTCCAAAAGCGGAACTCGCCTCGATCGCAACGCCTACTCAACGCCTACGTAATTCTCATAGTCACCTGTCTGTTTGCTCTGAGCTATTTCCGCTCTGCCGGAAATAGGGTCAAAACGACATCCGCTGCTTTCAATGACCGAAAACACCCACGCTTCATCAGCCTTCTTGGGTGGGGCCAGATTATTATATTACACTCCTCACCCACCCATTTTCCAAAATGTTCACCTAAGAACATTTTAAGCGCAACACCCTCACTCTCCTCCCCATGCCACACAAGCCCTACAATTGTATAAAACATGTGTCGAAACAAAAAAACAACAAAAACATGTGCATGCTGAAACAAAAAAAACAACAAAAAAAAATATATAGGGGAGCCTACATCGGCAACCCCATAATGTTCGTGTCCATCTTGAGAATTGTTCTACCAGCTCGATGTTTCATTGTTCTTTTTTTTTTTTTTTTTTTTTTAATATCCATTTTCACAGAATTGGGCAAAGTTCTTAAAAATGTTCATTTTCTTTCCCGACTCTGTCCATAAGCGTAGACTCTTCGATGCATAATCACATGATTATTAAGCGGTAACCGCGCCCCCAGTTTCCAAACCGACATCGAGTAAATGACCCTTGACCAACACCATGTGTGCCTCCACTCGAGTTTATTGTTACCACGTAACCTCATTTAATTTAATTTAATTTCAAACATACTATGTTTGAACACAGAAAAAAATGGTCATTATTTGCCGTACATAACATTCATAGTCTGACCGAGAAATGTTCAATAGAAAATGAAGAAAATTACCCTGATAGCAACGTTAATCCGCATGCAATTTACTTGTGGAGGATATTAATTTAGTCTAAAAAAAAAAAAAAAAAAAAAAAAAAATGGACCCGTGACTCGTAGTTCCTTAGTTTGTACAATGCTTTCCATTCCCTGAACTACTTCCTCTGGATTCGAAACCAAGCATATCTGATTTGTTAACATCTCTCTGTTTAACGCAGAGTTGAACGCCCGTTGACCTATCGTCAACTTCTTCGGGAGTTCCTCATATCCTTCACTAATCTCTCCATATTTACTAGTTTTCAGAAATTAATATATCTTCAAAAGATATTTCACAAGTCACATAAATGAAAATCCAGAGGATGTTAAATTGATGGGAACCTGCACAAAAGCATCTCTCACAAACATAGAAATGTAAATCATTTTTGTAGTGTACAGTCATCGAAAAGAAATCCAAAAAAAAAAAAAAACCTAACACTGCACAACCCACTTCATTTAATTTAATTTAATTTTCCCAAATCTCCCCAATAATCCGATTCCACCATATTGATAACAAAATATCTTTTCAATATCTGACTCATATCGCGAAACACTGAGACGCGGGTGAATGTTTTAAGAATATATATAATCGGTGTATTCGCAACAAAATAACCAAACAATGCAGTTGTTTTCAAGCAACAATGTTGAGATATATTTATAATTGGCGATATTGTTGGCTGTTGTTAACTGCATAATTAAAATTACACTTTAAAACTCTCGATAACATTTAAGTCATTTCTATGCTGTAGAAATGTCACGCAAAACACAAACATTTTTAAATTTTGATAATTATCTGTGTAAAGATTACAAATTGACGTTTACGAACGAATAAAATTAAAGAACCCTTTCGTTTCTCCGATTTTCCCATTGTGGTAGCATTCAGTTATATTTATAATTTGTTAATATTTACCAAACTTGATTTAGTTCATGCAATACAAGGCCAAATGGAGAAAATGGAGAGGGTCATTTTCCGCTAATACTCCAATTGGGGAAAGTTTGTGTACGTAGAACATCGATTGTTTCGCCTTTTCTTTTAATTTGGCTCGAGTACTGATCAGAAAAAACTCAACTATTTCAACCATACAACCGACCTTCATAATCACATTGAGAATAGTTGTTCGTCAATATCTCTATTTGGTTGTCTGAAAAGTTCATGCCGCTTTTTAAGTAAAATTAAGACACAACCCAAAATTATTTCATTAAATATTTATTCTACGAAATATTAACTATTTTCTCACTTCACATATATGGTAAAACATTAAAAAAAAAAAAAATAAATCATCAACTCAGATGCCCTAACACCTACAGACAGGCAAATATTTCAACTTTCTTCCTCTCGTCAACTTCAACACCCCACTGTCAATTTTAACACTTTCTTCCTCATTTTAACACCTTCTTCCTCATCAACCCCAAACCTAATGCGCTACTCCCTACATGTAGTCTGTTTCACCACCTCCGTTCTACGAATAATCCATATTTCTCATTTCTACGGTCAGATCGGCAACAGTATGCTGTCCCATTTTTTCTTTCTTTTTTCTTTTTTAACGAAACCTACTATAACACGAGCAGAGAACACACACACTATTAAATCAAAGTGACACTTTACCTTGCGATGTCCAGTCATACGGCTGCTATATTTTCGTCTTTTTTTTTCTTTTTCTTCCTTCCTCGCTTGTCGTCCTGTTGTTTACTATTCTCGTCTTCTTTCCGGTAGTTTTAAGTCCGGAATTTTCAATTGTTGTTGTGGTAAACCCTCGTATCAATCTGTTTTGTTGTTTTCAAAACAGCAGGTCACTAGCACCAAATGACAAGTCTGTTGTATATCGATAAACAACAAACAAGCATGTATATATAAAAATATATTAATATTTTTATTAATGAACGCTGGACCGTGTCGCCTAGGAACAGAGAGTGAGAGAGCGCTCTTCCAAGGTTGACAGGGGTGACGACGGGAGTGTAGCCTCTCTGCTTAGCTCGTCTAGCTTCTTCAACTTCTCGAGACTTCTGGTCTTGTCTGGCTCTCTGCCCAGACTGCCTGTCGAGGCTGACTGGGACTCGACTTCTCTTCTACTGTCGACTTCTGGAGACTGTTATCTGTGTTTTCGCAGTCTTTATATATCTTCCAAAAGCGGAACTCGCCTCGATCGCAACGCCTACTCAACGCCTACGTAATTCTCATAGTCACCTGTCTGTTTGCTCTGAGCTATTTCCGCTCTGCCGGAAATAGGGTCAAAACGACATCCGCTGCTTTCAATGACCGAAAACACCCACGCTTCATCAGCCTTCTTGGGTGGGGCCAGATTATTATATTACATTACTTAGAAAACCATTAACTATCTGCTCATTATATCTCCCACCTAATGATAATCTGAGTGTTACGGTTACTGCAACTGTTTGTAGTGTTGTACTCAGCTTGATTTCACTTTGAATAATATTGTTGTTGATTATAATTGATGAGCCACCAGAAGCTTAATTCCCTTGTTTGTATACGTAATCTTATGTCATGTGTTGTTTAATGCGGAATGTGTCATTTGATTTTTTGTATGTTTCTTGGAGGCATATAACTGCTGGGTTGATTAGGAGTGTTAATTCAGCAAGATTAACCTTTTCACCCTTGATGTTCCACTGGAGGATTTTGTTTGTCATTTGGTTTTGGTTTGGCTTTAATTTGGACAGACATTAGTTTTGTTCTTTATTGTTCAAGTTATCTTTATGACTCTACTGTTCTGTTTTATGACTATGTCATTACAGTTTTAGATCATTTTGTGTTATGATTTTTGTTATCTATGTCCATTTCCTCTAGTGCTTTAAATTTTGTTTTTCTATTTGGATTCTTGTTTTTGGTGTAAAGTGAGAATTATTTGTGGGGGGTTGAGTACATTCATCTAGTTTTAATTTTTTCGTTTTTTTCTCCTGTAATTGGATTATCTTTTACTGGATCTTTTGTGATAGTTTTATTGTTTGAGTTTCTGGTTTTTGAGTTTGATTGAGACCTTTTATATATTTTGTTTTTTTTCCTTGTTTTGTCAGTGATCAGCGACTAATTTCCAAATTCCTTGCTTCTGTTTGTTGATTTGAACTTTTTATCTCCATTTCATCAAAAGGTTCAAATTTATTTTTAATAGGTATTTCTCATTTTTTGTTTAGTTGATTCTGTTTTCTTTGGAGATGTAGTTATATATTTTATTTTGTTCTTCAAAGGACTTGTTTTTATGAGGAGAAGTTTGGGTTTGGGAAGGAGTTAATTTTTGGTTGATTTCTTTGGTTTTTGTTTTCTCTAATTTTTGGTGGTGTAATATTTTTAAATTTTTTTGAAAGTTTGGCCATTCGTTTGGTTCTAAATGTATTAGTTTTTTTGAGTTCATTGTACTTTTCTATCTGATGGGTAATATTTGTATTTATCACTTCTACTACTCTTGCATAAGATTTATTTTTTATATATCCTTCGACTATCTTTTTTGCCTCTGAGAGGAAAGGAATATTTCATTAATATTTTATTCCTAGGATTTCCTTTTTTTTTTCTTCCAGCGTTCACATGTTTTGGGAAAAGTTGGGTGGTTCTCTTGGCAATTTATACATTTAATTTCCTGGCATTCTTCATTGTGGTTTGTTTCTTTTGAGCCACATTTGACGCATATGGAGTGTCCTCTACAGATGTCTTTATAATGCCCAAATTTATGACATTTGAAGCATATTAGGGGATCTGGAATATATTTCTATGGGTTCTATATTGTATCCTATTTTGATTTTTGGAGGGATTTGAGGTGTATTAAAAGTGAGTATAGATGTGTTTATGGGTATCTTTTCATTATTTTTCTTTATAAATATTCTTTTGTGGTCAATAACTCCCTGACTGCTCATTGAGTTTGAGATTTCTTCTGGGGTAGCGAGCAATAATTCTCTGCTTCTTACTACTACTTTTGATTGATTTAAGTTTTTATGCGGATTAACTTTGATGTTGATTTCGTGAAAGGTTTTCATTTTTTCTATTTTCTCGCTTTGATTTTTTGTTTCGATTTCTACCATTAGGTTTCTATCTCTTGTTTTCCTAACTGTTTTTGGATTTATCGTATTAGATATTTTTTCTATTAGAAAAAGGGATAGTTTTGACATGAGTTTTTCCCCCCAGGACGTCTATCACATGGAATGTAGGGAATTCCGTGTTGATTTCTTTTTCACTATCTGAGTCAGATAGGGCACGTTTGGGCTTTTTGTTTTGATTCGTCATGAATCTTGTTTAGTTTTTTTTTGCTGTCTGTGCCCCCACCCGCCTCAGAGACCGTTATTAGGACCTGTCAAGGGGGAAACCCAATCGCCTTGACAGGTCAGGGTTACACAGAACAGTATACTCATTCACGTGAGACACCCAAAGCATCTATCACCATGTTTATTACACTACCCAAAATTTTTGCAAATAAATAGCTTGGTTTGCAGCCATGTTTGGGCTCATATTCTTCACATGATGATTGACCCTCAGCCAGCACCTTCTAACATCTACTCTTTTAGTTGAAATATTCTATAATTTAATTTTTGGGGGATGGGAAGTCACTTTAATTTTAGTGTTTATTTCATATTTCATACGATACCACATTTCCATGTGGTATCGTATGTCTTTTCCAAGTCAAAGAAAATAGCAGTAATGTGTTTGTTTTGGATAAAGGCATTCCTAATAAAAGTTTCCAGTCTTATTAAATGATCCATAGTACTCCACTGTTTTCGGAAACTGCATTGAAGATTAGTTATTGTTTTATTGATTTCAAAAAACCAAACTAATCTGTTATTAACCATTCTTTCAAGAGTCTTACATACACAGCTTGTTAGTGCTATGGGGCGGTAATTGGAGGGATCAGATGCATCTTTTCCTGGTTTTACTACAGGAATGACTACGGCTTGTTTCCATATGGCAGGAATATTACCATTGATCCAGATGTCATTGATAGTAAATACTTCAACGATTGATAGGTAGTTGTTTTAAGAACTCCTACAATATCTTGTCTGGTCCCTCAGCTGTGTTATTGGCCTTCTTTAATGAATCCTTTAGTTCATTAATAGAAAAAGGTTTATTATACTTTTTTTCATTATTACTTTTAAAGTTCAGCTTGATTTTTTTCTGATTCCTGTTTAATAGCCTGGAATTTTTTACTGTGATTTTTGGATGACGAGTTATTTGCAAGAGAGTCTGTAAGCAGGTTGGCCATGTCCTTTTCTTGGGTTATTTTGTTGTTTATACAGAGGTGCTTGAGTGGGGAACTGATGTTTTTCCCTGATATTTTCCACACCATATTCCATATGGTTTTACTTTTGGTGTTATTATTAATTTTGGAAACAAAGCTCTTCCATGACTCCTGTTTGGTTTCTTTTATTATTCAGTGCACTTTAGCTCTGCATATTTTAAAATGGTTTAAATTCTGAGCAGTGGGTTGGTGGTTGAATTTTCTGAATGCAGCACGCCGTAGCCTGATAGCCTTTTTACAATCGTCATTAAACCAAGGCCGGTTATACTTAGTTGATGAAGTTGTTTTAGGGATACATTCCTCAGCTATAGAAATAATAGTATCTGTAAAATGAGTGATTGGGTCTTTCTCATGTTTTCCAGGTAGGAGTTTATATTTGCATAATTGTCTGAATTTATTCCAGTTGGCTTTTTTAAGGTTCCAGTGAGGTATTTTTGATATTATTTCATGTTATTGGGAAGTGGTCGCTTCCACATGTATCCTCATGAACAGTCCTGTCATAATCCATAAAGATATTTGGATCACTTATAGAAAGATCAATTGCTGAGAACATGTTTGTAGCAGAGTGAATAAAAGTTGGTTTCTTATTATATATACATAGGTTGTTATTTTCTATTATGATTCCTCTTCTGTTTGTGTCTGAGCATCCCCAACTGTTAAAGTCACCTAATAGTAGAAAGGGATGAGGGAGTTGGTTAATAAGATTTTCTATTTCTGTTTCATCTATAGGGTCATTTGGAGGTAGATAAATGGAGCAAACTGTGACAGTCCTACGTAAGGTGGTTGTAACGGCAATTGCCTGTAAATTAGTTTGTAAATTTATCTGGCTTTGTGCTATTTTATTATTGATAAGAATGGATGTTCCTCCGGAAGCTCTACTTGGGTTATTTACTATGTGGTTGAATTCAGAGAAGTTGCGGAGTTTAATGCTTTCAGACGGTTTTAAAAAAGTTTCTTATAAACATATTATTAAAGGACATAGACTGGATATTAGTAGAAGAAGTTCATTCAGCTTGGCTTTTATACCTCTGCAATTCCATTGAATTATTTTGCTGGCTATGGCTAAATTTTATGTATTTGATTTCCGTTTATCTTTGAGTTTTGAGGTGGTTGCTTTCTACAGGAGGGATACTCTCCGTTTCCATGTCTTCTGAATCTACAGATGTGCATCGGGGTTTTTTTTTTTGGTGTTTTTCTCCACTATAGTTCTTTGTTTAGAAGAAGATCTCTGTACAGTCTGCTCCTGAGTAGTAGTGACTTTCTTTGGGGTAGGGGACTTAGATTCCTTCCGTAAAGTCGATTTTTTTTTGGATAGTTTCCTTCTGGAGAAGAGGTTTTTGTTCCACTATAGAGGTATTTGATGTTGATGGTTTTTCCATGATTGAAGGTTCAGTGTTTTTGTCAGGTTCAGTGAGTGGATTAATTTCTTTCAAGAAAGCAGGGAGTGTTTCTGGTGTAAGTTTTGATAATTTACTGAGTACGAGTTTGCAAGAATGGCATTCTTGTTTTTCAAAGTTGTTTGGTTTTGGTTTAGTAACTGATGCATAAGCCAGTTGCTTCGACTATCTTTCTAGCTTCAGAGAAGGATATATTACATGTAAACTTGATAGTGTTGATCTCTTTTTCTTTTTTCCAGACTATACATTGTATGGAGTCTGATGGGTGATCTTCAAGACAATCAACACATTTTGCTTTTTTGTTACATTCTTGCCCATGGTGGTCAGAGTCTCTTTCTCCACATCTTCTGCATGTTGGAAGTCTCATGCACCTGTCTTTATGGTGTCCAAAAAGTTGACAATTGAAGCACTGTAGAGGGTTTGGGATGTACTGGTTGACCTTTTCAATTGTAAATCCTATTTTTAATTCCTTCGGGACTTTGGGGAGGTTGAAAGTGAATATATATGTGTTTGTTTCGATGACATCTGTTCCTTTTCTAATTTGAATACGTCATACATCTATTACACCTTGTGTTTTTAGCTGAGTCTTAATTTCTTCAATAGTGCAGAGTGAAATCTCAGTGCTTCTGACTACACCTCTAGATTTGTTCAGCATGTTGTGTGGATATGCTTTTATCTTTATTTCAGAAAAGGTTTTCATTTTTAAGTGTATCAGAATATGATTTTTTCTCTACTTGGACAAGTAGCATACTATTTTTAAGTTTCTTTACCATCTTTGGTACTATAGCACCAGAAAGTACTTTTTCAATAACAAATGGGGATATCTTTGTTAATTGTTTTTCTTCTAACGATTCCAAAACAATAAACTGAGGAAATTGTTTTGTAATAATAAACTCACTTTCTGAGTCTGATGGAGATTCTATATGGGGGTGTTTGGAATATTTATTAGACATACTATATAGTATATTATTCATTGGAGGGTTATCCCCACCCACCAAACCAGGCTGGAGCCAACGAACGGGATCTGTCAGGGGGGAAACCCATTCGCCCTGACAGATCAGGGACTTCCTCTCCAATATACTCGACGGCGCAAGAGACCCGGAGCACCTGTCTCCTCCCCTGTGCACCACCCCATAATGTAGGTGCACAGTTGGATGGCTTGCAGCCATGTCCAGGCCTTCTAACATCTATTTATAGAAAGCTGGTGGTAGTTTTCTTATATATAACTTTCCATGGTCTGGTAGTTTTTTGTTTTTTTTTGGTGGGGGGATATGTATGATAGGATACATCAGTCTTGGTAGAAAATGTTTTTGAAGGGTATGTTTGGGAGTAGATGTTAGGGCTTGACCTGACCAGCCGGTTGATCGGATCGGGCCTCTCCGACCGCCTGTCTAGCCCAGGTAAGGGCCTAAGTGATGTGTTGCAGGACCATGACCTCTTTGCAGGCCATGGCCTGCTCAATCACCAGGATCCCATCTCCAGATAACACTGGTCGCCACCCACGGCCAACACGTGGCCCCGTTGAGAGACTTTTACTCTCTGCAGGGGAGCAGTTGGCGTATTCTGATGCCCCACCAACAGGGCGACATTAACATGGATCAGGCTAGTCTCCCCGAACACAAAACACTAAGCCTCCTCAGGTTAACTCTCATAACAGACCTCAAGTGGAATGACTATATAGAATCCACAGCTAAATGCGCTGCTAAGAAGATTGGTTCTGTGTAGGGCCAGGAAGTTTTTCCTGTCTGAAACCATCCTGCACATATATAAATCTATCATCTGCTCATGTATTGACTACTGCTGCCATATCTGGTCGGGTGCTCCTCTATCCACCTAGGGGTCCTTGACAAAATCCAACAGAGAATCTGCAATGCGATCGATCCCAACTTGGCAGCTCAGATACAGTCACTTTCACACTGGCGCAATGTGGCTTCCCTGTGTCTCTTCTACAAATACTTCTTCTCCGACGAACTTAGCTCACTAGTGCCCCCTATATATGAATTTACTTGAACCACAAGATTAGCAACTAGGTCCCACCCTTTTACTGTGAAACCAATCAAATGTAAATGCAAATTTTACTCCAGCAGCTTTTTTTTTTTTTTTTTTTTACACTTCCCACCTGTGGAATTCCCTTCCATTTACTTGCTTTCGATAGCTACAATCTCCAGGAATTTAAATGTAAAGTCAATAGTCATCTTCTATCTCACTAACTTGCATCCCCTCTCATGCTCCTTTCTCCATCCACTCTCTTATCAGTGTTCTTATCCTTCTCTTACCTACTTTCTGACACCCCCTATAAACTGTCACTCTTTCTCTTAACTTTCCTTCTATGTGACCCTCTGTACACCAGTGGCAGTAAACTGCCTTGCTTGAAGCGATATGATTATAAAAAATAATTTCTGAATAACTTAGGCTGAATAACATGGTCTACAGATTGCGATGAATAAATTGTTGTCTAAAGTACGCAAAAATTAAGTAATACTGATATCTCTTCATAACAAATATATTTACCAAGATTACACAAAAATATCTTGAAATACTAAAGAAATTTATTTTAAAAAAAAAAAACCCTATTGGCTTCAACCAAGGCCACCAGACAACTTCAGAATCTACTGCAATTCTTCTGTATTCCACAACACTTGCCACTTATTTAACATATATGTATGATATTACTGTCTTGAAATCTGTGAGATTTATTTTTGTTATATTCATTATGTCTTTCAATTTCCATGGATGTCTATATGGCTAGGAATCCAACACAATATGATGTGTTTTGGGTTACAAAGTATATTGACTTTGTTTATAAGTTTGGTTATTACAAAAGTGGTCAAATCTTTATACTTCAATGCTGTAAGAACAGATAAGGAGTCTACTGCCATAGGTTCTGCACTAAATATTGAGAATTCATTAGGTAGGCAGTTTTGAAGTATGGTTTTGTATAGCTGAACAGCCATCTATCAATATTTTGGAGGCCAGCAATGCTTACAATTTGTATGTTTTTGTAAGATATTATATATTTCTTACATGAATACAGATGTGTCAATTTCAGAGAGTTTTGCCAGTCTTAATATTACAGTGGGCTGTTTTATTGACCAGGAAGGAGTTTTTGAAAGAATAGATTCGTATATTAGAGAAGTGTTTATTTAGAGTTTGTTGAAATTTTTTCCTATGTGTATACCAAGAAGTTTAATGACATTTTCTTTTAAATTAGATAAATTTTTATATTGAGGTTGAAGAACACATTTGTATGGTAAATTACTTGGACATGAACAAAGTTTAATGTAATATTGTAATGCTAACTTATGCTATCTTAATGCCAAAAGTGGTTCATGTACTTAGGCATATAAGCTTTCAATTGAGATTAAATGAAGTATCCATAATTTCGATCCAATTTGGATCTAATCAATGTTCCATAGAGTTTCAGTAGCATCTGTCAGTCTTTGTGAGAGATGACTGAGTAGTTGTATTGCTTTATTGCATTTCTCACAAAACTATACATGGTATGAAGGATAATTTTTTTCTATCAAAGATTATTCCTTCGTATTTGCATTGATCTAATACAAGCACTTCTGTACCATTGCATCTTAATTCCGGATTATGGTGTGGTTTCCAAAGTTGGTAAAAGTTTATACATTAAGTTTTTTTTTTTTTCTGGAGAATCTGAATCCATTTTCTGTGGGCCACTGTTTACTATGAGACACCATTAGAGTTGCCATTCAATTGCATGGATATTTTTTGATCTGTAATATATTAATTATCTACATGCAGCAAACAATCATCTCCAGGGTTCAAGCATTTAATAATGCTATTTTGATGTTGAGTAGTGTTACCAATAATATGCTTCCTTAATGGACACCAATTTCTTGCTCATATAGGTCTGAGAGTGGTACTGATATGAAAACATTAAAGGCTTGTTTTAGGACCCATTTCATTTAAGTCTTTCATGATATCATATCTTCATGAGGTATCATATGCTTTTTCTAAGTAAAAACCAAAATTGTCAATTGTTCCTTTTTGATGAAAGAATTTGATAAAAGACTACAATCGAACCAGCTGATCAATTGTACTTTTGTTTTTTCCGAAGTCAGATTGGATGACAGCTTGTTGGATTTTCTGAGTTCTTTCCAGGTTTTGGGATTAGAGTTACAGTAGCTTGTTTCCATAAACTAGGAATATTTCCACGGACTCATATATTGAAATTTTTGAGTAAGGTAACTCAAGGAAACATTTGGTAGGTTTTTGCAAAATTCATGGTGAATTTTATCTGGGCCAATTGCCGAGTTGTGATTTTTTTTTTTATAGAATTTAATAATTCTGGTAAAGTAAGAGCCTGGTTGCAATTTTCTTTATTTTTAGAGTAGAAATTGAAGTTTTTCTTTTCTTTTATTTTGATATTCTGAAATAGTTTAATAGTATTATTTGAGAAAAAGTTTTGAGAGTAGTTTTGTGCTAGTAAATCTGCTATATCCTCTTTGTAAGTTGTTTTGATATTGCTTTGATATAAATGTCTTAATGGAGTGCTTGTATTTTTCCCAGTTATTTCATGAATTATATTCCATACTGTTTTGGTGCTAAAATTAATATTGAATACAAAGTTCTTCCATATGAATTGTTTGGATTCTTTAATTGTTCTGCATTTATTTTGTAGAGATTCATTTTTCTTGGGTTGGATGTAATTTGAACTTATGTAGAGCTACAAAACACAATCCGATCACTTTTTCTACATCATTAAACCAAGGTTTGTCATTTTTGACAGGTTTAGATTTTAATTTTGGTATGTATTGTTCTGCAATCCTAAGAAGTGTTTTTTGTAAAATAAGTGATATGCTCTGCATTGTCTACATTGGCTTTTGGTATAAGTTTCAGGGCATATGCATTTTTAAATTTATTTCAGCTGAGTTTCCAACATAATATTCATCTGGCAAAGATCCAAAGTTTTCCAGAATAACTGGGAAGTGATCACTACCACATGTATCAATATACTTTCTTGCTATAGTCTAGGTATGCTGCAGGATCGCTTGAGGTTAGATCTATTTCTGTATATGTAACACTTGATGGTGGAGATAGGTATATGCTTTGTCATTGTATAAACATTTTTTCTATTGATAAAATCTTCCATTAATCTCTTCTGGTCAGTATTTTTGCAATCTTATATGATGGCTATTAAAATCTCCCATTAAAATAAATGGTTTTGAAAGCTGCTTCAGTAGTTTATCTAATTCTGGTCCATCTATAGGATTATTAGGAGGAATTTAGACTGAGTATATGGTGATGGTCTTTATGTAGCGAGGCTGTTATGACCATTGTCTGTAGTGCTATATTCATGTCAATTTTGCTCCAAGAAATATCAATTTTTACTAATATAGAAGTACCACCTCAAGCTCTGTTTCCACTATAAAATTGTATCCTGTATCATCTTTAATATCTGTATTTTCATTGTCCTTTTAAAAAAGTTTCCTAAAGGCAGATGATTGAAGGATATAAGTATGCAATAAGCAAAAGCAATTAGTTTTGATTTGCTTTTATCCCTCTTGCATTTCACTGAATAATTTTATTAGCCATGATTGTTATGCTGAGGTTTTTGTTTTCCAGGTTGATTTTAGGTAATTTCTTTACAGAGTTTTGTTTTTAACTAGTTTGTGTTTTCTTTCTTTTGAGGTTGTTTTATTGGTTGAAGTTCTTCCTCTTTGGGTTATTGGTAAGGAATCTCTAGATTGAGATGTGAGACAAGACAATTCTTTTGGTCTTTTAATTTCTTAGTTTAGCCAGTTTGAATTTTCTTTATTTTAATTGGGTATATCAGTTTCTTTTTTTTGTTGTTTTTAATGGGATGCTTTTCTGTTGATATCAGTTTTCATTATTTCAATTAATTTCTTTAGCTCTTGGATTAATATTATTAATTCACTGAAATCATACTTCTCAACACTGTATTGTTGGGTTTTGGTTGCATTTGTATAATTTATTATAATATGCTTCTAGTGTTTTCAGCAACTTTCCTGGCTTCAGGAAAAGTTGATTTCTTGTATATTTGATCTCAATTATTTCTTTTTTGCCAAGCTTCATATAGATGTGTGTCTGCAGGGTGGTTGTCATTATAACTTATACATTTTATGATACCTTTGCACTTAGTTTCTTAATGATCTGTACTACTGCATTTTAGACATACCAGAATTCTAGTACATCTGTCTTTATGTTGGCCAAATCTTTGTCAGCTATGACATCATGGATCTGGGAATGTGAGCTTCCATTATTTTTATTTAATTTGGTGGTTTGGAGGCGTTGAATATATATATATATATATATATATATATATATACTAACAAAATAGCAAGATCGCCAAGACCCACCGCGGTTTCGCACAACGGCTCGTCAGAGTCGGTTTAATAATTATAATTATTATTATATATATATATATATATATATATATATATATATAAAATGTGTGTATATGTATTAGTGTTTATGGTTTGGCCATTTCTTTTTTGTTATTGTTATTCTGGTTACATCTATTACAGTTTGTTTTTTTAGGTTAACTAATTTCTTCTAGGGAGCAAGCTGCCAGGTTTGAACTTTAGACTACACCTCTAGATGTGTTTAGACTTTGGTGTAGATGAGTTTTGATTTTTAAGTTATTAAATGTTAACCATTTGATGATTTTTCTGCATACATTTTTTCCTATTTGAATTATTATGTTCTTTTATATTTTTTAACAGTTATAGGAGTAATTTGAGAGTAAATTATTTTTTCAATTATAAATGGTGATAGTTTTGTAAAAGGAGTTTCTTCAAGTGACTATTACTATATATTAAGGCAACTAACTATACAATTCTGATTCATTATCAGAACTGGGTTTAGATAGGATTCTGTTCATTTTCTTTATCATCATATTACATATATATTTTTTCTTTCATTATCTTTGTTCCTCACCCTCCTCAGAGTCCTATCATGGGAGATAATTATGGGGAATCCCATTCACCCAAGCATCTGTGATACAAAAATGGTATACTCAGGTCAAGTATTTATATGTAGTCATCAATAATTTTTCATTCATCTACCCTTGTGAAGTTGAATATAAGTTAATTTTTGATGGTACATTTTAGTTATAACCTGATTGACCCTTGCCACCATCTTCTAGTATATGATATGACTAGTTGATGGAACAGATTAGGCCTCGCTGATAGCCTGTCTAGCCCAAGTAAGGGCCAAAGTAGCATGTTGGAATTCAGAAGTTGTTCTAACACTTGAAGCCCTCATCAGGCATCACAGGTTGCCACGCACGGCAAACAAGTGGCTTCATTGGGATGTGGTCTTACCCCCTCTGCAGAGGAGCAGTTGGCGTATTCAGGAGGTCCTGTGGAAAGATGAATGGAGGCATAACATCGCCATCACAAGTAATCACTCCAAACATCTTTATAATCACTATTAGACTCATGAAACTCTTTCCAAATCCCCTGCACTGTTCTCAGATTGACACCCAAACACTCTGAAATTTTTATATCGTAGCTTCCAGTGCAGTACAAGCAGTACAGCAAACCATTTCCAAATTTCTGACAAAGTGAATTGCATCAAGCTGCTTATAAACATTAAGTCACCTTTTCTTTTTTTTCTCTCTAAATTACATCATTTTCTTCATTTTTACCACCATATTGGGAAAGTAAGTAAAGACATATTTTGGGGAAATATTGACTATTGTGTTTCCCAATAATTATGCTGTCCACAATGAGTGGTAATAGATTCCATAAAATATTTCTTATACATACATTATACCATATATCAAAAAGTAGGGCTCAACAATGCTTTCTGGAGGCTGATAAAACATTACCTTGGGATTACTGGTTAAGCTTTTTGGGATGATACAAAATTTTAAATTAAAATTCTGATGTATTTATTCTAAAAGTGACTAATGCTTTGCAGATAAATTCTTATAAACAAACAAATAAAAATGGTTGACGTCTAATTTTTTATTTGCAAATGTGAAAAACAAGTGTCTAATTATAAGAACTAATTCTGCTTTAACAAAGCAAGAAAAATTTTTTTCTGTTAATTTTAGTTAAAAAAACAAAAAACAAAAAAAGAAAAAACAAAACATGAATATACCATTAGCAAACATTTGTGTCATGTTTTCTTCTTAATCATACACTAATCTAAAAATACATGAGAGAACAAGAATTTAGAAATGATAAAAAATTTACTCACAATGAGCAGGTAATTGTAAATGAAAACTTTTTATAAAGAGACATTTTTGATTGCAAATAATTTAAATATGCTAATATTCCTTATACAGAAAATGAATATATAGTGCACAATTTTCACAGTGAGTTACTGAACATAAAAATATATAAGAATATTTCTGCATAAAATTATTCAAGGTGATATAACTGAAAAGTTTAAATAAAGATTGATTTTTATAAAAATTACAGTAAAATTTAGCTAATTTGATTTTTGCATTTATTCATTTTTAAAAAGTTTAATAATTTAGTTTTTTTTAAAATTTGTTTTATAAACATTTTTATGCTATTTTTACTATCCTACTAACAACTATAAATTTATTATAAAGCTAAAATATTGATTTCAGGAGAGTTTAAAATTGTTAGTTGATCCAAGAATGATCAAAAAGTCTACAGCCCTGATCAAGGAATGCCAGATGTTTCCCAATTTCAGAAATTAAATGTTCTGTCTGACACTCACTGTCATGTTCCATTCGATGACCAATAATTGGCATTAACTTACTATGGCATAAAGGGGATAAAATTCCTCAGAACTTGCTTGGAAATGGGCAACAGGTGTCACCAGACTTATCCAGCAACTGTTTGCATCAAACATAAAATAACTCTTGGGACATGGAATGTCAAAACATTCCACAAATGTGCCCAGCTGGAAAATGTAAAACAAGATGAGTACATTAAGCATCAACATGTTAAGTACATGTGAAACTAAGTGACCAAACAACAGAGACTTTGTCAGTGATAACCACAGGATTACATATGCAGATGGAGAGAAAATTGCAAAGAGTTGCATTGATACTGGATCAAGACATGAAGAAATTCATTCTAGGATACTGCCAGTTACTCGAAAGAAAATCCCTTCAACATGTTTTAGTCGTGTATGCACCAACAATACAAAGTACAGAAGAAATATCTTTCTATTCCATCCTAGACAACACCAAAGCTCAGTGCAAATCACAAGAAATTAGAATTATCATGGGAGACTTGAATGCCAAAGCAAGCAAAGAGAGGGAAGGTGATATAGTTGGCAAGTTTGGACTAGGAAACTATAATGACCAAATGAAAAATGTGTCCAATGGATTACCACATTAATAGCCAAACCTGGTTCAAGACAATTATGGACATGGAAAACCATTAACAAGAGATTCAGGAATGCAGTTGTTCACTTCAAAACCTATCAAAGTGCTGACTGCAAAGGCAACCACCTCCCTATTATATGTAAACAAAGAATGAAACTTGAAAAATTAAAAAAGCCTAATACAGGACCCAAATTGCAATACAACAAACTCCTAAACAACCCAAACCTGAAGGAAAAATATGGACAGTGTGAAAAGAAAAGAGGGACAAAATTGAAACACAATCTCAAAATAGAACACACTAAGAGAAGCTTTACTGACAACAGCAAATGGCATCAAATCTAAATAAAATGGATGTAGAAGGAAAAACAAGTGGTTTACAAATGAGATTCGACAAGATGCAAAAAGACAAAACAATGCCAAGACCTGGAACAAAATACAGAAAATTACACAAGAAAATAAGGAACAAATAGAGACGGGCTAAAGAAGAATGGTTCAACGAAAAATGTGCAGAAAGAGAGACTGAGTATCACAAAGGTGATATGCATTAAAAAATAAGAGAACAAAACAAAAGACATGCTCATCAACAGGATGCATAAAATCCAAGGATGGAACACTCATATTAGAGTATACTTCAGCAATGGGACAAACATATCTCTTCCATGACAAAAAGTAAACAACCAGCAATACTGAAATACTGACAAGCTGGAAAAATTAAAAACCAAAGTGGAAGCTGCACTCACCAAATTGAATGGAAACAAAGCAGCAGGACTAGATGATATTGTAATAGAGATGCAGACAGCCTTAGATGGATTTCAGCATAGATAAGATTACAGAAATAATAAATGAAATCTACAACAGTGGTGCAGTGGTGATGTACCAGAAGACCTAAGCAGATTGATTTTCATAGCACTGCCTAAGAAACCAGATGCAAACTAATGGACAATCAGCTTAATGAGCCACATAACAAAACTGATCATCCAGATTCTAATGAACAGAATCAAGCCAGAGATATGCCAAGAACAGTGCACGTTCATTAAAGACACTGGAATAAGGAACACAATATTTATGCTCAGAATTCTATCAGAAAAAGCAATACAAGAAGGATGTGTATCTGTGTTTTATAGACTACAAATACTGGCAGCAAACTGCCTGCATACGAACAGGAAATGAGTTCAACAGATATACATGAACAGAAAGGGGTGTAAGACAAGAATGTGTCTTCTCACTGGATTTACTCAACATATACAGCAAAGGAATTCTGAGACGACTAAAAATCCTGCCAGGATTCATTATTGGCAGCCACAATCTTAATATAAGATAAGCAGTTAACAGAGTACTTATAGCAGATACAGAAAGGAAACTGCAAAAACTCCTACAGAATATAGCAGAGGAAAGCAAGAAGAAAGGAATAAACTCTAAGAAGATTGATCAATGGTCACCAGAAAAAAAGAGCCCAAAATGCCAATTACAGGTTGGGAATACTAAAATCAAGTAGGTACAGAAATTTAAATACCTGGAAAGTTCTAACAGAGGACAGAAAGTGTGGTACTGAAATCCAAAGGTATATCGGGATGGCCAAAGATGCATTCCAAAAGCTAAGCAGAGCATTAAGAGACAGAAAAATTTTGTTGGAAAGAAAAAAAAAGTTCTGAACTATTACATGATATCTGTCCTCCTGTATGGCAGTGGATGCTGGACAATCTCCTCAAAGATGAGGGAGAGACTGGAAGCAACAGAAATGTGATTCTACAGAAAGAGGTTGAAGGTACCAGAGACAAAAGATATGAGCAATGATAAGGTTTTGAAAAGAATAGAAACAAGAAGTAAACTTATACTTAAAATCAAGAAGAGACAGTTGAAGTTTCTTGGACACATAATGAGGAAAGGGCTTGGAGAATCCAATACTCACAGGGTGAATAGAGGGACAGAGGAAAACAGCATGTGACATACTTGATGGGCTTGAGCAAATGGATGGCAGAGCAAGGTTTGAGAGAAACAACAAGACAAAATTTATGAAGAGGTACACGTGACAAAGATGTGGAGGGCATGGTTGTCTATGTCCTGAAGAAAGACAGCACATAAAAGAAAATGTCTGGAGCAACAAGAGATATAAAAATAAAAGGTTTATAATGCCACTGTGTATCACTGCATCTACCATTCTTTATGAAACCCAAATCCCAAGTCATATACCAGCACCATCTACACAATCTTGAATGCTCTCATCTGTGTTGTTTTCACATCGTTCCCAATTAAGAGGAGTAACTTCTGTACTAACATCAGAATAAGAGACAATCAGTATCACAAGTATTGAAGCCATGCTACAAAAGGTACATAAGAACTGAATAGGCCTAACAGCAAGAATGAAACATACATCTACTCAGTCTGGTAGAGCAGAGGTGCATCACAAAAGAGACTCCTTAAAAGAGAAAAAAAAATTGTAGAATATACTACCTCTGAACCACAGAACTAGAACAAAAGCAATGATCTAAAATTGGGGTTTCCACTTGAATTTCTTCAGTTGCTTAAAGAAATAAAATAAAAAGAAACATTGTTTATCCTATGTGAATTTCATCAACAATCAGTAGATAGATGTGGATTACCCTGCTAAATCAGTTCAGAAGCCAAGTTTTTATGATGATGATTTTCCTCTATAACTACAAGGGGTAAAAATAAAACTAACAGTTTTCCAGCATTAAATTTATTTTATATTTTTTTTAAACTTGAAAAACTTGAATTTCTTTAGCCAAGGAGAACCTCAGTATCACTACTGCATGGACAGTTGTTTGGTTTCAAGTTCATAATGGTATAACTAACAATAACAAGTTGTTAGAAAGGGAAAAAAAAATTCACTAGATTGCTCAAAATACTACAAAATCAACTTGATATAGTTTCTGATTAGCATTCAAAAGATAATTTAACAGCTGTCAACTTCTGCATATCTAACTGGACTTTTGTAACTTTTTTGGCCAATAATTTTCATGTAAAAAATATGCTGACAGAAAGAGTTAACACTAATGAAGGCCTCCTGAATTGCGTCATTATAAAACATGATTTCAAAAATTCCACACTTTGCATCAGACTCAAGATTCCTTTGAAATTTTTTCCTACTAGAAAAGGATCAAGACAACCCAGAGCTCAACAGTTGAAAGTTACATACTTTTTATTGATCTGAAAAATTTTAAAATATTTGTAAAGGTCCAGAAAACTGGTATTTAACAATATAAAGAACACTTTCCAGTTAGAGTAAAAATCAAATTTTCAAAAGTTAGACCAAAACATTCCTTTGTATATCATGCAGCGATCTTGGAATGCTTTATGATGGTCATCCCTAATCCTTGCTCCTTCATTATCATTGACATACTCACTTGCAGAAGATTTGTTGTTGGTATTAGTCACCCTCTCCAATTCAAACTTCTATGTACAATGGTTTAGAAGCATCTTTTTATACAGATGCTATCTCCCACCTCATACCACATTTCAGACTCAAATGAAAATGTTATATCGATACTTTTCAATCAAACTTCATATTTATGGTTCTCATTTTTAAATGCAGCTGAAGGTGACTAATCATTAGGTGTTAAATTATACCAGAAGATTGTCTTGAGAATACAGAACATTACTTCCTCACAGCAATTCTTTTTTGAGATTCCTATGACACACACACACACACATATTCTATAATAATCAATACAATCATTCTTGTTGAGGTCGTGAGGAATTGCAAAACTGGGTTGGCCTCCAATAACTTTTCTTTTTTTTTATATATATATATATATAGAATATATATGCACACATACAAAAGTAATCAAAATGCCCTATTCAACAACAGTTTTTAAAAAATTTCCAGTGGAATGTTGTCATTATCTTAAAATGCTTAAGAAAAAAAATGACTGGTTCTTGAAATACTGACTTTGGATATTTCCAGCATCCCCTTGTAGTTTGTTTGCTTGGACTTCACCAGTGACACATCAACAGAAAGATTATACACTCTTTTATTAACAGACTAAATATATTTAGCCATCTTATAAGCATCTCATTAGCAGTCTTAGAATTCAAAGTTGCCTTACCAGTTAGTATATTAAATATTTAATAATCTAAATGGAAATCAGTTCTCAGATACAACACCTCTGCCACTGATGAGTCAATTTCTTTCAGCATAGCATCAATTTTCACTATGTTGATATATAGTATATTATTCATTGGATGCAACCAACATGCATTCTCAAGTACAGGCCTACTTGTGTTGAGTAAGGTTAATTGCCAAGGAGCTTGCACTGACCTGTACATTTATTACATGGGTAAGCTGTATGTAAAGATAATGGTAGGTAGCACCATTATACCATAAAATAAAATAATGAAAATGCCCAGATCTATACCATTTGTATTCCTTTGTACTCCGATCCTACTCTGATATTTGATGAGTTAGTGTAAACACCAGCTAAGTTTGTACATGGCAAAGCAACATGGATTACTGGAGCTTGAATGGAATATGATAATAAGTCTTAGATTGATGAGACATTCCATTTCTGCAATTGTGGGATATCAAATATGTCCACAATCTATGATGTTGCATGTATTTTGAGAACACCTGATAGAAATAGAAGGCAGCAGCTAACTACAGGTCATTAGTGATTGGGATCAGGTGCCTGGATAGAATTGTCTGGCTCAAATCACATCTGCATTCAATGCAGAAAGTATAAAATATCCAGAAAGTTAGTTTAGCATTTTTTTAGCTTTAATTATGGTATGATCTGATCAATCATCATTCCAGTTTTGGTCTGGTAGAGTTTAAATGTGTTACCAACCCCATGGATCTCAGTTGTCAACAAGACAAATGGTGTGGCCACTGCTTCTGCCAGAAAATCAAGCATTTATTAAAACATATTGAGGAGATCTAGTGACACACAAGATCCTGCAATTACAAATAGAGAGTTCTGGACATTTATGAAGATGTCCAGAGCTCAAGATCTCCAATTTTGAGAAATCACAGTGCCATGCAAAGTTGTTGCATTTGACTAGGCTATAGAGAGACCTACACACAGTACTAGGCATGTATCACATGACTTTTGGCACATCAGAATTGTGATTGCAGAAAGTAAAAATAGTGATTAATGTGTAAAATATTACTGTATTGAGCAAAAACATTTAAAACATCTAATTAAGTTATTAATACTGATGATAACAGGATAAAACCAAGAATAAATAGTTAAAATTTAGTAAATATTTAAAAATAAAAAAATAATTTGCTTCTTAGAATATAAAGAAAAAAATGTATTTCATCCAATATTCAAGAATGTTTTCACTGCAGCAAAATAAGTTAAAAAACAGAAGTTACAGTAAGTGATGGCATTTTGTCAGAATATCTAAAGTGCAAGTGATAAAAGAATAAAGCATTTGAAGAATGGTTTGATCCAAATTGTTTTTTCTAGCACAGAAGAGCTTTGCTTTAGTGCAGAGGCTAATGTGACCAAGAGCTTCATGTATAGTCTAGAAAATAAGCTCTTGCCATAGACATCCCCTATTCTGGATGTAACCTGCCATAACTACAAAAACCAAGGGAAAAAAATTTTTTTAAAAATTGTACTGTTTTATCAATGATTTTAGTTTTGTTTTTGTATGTTGAAGTATTTTTATTATATATTTTTGGCCTATTATCTCTGTTTAACACAATGTTTCAGTCAATATACTTTTTGTTTTGTTTCAGATATATATTGCATTTAGTAATGTTAAAAAAATAAAATAAAACTTAATATGCTTAAAACATCTATTATCAAGGAATCTAGAGAGTGTTATGGAAAGTATTAATAAGTTCATAATAGCTAGCATAACCAAAGCACTACAAAAGACCTCATGTCAAATCTTCAAAGAGAATGTCTTGATTGTCAAGATTAGTTTTTCTGACTATTGGTATCCATAAAATCTATATTGTTTACTTATGCTTTCTTATTCTGCCAATTTTTTACTTTATGGATTTTCTATTGCAGTTCCTTATCACTGATTTCAATTTTTTTTTCCTCTACACAGGCACTGTAAAGCTTTATTTATCATTTCTTTAGATATCTTTTCGGTTTCATAATTAGAAAACAGTCTACTACCACTGTATAAAATGTTATTAAGCAAGTTTAGCTTGGCACAAGGTCGCATTAATATATATTGGATGTATTTGCTTAGTTTAATGGTATATATCAAATGTAGATACATTTTTATTTTTTGTGAATGGGCTGCATAGTATAATTTCTATATAAAAAGTTACTTAGTTGAAATTTTGTTTTCATAAGAAATATATTACTGAAACCAATACAGACTGTATTTTAATTTGTAGACATGATAAATATTAACATCAAAATCATCCTAAGATTTTTTTTAAAATTTCAGTGTAAATGATTAGCTACCATAGTATTATCTGAAGTAACTGAGGACTAACCTGACTAATTATTTAGAGTTTAATCTCTACCAAGATAGGGATAAGATTTTTCTATCAATAGCAGAATTTAACTCTTAAATGTGCGAAAGAAAACAGCAGTCCTGATTCATAAGAAAAGAATTTGTTAGAAAGTTAAGATACATAAAAACTTTTTGAAAGACTTAACAGGATTATTCCCATGGGTCGTTCTGAAAGTTCATGCCAATTTTTCAGAAAAATAAAAACAAAACCAAATTATGCAATTAAATAATTATTCAACTAAATATGAACAACTTTGATACACAACCTTTCTCCACTTCAACTTAAAGATTCTGTCTTCTTAAAATTTCAGTTGTTTCTTGGTAAAGAACTCATTAAGGTGTTTTTTTTATGTCATACAAAAAAATTAAAATTTTTACCATTGAGCTTATTTTGCAAGGACCTGTATAACAAACTCTGAACAAACAATGTCTGATGAATATTACGGGTGGAGTAACACATCCCAACCAAGCTGCAACAATTTTTGTTGGGTCACTAAAGAAACATGATATCCGGCATTATCCTGATGGAAAACACCTTTCCTGTTCACCAATTCTGAACATTTTTCTTGAATTGATGCTTTAATCCATTCAGTTGTGAACAGTACTTTTAAGAATTGATTGGTTACTTGGCAGAAGCTCATAGCACAGGATTTCTTTTCAATCCCATCAGATGCACATCATGACTTTCTTAGGATGAAAGCCTGCTTTTGGGGTGGCTAAAGTTGGCTCATTCATTGAACATTGTCAGAAAATCTATTTTTCATCACTTGTCACAATTTGCTTTACAAAAAAAAATGCATTTCATTGCATTTATGCAGCAAATCACAGAAATGTGATCCAAAAAACTTTTTCATGCAGATTATATAGTACCTGAACACTGTAGCAATTTAAGTACCCAAGCTTCAGTAGGTTATTATGGATGGTGGATTTTGATAAATTTGGTGTTTCTACCAATTTGTCATATTGTGTAAAGTGGGTTACTCTCAATTAATGGCTTGATTTGGTCATCATCTATAGTGGGAGGGGGATCTACCTGAGCATTCATCATTAAGGCTACAATCATCCAATACTAAACTTAGCTAACCACAGTTCTGTTACCTAAATCACCCTCAACGGCAATAAAAAAATAAAAAAAAGAAAAAAAAAAAGAAAAGAAAAGAAAAAATATTGATTGTCTGAAAATGCACCTTATAATCTTCTATTTTCATAGAAATGCAAAATGGATGCAAATTAAATTAAAGCTTTCTTTTGAGTTTTAAGTGTGCCCTAACCAGAAACAAGCAGATATCTGTCAATAAATTTAACCTAACGTGTTGAAACGAACTACTAAATATTGGCATAAACTTTCTAGATCTTAATAAAAAACAAAGATGCTAACAAAAGCTAGCAAATATTCAAATTTGTAAAAAAGTACAAATGTGTGATAAAAAATAAAAACTAATAAACTATGTATTTCAAATCTCACCTGTTAGCTGAAAGGAAAAATAGTCATAATATATTTTAAAAGGAGTAAACTAAGGTTTCTTAAAGCTTTATTTTTTGAGTATGAATCAATTTTGAGAAAGCTTAAACATATACAGCAGATTAAGCAATATAAAATTATGTTATTTGCTCATTCATTTATCTTACATAAGGTGTCGTCTTACAAAATGTCAATCAAATTTATTCGAGAAAATAAGGTTTCGTAATTAAAACTTGCTTCTTGTTTATTCTATAACATTACCAGCCAAAGCCTTATAACAAACAAAATTTAATGTCTTAATAGAAATACTTTCAAACATAGTAATGTAAATATAAGAAACTAAAATATTAATTTCAATAAGAAAAGAGCATAACTATGAACTAAAGTGACAATGAAGTATCCATAAAAGTTTAAAAGCTAAATATTTTAGTACATTACGATTTCAATGAACAAGTTTATACAAATATATTTTGTTTAGTAGCAATTGATTGGTAAAATTTCTGACCAATATATATGAGATTATTTGAAATAAATTTCAAATTGAATTCTAAATGTAGAACACTGTGAAGACTAACTTTCATTTCTTTGATGAATATAAAAATTCCAAGCCAATATTTGAAAGCAAAGCATAAAAGAGAGAGAGAGAGAGAGAGAGAGAAGTGAAAATTATATTTGCACTTGTTTAATAAACATTTGCTTATAAAAAAATAATATTTCATTACAAAACAATACTACAGGTGCTAAGATTTTCTCATCTCATTCAAGAATGAAAAAAAATAATCTAATGCTTCATTCAATGTTATGTATGTAACTTAATTCAATCAATAGTACATTAAATGGTTCTACTATATTTTATCTTCAAAAATGATTAGAATAAATAAAACCATTTTTAATAAAAATAAGCAAAATATAAATTTATATCAGTGCAATTATTTGATATTGAATACACATTTCAATTACAAAATGACAATTTGAATTAGTGAAATCATTTGTGCAATTATCCCCAAATATGTTTCTTTGTATATCTTGCCTACAATTTTTAAGATTTGATGTGTAAACATCATTTAAAATTACAAGTCATTTGACTCTAACAAAACTTAAAATGAATAAACATTTTGCAGGTGAGGTGGTCGCTAACATCTCAGTAGATTCTAAATTTTCTTTCTTTTATTATTTAATAGAATTTACTTGTTAAATAAAAGCTATTGTATTATTTAGAATCAAGACCAATTTTCAGCAAGAAACTAATCTACTATAATTTCAAGTTATACAAAAGGAAGCTACTAAGAAAGCAAAACTAACAAATTAGCATTTGAAAAGAGCAATTATTACTTGTGTTAAGTTATTAAAAATATTTTACAAAATATAGAATGTCTGTGATCAAGTTATATCATGGAACTATAAAATCCTAATAAAAGTCAAGGTTTTGTGGATACAGTATATATTTTCTCTTAATTATTTTTGCTTAGTAAATTTTATTTACATTAAATGAAGCATGCTTGAATATGTATAGAGATTCTCCATTTCAAATTTCCCTTCATTCTGCTTCAGGTTATAGGGAATTGTTTTTTTTTTTTTTTGGGGGGGGGGGGGGTTCTGTATAGATTTGTTTTTGCTTCATTATAATACTTAGAAAGTGTAACAATATATAAATGTCACTAAAACAAGAAAATTAAAAATTTTTACTCGCTAGAATATCCATACATTGGATTGGTTGCTCCAGCTTCACATGGTTTCATACCTCATACCTTTGCCCTTAATCTAACTTGATGAGCTCCTGGGACAACCCTTGCAAAGAATGCTACAGTCCTATGTAAAAATTAAATGAAAGTGACAAAACTTACAGAAAAGTAGCACCACAAAGTCTTCCAGAGACAAAAAGCTATATTATTTTTTGGTCACTTTATTGAAATTATTAAATTAAATTTTTGAAAAAGTTTAATTCATAAAATTTGGCTTTCTGAAATGACAAACTACTCCCTCACCTCCATCACCATGTGTTATAGGAAAAAGAAAGGATAAAGGAAGGAAAGTGTGTAGTGTATGGTTGTCTCACCACAGAGAGTCTATCAATGATGAGGGCAGAGAATTTGTATCAAACTTTGCCAAAAGCTTAGTGATATCTGCAGTGTACAAAGAGTGTATGAGTAGTTCAAGCATTTCAAGATGGCTAACAAAATGTCACTGACACACATTTTAGGAGACTCGCAATCAGCAGAAGTGAGTCACAGTGCATGAGATGCTGGAAGATGTGAACATTAGTTACGGTTCAGTTCAGTCCGTTTTCACTGAAAATTTATATACAAGACATGTCTGCCAAGTTTGTGCCAAAACAGTTGACCAAAAAGAAAATCAGGTTTCAGCTGCATCTCCTTGTGTCAAGGAAGATAAAAAGTAAAAGCAGTCATAACAAGTGAAAATTGTGGATCTATGGCTATGACCTCAAAAATCAAGGCTCAGTCTTTGCAGTGGAAGTCCCCAACCTCTCAGGGACTGAAGAAAGCATGAATGAGTCAAAGTAATGTGAAGACACTGTTGACAGCTTTCTTCAACTATAAAGGCATTGTTCATCATGAATATAGTTCATCTGGTCAAACAGTAAACAAAGGATACTACAGTGATGTGTTGCGGGATGGTGTTGGTCAGAAAAAGACAACTACATGCAACCATTGAGTGGCAACTCTACATGACAACACACCTACCCATTCAGTGCAGCAGTTTTTGGCAAAGTACAATCATCAGATCTCACCCTTTGCAACATTTTCCTCTTTCCAAAAATTAAATCTCACTTGAAAGAAACAAAATTTCAAGACATCAAGAAAATCCAAGAGAATATAAGGCAGCTGCTCACTATCCCAAAATAAGAGATCCAGGAATGCTTCCATCAACAGATTTAGTGCTGTATAAAGTGTGTGGCTCAGAAGGAGACTAATTCAAATGCGATTCAATGCCAAACTGGTGTTTTAGTTTTCTTTTTATAGCAGCAGTCACAATAATTCTTGATCAGACCTCATATTGTACAAAAACAAATAAAACTGCTGTCCATTCTTCACAACACAGGAAATATGCAAATTTAATTATCAGATAACATGTATCTTGTAATTATTATTATTTCCTAGTTAATATATACAGTAACAATGTTAAACACTTGAATGAAGTGATACTTTCAGTTGAATAAAATGAAAATATTCCAAATAATCAAAGATGATTTTTTTTTGTTTTTTACAGTCTATAAAAAAATATCTGAAACATTCACAGGCATAAGATTATTTACATTCAAAACTAATGTCCTGATCTTTGTTATTACATTCCAGCAGTGGAGCCCATTGGCCTTCTTCAGGTGTCTGATCTGGATAATATTCAAGGAATTTCGAACTGAACAGAATCTACAAAGGCAAATTGTTCTCTTTCCCATTGTCCATTCATAGGCCAAATGGTGAAATTATGATGGCAAGAAAGATTATCCTCACTTTTGCTTTATATTTAGGTCTGTCATACTACCTTCTGCTCAAGGTGGATAACTTTTGACTTTTTTCTGTCTTCAAGACATTCAATTCGTAATGGTTGACTTTCCCCTTCATTCAATTTTTAAGATACATGATTGGAATATATCATGATAACCTAAATGATCCTGCACCAGTAAAAGATAACTTTTTAGAGTGTACATTTAGCCTAATCAGTTTTCAATATTGATATAGACATTCATAATTCCAAATATGACAGAGTACAGAACTACATACAATAACAAAATGAAAATTACTTCATTACTTGAACATTAATAATCTTCATACGTTTTGGTGCAGTGGATATTGACTTGGAATGACAAATCAGGGAGCCGAGTTCAAATTTCAGTTGAATTCCTTGCATTCACTTACGCACAAATACCCTTGGGAAAGGTATTAATCCATCTCTTCCCTCGAGTTATGGGTTAAATAATAAGACAGATTGGGTTCTATAGCCTTGGTCGGCAACCAGTTTACTGCAGAAAGCAATAACACCCTACTGCAGGATAATCTCTTGCCCAGTCAGTCATGTCTCTTTGGAAACATGATCGCCTAAAGCGTGTATCACAATATGGTACTTGTGCTATGCTTAGAATCAAGTATCTGTGCACTTGGACCTAAGACCAAAGTGTCACTAAGCTTTCTATCAGACTTAATATATGCAATTTTATAATGCTCTTCCCATGACAGAGTGCTCACATAGCAGATATATCACTTGAATGATTATTTCTAGGTTAAACATTTAAATCAGAGAGATTCAATTGTTAATTTTATATATGAACTTTAACGTAATAAATTATGGGCAGAGAAACACTATTAGAAATAAGTCTAAAATAAAAGTAAGCATACATCTTGAAATGGTTACATTTTCCTATCTATAGCAATTGCTAGACTATATGCCTGAAATAAAAGACTTGCATTATCAAATTTTTAGAGGAATTTATTTTGTACAGTATCCATCTATGTGATGTGTCCCTTCAGGACATAGGTATTCAGGGTATAAGTACCACCTAAATAGATGTATTTTCTGCTGAAAGGAAAGCAAAGTTTTGTGGAAATATTTTTGGGAGTCAGTATCAACCCCACTTTTCAATAACTCATGTGCATGTTTTAATTTTTGTTGGTGTTCACAGGAAAAAAAAAAAAAAAAAAAAAAAAAAAAAAATGAAATATAAAGAAGTGTGAACAGACTGAATATTTGTCCAAAACCTTAAAATTAATTCAATAAAGCTCAAAATAATTTTTGTTTATAGTTTGGGCTTGCATCATGTAACATTTTATTTCAAATTGAAATAGAAATTTACACTAAATATTTTTTTTTAATTTACTGTAATTATTCCGTGTGCTTTTGAAATTCATTCACTTACTGTTTGTAACAATAGATTCTTTTATCAAATCAAGATATATTTGAAGAATTGTAAAATGTAAAGCTTAATGCCATTTCTGAATGTAAACATTTTGAAAAATCTTTTTAAAGGAAATAATTCTAAGACTGCAAACAATTGAAAGTTTTTATCAATCTCCACCCACTTATTTTCAGCACTCCCTTTTAATAAATTCTTAAACAAGAATAATGGAAATATATGTATTAGTGAGAGCAATTAAATATTTTCTGACATCAAACATGCAAAATAAAATCATAAGCAAAGAATTAAACTCAAAAGTATCATTTAACTCGATTTTAATTGCTTTTTTTAATACTTAATAATATAAAGAATTAAAATTCATTCAGTGTTTAAAGAATACAGAAAATTATTTTCTTGAACTATTGGTTATATATAGTTAAAGATTTTTTTAAATTTAATTTTTTTAAGCAGAAACAATACAAATTTATAGATTGTAGTCCTTTCATTCTTATGTACTTTTTTAAAATTTTGTACCCGCTTTAAGGGATGATAGTAGAAAACTAGTGTTTTAACAATTGAACTTGATGGCAGCTCATAGGTGACTGGGTATAAATAAAACTCATTTCCGCTATGCTTTAAGAAAAAAGTAAACATTATTTTTACAAAATTCAGTTAATTCATTCTAAAATTTACTTTGAAATTTGTTGTTTACATTTTCCATCTATAACAGAAGTTAAATCGGTGAATGAGCCAAAATTTTTAAAAATGTGTAAAAACTAACTATGAAATTGATTTTTCTTTTCATGTGAATTAGCTTTAGAAACATACTTAAAGAAAAAAAAATACATAATTTAAAATGCATTTATACAAAAAAATTTTTTTTCACCCGTTATTTTACTTTTAATTCCAAACTATTAGAGTAAATGTATTATTTTGAATAAGCATTTCAAAGTGAATTTAAATTGACTGATCTTACCTACAACGATGCTTGTTGAGAAAAATGTTAGAAAATTAGCAATAAATTTTAAATCTAATATTGTTACTGCTCTTATTTTCTGTACTTACAAAAATTTTCCATTTATGATTAGAAAATAGTTTTAATTTAATAACAATATCACTTGAACACTACAATACAAAATTTAAGATTTAAAATTTTATGAATTATTCTAATTAAAATTTTAGAAAAAAGAAAACAATTCTTGTAAAAATTCATTATTCAGCCGAAAGCTTTTTTCTTAGGACACTAGTGCCCAAAATATATTTTACTGATAAAATTAAAAGCTTTTCAAATTAAACAAGGAAAAGCATAATCTAATGTTTAAAATTTGTTTATAAAAATGAAAAATCTTCCTTGAAACTGTTATAATTTCAAGCTAATATATTAAATTTAATATTCCCAATAACCAATATACTTTGTTGTATTTCAAATCTAACTTAAATTGACTGGAAGGAGGTAATAGGTTAGGTTTTATAACACATTCAACACTTTGATAAAAAATTGTTTTTCTTTTTTATCAGCAGGTAACCAAATTGTTACCAGAGTTTATAGATAATGTGACATTACGAAACTCAGATTTTTTTTTTTTAGTGAAAAGCACATTAATTTTTAAATTCTTGCAAAAATCAAATAATTGTCGAATTTTAGTGAAACCTTAAGGAAACTATTTTTGAAATGATTCTTTTTAGATAATCAAGTGATTGATGCCAGTCAGATGTGGTGATAAGCTAAGTAAGGTTGACCAGAAGTGACATAATTGTTCAAATTTTTTTCCTGTAAGGGGAAGAAATGTAACCTTTTTAATGTAACACAAAATATTCTTTGAAGTTTTTATAAAAAAATTTTTTTTAAATCTTTTGGCTCCAAGAATTATATTAAGCTGTTCCATTCTTCAGACTATAATGTTCTTCATATATATTTTTTAAAAGCAATTTAGGTACCTCCACTCATTTTCAATAACTTAAGTTGGATTTTTAAAGATAAAGTTTCTTGAAACTTAATTTTAATTGAAAGCTAAATGATTAAATTTACTATTTCCAGTAAATAAAATACTCTGGTGTATTTCAAACAGGAATTATATTGATTGAAATCTAAAACTTTTCAAATGTCTTTTAATCTTCCAATTTTACAGCCATTTTTAAATGATTGACAAGTTAATTCTCAGTTTTAAAAAACTTGCAAAAATAAAATATATATCTGTGAGATTAAATTTTCTAATTTTCCAAAATTGTTAAATTAATCTGATTTACACAAGTATAACATTTATAGAATGAAATTTAGAATAAAACTATTTCTTGAACACAGTTCAACTTTCAGACCTTTCCACCATATGCGTTGACAGATAAGAAATAAGGGTATGGCGATCACAAGCGACATAATTGTACAAATTTTTTTCCTGTAAGGGAAAGAAACCCTGAAACACATGGCCTTTTAATTTACACAGACTTTACCATACAAAAATAAATAAATAAAAAATAAAATTATTTTAAAAATAGGAAGGCACGACGATTTGTATTAAACTTTAATTTTCGATTAGTAAATATAATCTTCACTTAACTTTATAAACTAACCCCAACAATTCTTTGAAGTACTTTTAAAATATTTTTGAAACTTTATCAATTATTATAATGAAAAAAAAAAAAATTCATTTTAAAATTTCATTATTAATCAAAATTTTTTTTTCTTTAGACTATAAAGTCCTTAATTCATATTTATTCAAGCAATTAAAAGCTTATCAAATTAAATAATATCATAATTATATTGTATTTTTTGTTTTACTACAGAGAGCAGATTTTCGAAAATAAAGGCAAAATGTTAAAAAAGGGAAAAAAAAAAAAGTGATTATTTACAATGAGTCCTGCGTATAGAACCAATTTTCGCAATAAAATTTAATTTACAGTATATACATTATTCGGGCTATCATCCTCATCTTTGTTGCCATTTGTACAATGTTTCAGCCATTGTACGCTCCAGCCTTCTTCAGGTGTTAGGAATTTCAAACAGAACCCTTTATTACAATCAATGGGGTAAATCATTTTCATGCCTCAATTGGAAATCTCCCTTTAACCCTGCAAGTCACTTGTTCACTACTGCTGTAGCCTGACAGTGAACTCACAACTCTTCGGGTCAAGTCACAGGAACTAACCAACATCTATATCCACTGGGTCATATGTCCTTAAGGACAAGAACAACTGAATTTTTGGGACTTATAAACCTAATGTCCAGTAACCCTTTTTTACCAGAGTTCATATAGCAATTTTTTGATGTTAATGATTTTCTCTAGTATTTTTTTACACTGATGATTTTGTCTGGCACTCAGTATTACTGGTTCCCATATTGTGTTCATCTCTATGCTTGGTCAGCTTAGATTTTTTAAGCCTAGGATATGTGCTGATTCATTAAGTTTACATAGATAAAAAAACTCCACTGGAAACTATTATTTCAGCTTCATAGCATAGGGGCTGTGATCCCTTTCTCCCTTGATATGTGGTCAGCTATGCCTGATTTTTCTATATCCCCTTGTGTTACGGCCTTGCAATGTTCTTGTAGCCTTACCTTAAGGAGATGGCCTGTCTCTCCTTCATATTTCTTTCCACAACTACATGGAATCGCATAAACACAGTCCTTAGTCATGTCCTCCTCTGTTGGAGGTCTGACTCGGGAAAGGTACCTGCAAAGTGTAGAACCACTGCTGAAGATAGTCCTGATGTTATATTGACCACAGATCCTTTGTATTTTCTCCAATAACCCCTTCACATAGGGTAGACAGACCGAGGCTCTTTTCTGAGAGTTGTTATCCTCATGCATCCACCTTTCCATGTATGTTGGAGTTGTTGTCATAGATAAATATTTCTTTGTAGGGTACTGCTTATATTAACCATTTCCTGTTCATATGACCCTGGGTTGCTGCTTATGACTTCTGCTCGATGTTGAAAGCAGCGGACTATCCCTTTCTTTACATTGTATGGGTGGTGGGATATAGATGTTGGTTAGAGGGAAATAACTCATAACTTCCAATCGAGACATTACTACGCAAGGAATGAGAATTATATATCCCAGTGATTGTAATAAAGTAGAGACATCAACAGTGTACAGAATATTTGCTAATGGCACAAAACATATCCTTAAAATCCTCTTTCCAATAAAATGAATGTGATGGAAGAGCTGGATGCATGAACTTAATCAGCAAATCCTTATTCTTCATATCAATTTCTAAGACCATGCCAATCCAATTGTTATTGTCATATCCTGTAACAACAAATTTCACTAGTTTTTTTCTTCAACCCCAATAGAAAAGTCATATATTAGATAATAGTTTTCATCTTCACTACATTGTTTCATGGCTATTTTATCTCTTTTGAGTGGAATAAATTGATGAAAACTTCTTGTTCCTGGAACTGTGGATGCATTTTCAAATCTTATAGTGAGGCTTCTCCTTGCTTCCTCCTTTTCAATCAGAATGAATTTGATTCCTTCAATTGCAGATTTGCAGTATTCAAACAGTTTCTGTGGAAAGGATTTGTTTGGAAGTTGGTCTTTGTAGACTTTCTTTTGCTACTATCCTTTTCACTATCCCACCTATGCCATCACATGGTTGTTTGCCATGACTACTTGCAAAGAAGTTCCACTTTGCATCAAGTCCAAAATGTTTTTGATGGTTGCACAAATTGGCAAAGTTCTTATAATTCTTGTATTGTGCTGCACAGCCATCAGTAAAATATTCAATACTTTTTACATTTGGCAAATTATCCTTGATCACCTCAATAATCTTTTTCTGTACCATATAAACAAATGCCACATTATGAGAGTTGTCACTCGAAATAATGCAATAACATTGACTTTGCATTGTGTTTTCAAGCTTAAAATAGAGTACCACTGGGTGTAAAGTACATTGAGAGGTAGTCCAATGAAAACTCTGGATCTCATCTTGAACAACAAACTTGTAATCTTTGGCAAAATCCCCTAGAAATAAAATTTCACTATCACTGATATCATCTTTTTTGCCTTAAATATCTGGATTGTGATTTAGTCAAGTAAGAATAATGTGCTAATTTATTTAATTGCAAAATAACTAAATCCACATAAGCTTGACAGGATTCCTTGTGTGTTATTAAAGTTGATCTGTCAGTTGTTGTCCATTGGGAGAACTCAATAGATTTTTCATTATCAATACATTCTTCAAGGGTATCATAAAGAAATTTTTCCAGCTTCTCTGATGATTTTGGACAATTTGGGCACCTATGAATCACACACAGTCTATTACTGGTATTGCCGACAATATATTTTAAGAGATCTTGATACAGGATACAGTACATTCATTGGTTCCAGTAATAGTTTGATGTTTTGGTTGATAGTGCATACACATACAACATATGTACCTGCACTACCAGCAAGGACACACCATTTCAGCCTTAGACTACAAAATTTTGAAAACCCCAAGGATACTGTTGGGTTCTTTTCCTTGAATGATCTGAAGAGCTTATTTAGGTTGCACAAGATGAGTCTCTTCTGCTGATGTATATTACGTTTATAATACTAACGTAGTCTTTCCTGCCTGGCATCAATCAAGTATATTCATCATTTTGGTAAAATGCTTGCACTAACTGTACAATATCAGCAGGCAAAGACTTGCCTCTTTTTTGTTCTGGCACAGGTAAAATACCTTTTTCCAAACACAATTTGCGAGCATTGCATACAATGTGTTCTGAAACATCAAATACATCCATGACTTTTTTGTTTCATGAAAATAACTGAAAAATTGTAAAAAAATAAAGAATTTTTTAAGTGATAAAATTAAAAGCATTTTCTATCTATAAATATATATATATATATATATATATATATATGTTTAGTGCCAACTACAAATATTCTAGGTTTTAAAAATTCACATTCTTTTTTGAAAAAAAAAAAAAATCAAATGTTTTGTTTCATGAAAATAATTTGAAATAAAACTTTTCAAAATTTTCTTTTAATTTCATGTTTAATGCCATCTACAAATATTCTATCCAGTGTTGATCATCATGCATGAGTCAATGTTTATCACTTGTTAAAGACAATCTATCCGTACCATACAAAACGCAATATCTTCAAAATATATTTAAATTATTTTCTTTTTAAATTAATAAAGACAATCTTATTGAATAGTTTCAGAACTCACTTAGCACAATATGAACATTTGAGAAGTCCTGGAGAATTAGTCTTTATCAATCTTTCACTGAATTCCCGTACGTACATAGGAAAAAAAACTATAAATTTGGCAGGGTCATATCTTTTAAAGTAGACTTGAAACCCTCACAAATTTTTTTTAAAGAACTTAAGCAGTTATAGTAGATGCTAGGAAAAAAATATTATGAAAATTGAAGGACACATTTTCTACAGATTGGTTGGAAGCTACATAGGTAAAAAATTGATGATTTGGGCGGGGAACATGCTTTTGGGCGAGCAAAATTATATTTTCTATCAGGTTTATAAGATTAAAATAAATATTTGGATTCTACAGTCCTTATTTTTCCTTCTTACCAAATTTCAGAAATATTGAATATGTGGAAGTATTTGTTTTGAATTTTTAAAAAGTGCTGAAATTCTGTGATGTTTCGCAGCCTTAATTGGGAAGCAAAATATGAAAATTTTACACCCCCCCCCCAAAATCAGAACGGTAAGGTCTAGCACAAAATAATTTGGGACTTTTTCCTAACTCATAAAGGGGAATATTTGTGCCAAATTTCAAGTAATTCGGTGTCAGTGGGTGTAATGCTCTGGTGAATTGACATGGAATGACCCCATCACTCGCTAAGGATAAATAAAAATCTTTTTTAACCGAAATTTTGAACATGTTAGAAAGGATTAAAGTTTTTCCTTTTTTTTTTTCCTTTTGAAAATAAATAGCAAACATTTTGACGATAAAACTTTTTTTAAGTTCAGAGTTTTAATGCTATTTTTTTTTTTTCCAGTGAAAAAGTGTCAGTCAGTTAAGTGCCATACATGATACACGCTGTCTCAAAAGAGACATAACTGACTGGGCAGAAGATTATCTCGCAGTAGGTTGCCATTGCTTTCTGCGGTAGACTGGTTGCCGACCAAGGCTATAGAACCCAATCTGTCCTGCTATTTAACCCATAATTGGAAGGAAGAGACGGATTAATACCTTTCCCAAGGGTATTTGCGCGTAAGTGAATACAATGGATTCAACTGGAATTCGAACTCGGCTCCCCGGTTTCTCGTTCCGAGCCGATATCCACTGTAACACAAAACTAAAAAAAAGAAAGTCCGGAAACTTTCATTCAACAATTATTTGATTTTTGCAATAATTTCAATTCAACTGTCTTCATGACGAAGTGTTTAATTTGCAACAACAACAACAACAACAAAATAAATAAACAAATAAATAAATAATCATAAAAAAGTAATTCCTAGCTGATGTGTTACTGTTATGCAACGAAAATTGCTGACTTTGCATTCTCTGAATATGACAAGTACATGTATTTAAAAATGTTCTTAAATTTTTTTGTGAGAAATATAGAAAACTAAAACAAAAGTGTGTACTACTGAGTACTCAAACCGTGGCGTAACGTAAAAAAATATTTTTAACACCAAAAAGCATCAGTGCATTTTTTCGTTAAGTTTGTTGAAACAAACTGTTTTTACTTCGGTAACAGTAACACTTAGAAGCACAGTTAAAAAAAAGTTAAAAGGAAAAACTGATCATAGTTTTTTTTTTAAGATGAAATTTTCCGATTTCCTAAAATTCACAATAATCACGTTGTTTCAACAAAAAGATCACCCCCCACCCATCCACACACACACAAAAAAAAAACTTACTTGTGCTTTCTCAAACTTACGTAATTTTTTTTTTTTTTTGTTTTCTGTTGCGCATTGCATTTCATGTAGTTAGTTAAGTGCCATACGTGAAACACGCTTGGGCGATCATGTCTCGAAAGAAGACTATCCCGCAGTAGTTTGCCATTGCTTTCTACGGTAGATCGGTTGCCAGCCAAGGCTATAGAACCCAATCTGTCCTGTTATTTAACCCATAACTGGGAGGAAGAGACGGATTACCTTTCCCAAGGGTATTTGCGCGTAAGTGAATGCAATCAATTCAACTGGAATTCGAACTCGGCTCTCCGATTTCTCGTTCCGAGCCGATATCCACTGCACCACAACGCACATACTGGTAAAAAAATAAATAAATTACTAACTTTTGTAGCTCGTTTAAAATTCAAGTTAACTTATTAAAAATAATTTTTCTCAATCCTAAAAATTTTTTTTTTTAGCAGAATCAGCACCAGTCGATTTGCCACTGCCACAAAAAATGGCTCTTAGTCTTATTCGTGTGCGGCTAACTTATTTGTTTACACTTTTTACTATTGTAGCAGCAAAGCCAGTCGTCAACAAACAATAACCCGAAAATTGAAATGCTAACATTAAACAACGTGATTACTGGGAAGAGAAAAGATTAAAGAGTAAAATTCTAACTTTGAAGCTTTGGGAAAGTTTTAGAACGATAGTTAAAATAAAATAAATAGGTTAATCGCTCAGTTTTCGTGCAGGCAAATCTTAACAGCAGACATTTTTTTAAATGAACATAATGCCATGGGAATAAAAAAAAGTTTAGTATGTGGGGTCGCAATACAGCTATTGCTATTTTCTTCATAAAATGAACATTTTCGCGTATTTAAATGTTTTAATTCATTTTTGAATTTTTATAAATCAGGGCCACTGATTCTACTATATTTGATTTAATGAAATAAGAAAAAAAAACATGTTACGCATTTAAAAATAAATTACAAGAGAGCGCGACCGACCCTTTTTTTTTCTTTATATTTATAAAAAAATTTTGTGTCATGCAAGTGTCCAATGTTCGGTTTAAAAAAAACAGCATCACGGGAGTTACCCCTCTCTCATCGTGTAGGCCTCAGTTCCAAATTTCATTAAAAAAGTGATCAAAGATTTCAGTGAAATAAATTTTGCATTTCTAGTTAAAGAAAGCAATGACAAACAGCTCAACTGAGAAAAATGAAAGCCGTCAAACATGTGTTTTAAAAGTTTAAAACACATGTAGTGACGGCTTCCATTTTTTTTTAAATTTAAACTTTTAAAAACTATATACGAAAGTGAAAAGCGAATAAAAGAAAATAATAGTAAAAAATAATAATTCAGTTCAGTTGGATTAACAAATATTTTTTCACTGATTTTAAATAAATAAAAATCGAGAATATAAAAAAAAGAAAAAAATCAGATGACAAGATGACAGGAAAAATATCTCAGATTTAAAAAAAATAGTCTCCACCCTACAAAATTACGGTCGAGTGATTTTCATATGATGAAGAAAAAGCATTGTTTATACTCTCAACTGGATTCATTTTTGTTTGTGGTATGTAAATCAGAAAACGATTAATCACCGGTTGCTAATTTCTCCAAGTTCTGTAATCTGTTAGGATTTACCTTTTCCTAGAAAAACAAGTTTCGCCGAGGAACAACAAGCAAGAGTATCTTTTTGCCTTGACCATCGATGTCTTTATTGACAACGTGGCTGTTAATAAGGTAGCATTTTAGTTCAAAAAACAACGATGGTTCATTTCGACGTTCTAAGTAAAATGCATGCTACATATAGTTTTTTAAACAAATATGTATGAAAAAACAAATTTAACAAACAAAATACAAATACTATAATATTACCTACCAAGAAACTTGGAGCGTCATTATATCAGCAGTAGGTTATTCTTTTAAGTTAATAAACTCAAGAAGCAGGGACAATCTTATTTATTCCGCCATGATTTTTTAACGTTCCTCCCTCTCCTTCTTCTTCTCCTCATACACGAGAAGAGTTCAGAGAAAACTACTTCCGGTGTCACACCAATCTCTTGACGTCACCAATTTGTATTGGATGCATCCCGATCATAATAGATGTTTCTGATAATGATAATGAAATTGGAATTTAAATTCGACTGAATTTTCTCAGTGTAAACTAATACAATATAATGAAAATTTTTATGTTTTTCATTCTTAAATTATATTTTATTCTAATAATTAAAAATTGCTATATATCGAATTAATAAGAAAATGATCAATGTAAGAGAAACCACATTTTATGGGTTTTTTTATGATTTTAAGAATTTAAAAAAATCAACAAGTTGTCACACACATATATTTCTGTTAGTGTTGTATATTTGATTGCCCCCCAAAATTTTTCTTTACTATAAATTTTACAGTTTCTTTAGCTTATTATGTTACAAATTCTAATTGACCAATGCTTATTTTCTGTAATATTAAACATTAATTGTAAACACTTTAAAAAACACATAATAAAAGCTATGCAAAAAGTAAACTGCAAGCAAGCAACTTGTTGACCAATATCCAATATATATAACACAAGGAGAATGAGGTCAAATAAGGTATATAAGAGACTGAAATTTTTTATTGTTTTTTTTTTTTTTTTCAATAATGAAAAATGATATTACAATTTCTTTATTCATTATCATCTCACTTTTTTTCTCAATTAGTTAAAAGCACATTCTAATAACTTTGAAATGATTCTAACACTATTTATTTTATGGATTATCTTGTAATATCTGTGTGTATTTATACATGCAGATTTTGTATAATAATATATATTGTGGAATCACACACACACACACACTTATGGAATCACACACACACACTTACGCAATCAAGCAATCATATGTATTGAATTCAGAATGTAACCCTCGTATATTTGAATAAATGTAAACTGTTTGCTGATTGAGCTGAGTTAACCAATCAAAATCAAAGTAAGTGAACTGCATTTTTACCACCAAATTGTGAGGGTATTTGAACCCCTATATATACAATTTGCCACGCATTTTCAGACAGTTGGCACTGACATTTACTAAGCACACATCATGTCAAAACTCAACAAACCTAAAGCCATCTCACTCTCACATACAAATTCTATCTTTTGCACAACTAACACCATGAACATTATTCGTGAACTCTCAGATTTGAACAATTCTTTCTAGCAACAAATTTTCATACATAATTTTCTTAACACACTGAGAATTATTTCAACAGCAATGAACATTCAGACTTACATTAAAATTCCATAACAGTAATTCTCATACACTCTATGGAAGACAATCTCAAGTAAACAATTTCACATCATATTCAACATATATGTAATTTATGTATTCTTGTTAAATATTTGTTAATACACTGAATCGTTGCAAATTAATGTTTTGCCAACTTCATTTCACTTTTTCTTTGCTTGCTTAATGAATAATTTTCAACGCTTATAAAAATAATGGTGGTTTGTGAGAATTTGGGTAAGAAGTTCCTTTTGGAAGTGGCCTTGTGCCAGGTGAGATCCAACAGAGAAATTAATTCAAATTAACCTTGCAGCATGAAGCCCTCACAATGTGACTGTATGAATATATATATATATATATATATATATATATATATATATATATATATATATATATATATATGTAATGACACAAAAACCAGAAACAATACGTACCACACATAACTTTTGGTGGAAGTTGCTTAAATACAAACTTAAAGAAATATATGTTGACCTATAAGAGATGAGTGCACCTGAAATAATCAACAACTTAATCAAAGCCTCTTTCAACTTCACTAACAGTATAAATAGACCCCTGTTAAAAAAAAGAAGGAAAAATTACAACACAGAGAAGACATAAAGAAACAAACACATACATCTTTGATCAGATACAACAAAGGCATCTCGGCTTCAACAACTGCTACCACTCCACACACCTTCCTCATCATTTTCATCCTTTTTACTTCTCTCATACATTAGTTTAGTTGAAACATTGAGGTGACCATTATGGTTTAGTTGTACATTGTGATCATAAATGAGAGAAGGCCAAGTCTGATTAACTATACCATCATTTTTATTTTTGTTGTTGATTCCATTAGTTCACATATTTTTGTTTAAGGTGAATGTTCGTTTTATATGTATTTTGGTATTGTGGTTATAAAGAGTTTCACGTGAATATCATATTTGCTTTTATATGTGTGTCTAGTATAATCTAGTAGCAGGTTGTTGTTGATGTCTATTATGCTATAATTTGTTCCAGTATCTGAGGGTGTGGATTGTCTCTTGAATTAATTCTTGGTTTCTGTATATCCTTTTTGTGTGAATATTATTTCAACACATCTTCCTTTGGTTAGTTAGTATGGGTTGAATCTCTGACGGCAATGTCACAAGGCTCCACACACATGCACGTGTGTGCGGGCTGTGTATCAGATCAAGGCAAAGAAGGATGAGAACTATGCACAACATTGTTCATTGTTCTTTTATATTTTCTTAACACCTATGCATTTTTGCTTTGATTTTGACAGGAACATTAGTGATTGGCTGGCTTTCACATGACATCAGTTGGCCAAGTAAGTTATGTTTGGGTTATAGAAAAGAAGGAAAGAATATATAAATAGAAAAAGAGAGAGAGATGTTCACTCTCCTTCTATTAGTAAAGAGGAAAGGTATATTTAATTATGTTTCACTACTAATCCTCACATCTACCTTTCTTTTCTCATCCACAGGACATATTACCCAAAATTGAAACTAACACACTCAAACACACAAGAATCTTTACAAACTCTTATACTTACATGCCAACCTTGTGCCATCTATGAACATTGCTACTATTTTTGTACAATATGAAACTGTAATAATGTTTATATAAATTATTATTGTTATAATCCAGGCTTGATTGTTTTTAGAAATACAGTTTATTGTGTGTTATTTTACTCATTCATACATCCCTTATAATAGACAAATTCTAACAAGGCCCAATACAAACCCCACAATAAATCTACTATAAATTGGTAACCCAGGTGTGGTATATATAACGTAGAATACTTGGTATATAAGTCCAGTAAATTCTGATAGAGACAAACTCAAAAGAACTCAATGTTAAATTTATTTATTTAATTTAACAGATTAATATAATTTAGAAAAAATTTTAGATATTCTACAATTTCATGGGTAATACGTATTTCACAGCAGGAAAAAAGCTGCTCGTCAGACCCAAAAGATACAGCAGTTTGATAACTATGCAGAAAAGTAAACTGGCATGGAACAAATGTTAATCAACCAAGATCCATTTATACAAGCTGTGACAATCAAAGCACTCATATTTATAGAATCTAATGTGATCACTTGGATTTTCATTATGGAAGTACAATTCAACATTACAAACATTAAACAAGCAATACAGAAATTTTATCATACTTTGGTAGCTTTTCCTCCAGAAATAGTAAAAAGAAGTACCAACAGCTATATTACATTCAACGGACTATAATACCTTAAAGGAAGCAGTATGAAAAGTTGAAACCAAAGATGCTCGATGAACTGAAGTCAGGATGACCTTCAACTTAGTTAAACAAATTGATATCATGAACAAGTTGTATTGAAGTAAACAAACATAGTGTCCAACACAAATTCAAACAAGTGCTACCATTTTCCATAAAGCCAGTGATAGCTGCGCAAACAGATCTGGAAACAGATCGGTTAGGAAAAATGTCCAACAATCTCCACCTATACTTCAACAGGCAAGAAACAACACACATTCAACTAGTATCCAGAGAAAACCAATAACAACAATACCAACAACAATACCAATGGCAACACCAATGACAACTACAAAGATACCAGGATACAACAAAGGATTACCCACTTGGTATCTCCCTGTTTCACAGAGATTTGTTGATCACAAATTTACTTTACAGAATGCACAAAATTCTGTAAAACCTAGTGCAAATAGTCTGAATGGATATATCATAATTTTCTTTAGTGAAGGAAATATATCTTATTCTTATTTCCTCATGGGTTAGCAAGTAAATATTATTAAGATGGAGTAGAGAAATGAAATGAATGAATGCTGTTCTCACAGAGACTTTTGTAACACACACAAATAATACATATGTATATAAACAAGTATCCACATGTGAAAAAAACACACATCTATTATATCCAGCACAAAGCAAAGTATCAGAAGGAACACAAAAAAAAATGTCTTACACTTGAAGATACCTCTGTTAGGCCATTGTCATGACTCCAGATTTAGAGGAGCCAAAATCATCTGTATCCCAAAGGGATATGGCAGGTTTCATCTATGTCCCAATAGAACAGCAGGAGTTTGATGTTCCAGCAGAACATGGTGGTAGGCAGATTTTGCTGAGGCCCAAAGACCCGGGCAGAAGAGAACAACCCTATTTCTCGGTTGCTGTTAGCTGAAAGAATGAGACTAGCACTTGTGGCACTATCAAGAGTGATGTCATGTGGCCACATGACTTTATCTCGACCAAGGGGAGATAAGCACCTTTTGTATCCTTACAGGCCTAATGAAATTTGCAAACAAAACCAGTTCGTGACCCAATTCACCTGTATCAGATATAAATCAGGGAAACTAATTCAGTGAGACATGATAGCTTCCACATACTCACCGCTTCTTGAAGTAGCCACACAGTTAGGAGCTAGCAACGTGAATTTTCTTGTAAACACAAATACTGCAGTATTAACAATATCAAAAGAGTTTTTAAATGGTGTAATCTACCTGACCAACATTTCTATAGTAGCAGCCAATGGAATAAAAATTGAATGCTCTGGTCAAGCAGTAATCACATTAGCTTTAAATAACCTCAGAAGGAACTTTACTTAGACTTTTCTCATTGTAAAAACAACCAAATCTCTCCTAGAGTATGAATTCTTGAGTTACTTTGAACTGTTAGTTGATTGCACCAATAAATAAAACAACAAATAACAATCAATAAAACAACAAATAAACATTCTAAAGTACAACTATCATCTACGATTATGATCATTGATGTTTATCCAAACTATCCTATAGCCATAACAGTAAAAAATATCATAAAGAAATATTCAAATTTAATCTCTCCACACCGAGATCTCAATGCTACCAAACCCAAGGTATTTCACATGATTGAAACTGGAGGCAATTCTCCTTCTTTCTCAAATGTCAGATAATTATCACCTCAAAATAGCAATTGAGGAATTTCGGAAACATCAGAAAACTGAAATAATTTTCCCTTCCAAATCGAAATAGAGTACAACTTTACATATGGTACCTAAATCTGATGGATCGTACAGACCAATAGGTGATTATGCATTATAGAATTCAATAACAAAACCTGATCGCTACCTGATTCCAAATATAAACTCTCTATCGTCTAAATTGCATAAAAACATTTTCTAGATTTGATGTTCCACACCATGTTGTTATAGAAGAAGCCAATTTGAATCTGAATTATTCACAGAATTGTCAAAAATAATTGGTTTTCACAAATTGAGAACAACAGTGTACTACCAACAAACAAACAGTTTAGTAGAACAAGTACATAGAACTCTGAAAACAATAAACTTATGGTTCATTAAAAATAAGAAGAAAAAGTCATGGTTGTCAGCTCTTTCTATTGTACTTCTTGGAATCAGGATAACAGTCAATGAGTCAAACTATTCCCTATTTACTGCATTAACAGGAAGTCAGGCTCAAGCTCCGCAATTGTTAATCGATCATTCTAAGAATGAAAACATAGAATTAACAAGCATCAAGACCTTAGCTGAAGATATACAAAGATTTGACATAGACAAATTTTCCAGCAGACATCTTCACTCTATACCTAATTCATGTATTCCTAAAGGTTTATAAAACTGTGAATATATTTGCCAGAGTACAAAATACTTTAGAAGTGCTGTACACAGGCTTATTCCAAGTAATAAGTCTATGTGACAAATATTTTACAATTAAAATGTTCAACAACCTGCATAGTAATGTTTCCATTAATAGACTAAAACAGCATATATTTCTAAGCATACAAAGTCAGTGGGTTCTGTCAAAAGAAATCTGAAATTGAACAATTCCCAATCTTCATGTTAATCAAGCTGATGATGAAAACTGAATAACTAAAATATCATTCAGTAGAACTGTTAAATAGAGAAAAGAGAACATATATTTTTTACTACTAAAAGCCAACACACAAAAAAGAAAACAACAAATCACACTCTGTTTTATGTGAGGAAAGTTATGTAGTGACACTAAGAACAGAAACAGCTTATCTTCTTCAAAATACAAAACAAAAGATTTTGAGAAATAGAAACTTGTTCACCAATATCTCTATTAACCATACCGCATAGGTACAAAAAATGAATACTCTTTCAACAAATTTGTGATTAAACCCAACAGCCAAAGCACTACTATATCAAAGCAATACACTCCATGCTGAAAATTTAAAAAAGCTTTTGAAGTGTAGCAAAATGAACCATGTAACAATTTGAGTTTACACACACATACACATTTTCATAAGCCAATAAAAAAAGCATATACATTTTATGTTTTCACTAATAGAAAAGCTCTTTTCATAAAGACAGTTGGCTCACTAAATGTGCTGACATCTGCATAAACAAAATAAATAAAACCTCTTATTTATTGGTTTATAAGGAGCAAGGAAAAATCCTAAAAGTTGAATCAATCCTATTTTCTGCAAATATATAAATACATGTGATTTTTGCTTTTCTTGGCAGAGAGCCACAGGTCATCTAACCGGACTTCAAGTCCAGATGATCTGTATTTTCTTATTCTCTCACTTTCTATTTCACACTGAATACATTGATTCTTCTTCTTCTTCATGTACTGAAAACAAAGAAAGAAAGAACATTTCAGAAAGTCACAAGTCATTGACCATACTTTTCATCTAGGCAACATGCTTTTTAACACACTTTCACTCTCTTTTTTATATTGCACTAATTTGCCCCTTTCCTCATTGACTCATCAGCAACAAAAGAAAGAGACACAGCGACATCAGATTTGTTTTTTTCTTCATAAAAGAAAGATGAAGAAGGATATCATACACATCAGTGACATCATTTTGTCTTTTCTTCACAAAAGAAGATTTTCATCTGACTTTAAGGAATCTGAACTCTTAAACATATATAAACGAAAGAGTTTTATCTTTTGTTCAACCTTCTGATACTTTCAAATGTGGTGGGTTTGGTTATGCAAGGCCATTTTGTAAACATAGCTTATGATCTCTACAATGGAAAACAGAACAGAGGAAAGAAACATTCAGTACGTCAGTATAAAAGGCCTGGAATTCATGGAAACAGCAGTAAATTACTGGTTTTCTATGCTTAAAACTCAGTTCTACCTGAAGAATGTGATGGCATCAGTAACTAAATTCTTCATGTTGATAGCATCTTTACGTGCTGAGATAGTAATAAGAATACTATTATCCATATTAGAATCACAAAATTATAAGGAATTGACACGTGCCTTCAGAGATAAATTAATGTTGATGACAAAAATTAAAGGATAACCATCCACATACTAACAAGAACCGCTATCCATAGCTATCTTGCAGTTAGACAAAATGGTCCTACACAAATTTCTGCATGCACTATCATCAACATAGCACCGGTCATTGCTTCACAAAAAGATATCCTTCCCACTTGATTAGGCAAGTTGGTGGACAAACTAAGGCCTTTAATAAATAATGTTACAGTATTCAGTGGTTGGTTGTAGATTGAAATGTGTGAATTAGTGTGGAAGAATAAAATATACATTTTGCATTTTAAATTAGAAATTTATTAATGAAAAGGATAACATGAATTGTGGTAGAAATTAATGTTCAGTGAGAAAGTTAAGGGTATCAAGCATTGAAGAAATGTTTGTAGTAGTAATTTGTTGGAAAGAGTTTATGCATACGTACGTATGTATGTATGAGCGTTTGTTCGGTAGTAGTGTATTTAGATGAAGAAGAAAAAGTAGAATGAATCAGCACACGAGAAAGAAAGAGAAAAGGGACGAATGTCCGGGTCACTTGAAACTTCTCCCGTTACATTTTAGCTTGTCGTCTCTGCTGCTTCCATCTGTGACTGACTAACTGACGTTGATCAAGGTCATTTATAGCAATTTAAATTTTTTACACTAGATCACGAAGTCCCTTTAGTCTTGCAATTCGCTTCTATTGGTCAATTTAACGTCTACTTGCGAAATCTGGTTTCGACTTTTTTTTAAGAACATGGTCAATCCTTTTCTATTTAGAAAAAACCAGGATTTCACGCATCATTGTGAAATTTTGTAGAAGTGAAGAAGAAAGTTGATTTTAATTCTTAATTTCCTATTCACCACAGGTTAATAATATATAGCGTGAAATGGACATCGGTGAAGCGTAGTCTCTGCTTTCTTTCTCTCTCGTCTCTCTGACGCTGACTCACTTTCTTGTTGTGATTATTAAACTGGGTGAAATGGAGTCTGTTAGCAGCATTCAAGTTAGCGCGAAAGTAGTGGGCGTTTGTTGTTACATTAAATAGTGTATGTACACAAGTGTCTGCTCCCAAACTGAAATCGTCGGTAATTTTTCTCATTTAAATACGTTTCAGAGTGGCTCAGATCACCTCGGCGGGAAAATTGCGTCTCACGCAGAAATACTTTTGTGAAGTGAATTAGCCAATCAGATTTCGAGTTTTAGAATAATTAAGAAATCTGGTTGGAGTCACCTTTTAACAAAAAGTGCACAAAATTTAACTACTAAAAATAAAGCAATAAATTGTCACCAAGCTGCGATCAGTAGATTCTCTTATGATAGCTAAGTAGTATTTTTTAATCCAATGGCATTGCGAGTTTGAAAATCGTGAAGATGAAAGTTATTTTTTATTTCGTATCCACCACAGTCTATGCACCAACAACACAAAGCACTGAAGAAGAAATGGAATCTTTCTACTCCATACTAGACAATGCCAACACTCAATGTAAAACCCAAGAAATTAGAATCATCATGCCAAGGCAGGTTAGGATAGGGAAGGGGAGACAACTGGCAACTTTGGATTAGTAATTCGCAACAACCGAGGAGAAAAATGCGTCCAATCATGTACAGCAAATGACCAGATAATAACTAACACCTGGTTTCAAGAACACCCAAGATGCCTATGGACATGGAGAAGCCCAGGAAGCGACACGAAAAGCCAAATCAATTACATAGCCATAAACAGGAGATTCAGGAACACAATGGTTCATTGCAAAAACTATCCAAGTGCCGACTGTGGAAGTGATCACTTCCAAGTCATATGTAAACTAAGGGTGAAACTTCAGAGACTGAAGAAGCTTAGTGCAGCATCCAATACAACACACTTGTAAATGACCTCAACCTGCAGAAAAATTATACTGTCAGTGTGAAAAACAAATACGAAGAACAAATTAGAAACAGAAACTCGAAATGAGGCATACTAAAGGAAGCGGTAGTGACATCAGTAAACAGCATTGTCCCAAAGAAAATCTGACGCAGAAGAAAGACGAGTGGATGACTGAAGAGATTCTTGACATGATGATAAGAAAACAGAAAACTATGCCAAAACATGGAACAGAATACAAAAAACTAAACAAGGAAATAAAGAGCAAATGCAGACAGGCTAAAGTGGAATGGCTCAACAACAAATGTGCAGAAGTAAAGAGATTGAGCAAGACTAATAAAGGAAACGTGCATAAAGAAATAAAGGAACTAACAGAACAAAGAACATGCTTCCTAACAGGATGTATAAAATCCAAGGAATGGAACAATCATATTAGAAAAAGCGGTAATACTCTAACGATGAGAAGAATATATAAAAGATCTCTTCCACGCCAAGAGAGAGCAACTGACAATACACAAAGATGCTGAGGAACAAGAAAAATTAAAATCCAAATTGGAAGCTGCAATGGCCAAACTGAATAGAAACAAACCAGCTGGACCAGACAGCATTGTTATAGAGATGCTAACAGCCTTAGACGATTTGGGCATAGAGAAAATTACAGAAATAATAAATTAAATCTATAACAGTGGTGTAATGCCAGAAGACCTAAGCAGATGAATAATTACCAAGTTAGCGGAAAAGTCAGTCAAGTTTGTAGACATGGGATAATACAGTTCAATGTCTAATAAACAAAAGTGAGTAGGTGTTATAACTCACTTGTAGTGGCTATAATATTAAGTCTTGCTTAGGCTACTTGCTGTGACATTTGTTAGAAATACTTTTGACTGACTACAACGGTTTTTGTCACTTGGTGTTTTTTTATTAAAGGCGTCTAACTTAGCTCATCTGTGTTACTGAGGGTGTATTATTTACTCCAAAAGAGTAGGAGTTTTTTTTATGTGCATATATATGTAAATTAGTATTTAAATTATTGTGGCTTGGGATTTGATTTACGTGTTATAATTTTTGAATAGGATGAGGTTATGGATTTTTTCTTTCTTTTTTTGTTTTGTTGTATTTATGTGGTCATGTAATAGTAATTCTTTCAGGAAAAAAGATATTGGGAAGAATCTGAGACGAAGATTTGTATTTTGATAAGATTTGATAGTGGCACTTATGAGAATTTTCTTTCTAATTAAGTTACTTTCTTTTTTAATAAGTGTGGCATTTGCAAGGTCAAAATTGTGGTCATATTTATTTCTGTGTACTATTAGTGGATTTGATAAATTGTTGTGTTTATAATGTGGTCTCTTATGTTCATACATTTGTTTTTTTTTTTTAAATTCTTTATTTTGTGGAACAATTCCAGAAATATATTTTGTATTTACCTGCTTTAGAATTATTATTGTTGTGGGTATTTTGGGTTCTGATCATATCCATAACACATCACTCAATAACTCCGGGCCTAACTAATAAAACAACAACCTTTAGGCAAAATTCAACTTTATTCATCAACATAGTTTCCTTCTAGCTTTCCTTCTAATTATTACACTAATTCCAACGCTTCTCTAACTATTCGATACTTTTTTTTTTAACAATTTGTCTTCGGCCTTAAAATACGCTTCAGTTTCTGATATCACTTCTTCATTGGAGCTGAATCTCTTTTTCCCTGGGGCATACTTTTGAGGTCTGCAAACAGCCAGCAGTCACTGGGGGCCATATCTGGTGAATAGGGGGAATTCAAAAGCAATTCAAAGTGCAATTCATGTAGATTTGCCATCGTTGCAATCAACTTGTGACACAATGCGTTGTTTTGGTGAAAAATCACTTTTTCTTCTTCATTTGTGTCCGTTTTTTTTTTTTTTTTGGCGATCTCTTCCTTCAAACACACCAATCATGCTATATAATATTCGCTATTGATGGTTCTTCCTTTCTCAAGGTAATCGATGAACAAAATACTTTGCACATCCCAAAATACAGAGGTAAAAATCTTGCTTGCTGATGTTTGCGTCTTTGGTCACTTTGGACAGCTTTCACCTGCTGCTGTCCGCTCAGCTGACTACCAATTTGACTTCAGAGTGAAGTGGTGGATCCATGTTTCATCCATTGTCAAATATTTACGCAAAAACTTCTTGTTGCATTGAAACAGTTGCAAACAACACTCTGAATTGCTGACGCGTTGGTGTTTTTGATCAACTGTGATCAAACACGGTACCCACTTTGAACACAGCTTTCTCATGAACAAATATTCATGCAAAATGATGAATACACTGTTCAACTCCTCTGTTATGTCATGCAACTTCAATTTACGATTGGCCAAAACGAGTTTATGGATTTTTTGGTGTTTTCCGGGACAACTGCCAATTTTGGTGAACCTAAGCATTCAACATAATTTGTGTCTGTACAACTGTGTTTAAAGTCAGCATGCCACCTCTTATCCGTCGTTTCCGATGGAACAGAGTCTGAATAACACTTAACAAGCCTTTGCTTTGCTTGAACAGTATTTTTCCCTTCAGAAAGCAACGCTTTATCAACACACGAAATTCATATTGTTCTATTGTTTTGAAAATTTACAACAGTAGCTTCACTTAAATAACTGTAATTTCTAAACTAATAATCCGATTGGGACCAAATTTTGTCACGTGCCATTTGAAGGTTAGTACTTTATAAAAATCATATGGATTTTTTATTAGTGATGCCATCTATATGTCAGGCCCAGGACTTATTGAGAGATGTGTTAGTTTTGGATGTAGTTGTAAGTATTTTCATGTTGTTCAGATTAGATAGATTGGTTTAGATTGTGGGTGTCATGAGGCTTGTAGGTAGTATTATGTATCTGTTTGTATCTAGTTTACTGTTGTTATTTTTTTTTATTGCAGATGAAATGATAAGGATAATGAAATTTTTTTTAAAAAGGTTTTCTATGTACACTTCTTCTTTAGGTTAGTATTGGTGGAGCTGCAGATTCTTAGATAGAATCCCATTATTATTCCAAATTGTATTTTATTACAGTGGTGAGAGTAAAAATTGACCAGGTCATTCTTGTTAGTAGTTTTCCTGTCAACCTCAAACTAAAGTTCCTTGTTGTTTCTGTGTAACATGATATCTAGGTGTTATGTCGCCAAGTATAAATGAATAACTCAACAACAGAATCAGAATATAAGTTGTATTCCGCGGAAAGACGGTTAGTATGTACAGAAGTGATTAGTAATATTTACAATAGAAATATACAACAGTCCAATCCGTCGTAAGACGTGTGTATACGTGATTACTTCCGGTACGCCACCGGAAGTGTGACTAACTCTTCACTGACTCGCACTGACTCTTCAGTAACTGATTAGAGACTCTCAAGTGACTCTCTACGACTGTATTTACTAGCCTTCCCACGCAAGCCTGGATGTGACACATGGTCATTTTATAGTGGGTATTCCCGGCCATATAGCCGGGCCAAAAAATGTCTGTCTATTTTTGCCCAGTCGTGGTTCTACCCTTCGGCGGAACCACGACTGGGTTATTGCTCTCTGCTCGGAAGCAGAGAGCGCCCTCTACGCGAAGGCAGAGAGCTGACAGTGTCGTAGAGTCGTCAGTCTAGTGAGTGTCTACGACTCTCTTGTTGAGAATCCACCATTGCTATATATAGCAATGGGAACAGTCCATTTGTAGTCAAATAGGAGCGGCGCCCTAACACCCCCCTCCTAAGACTTTTGCTTCAATCGTATTTTTTCTTTTTCGGGTTTACCGACAACTGGTGTGTTAATTTCCTTTTGCGGGTGGATTTCCTGGTACTACCTTCTTGTACCTGAGGCATTTGTAACTCGAAAATATCAAAAAGATCCTCCACATGTTCATCCATCTCTTCAGGCGCAACAGTTGTCTCTTCCGAAAATCTTTTTCTTAATTGATTAACATGCCTTCTATGTTCAAATTTCGGTCCTTGCACCACATAGAACATGTTCCCTATACGTCCTTTAATTTTGCCTTTCATCCAGGACATAGTGTTGTTTTTATAGTTCTTGAACAACACTTTTTCATTCACCACAAATTTTCTTTTGGGTGTGCTTACATTAGGTGTATCAGCTTTCTTTGATGGAATTAGCTTATCAAAAACCGAACATACTTTTCTTGCGAACATTAATTCAGCTGGCGACAGCGCTGATGGTGCTGCTTTGTGCGGCGTAATTCTGTATACCTGTAGGAATAACTGTAAAGCCGTTTTCGTGGGCGTCCCCGTAGCCTTCCTTAATGCTCTCTTTAGGGTATCCACGAATCTTTCAGCTAGACCATTGCTACGTGGGTGATAGGGTGGAGTGGTTATATGTTCCACTTGAAATGTATCGCAGAATTCCTTAAACTCTTTTGATGTAAATTGTGACCCGTTGTCACTGACAATTGTGTCTACTACTCCAAATCTTGCGAAAAGCTCATGGAGTTTGTTTATAGTATTTTTTGCTGTGGGTTGTTTCATCTGAAAAACTTCCGGCCACTTGCTGTAGCTATCTACGACAATTAAGTAATACGTTTTACCCATTCGACCGGCAAAGTCTATGTGCAGTCTCGACCACGGTCTATCCGTTTTCGGCCAAGGCTTTTGTAGTACTTGTGGCGATTTCGCCGCCAGCGCACAACCCTCACATTTTCCAACCATGGCCGCAATGTCCGCGTCCATGCCTGGCCAGAACACGTACGACCGCATTAAAGTCTTCATTCGATTCACACCGGGATGACCCGTATGAAAATCTTTCAGTATTTTCCTCTGTAACACTTTAGGAATTACAATTCTTTCGCTGTAGAGTAATACGTTGTCGCACGTAGAAAAAGTTTCTGCCATTCGTTGGTCTTTTTCCAGTAATTTATTTTTTACATCTTTGATGTAATCGTCTTTTGACGCTTCCTTTTTTATATCTGCTAATGACACCGGTAAATCTCTGACAGTTCCAGTGAGAGTATTCTTCACTTCCACTTCAGATTTTAATGCTGCTATAACGGTGTCCTCTAAAGGTTCGTTTGACTTCGGAATGAGTCTCGACAACCCATCTGCGTGTCCAATTTTTGTTGATGCTAAGTGTTGTAAGTCAAAATTGTAATTTAGAAGCAAAGTACCCCATCTCAGTAGTCTATTTGCAGTATATGTGGGGAGTCCCTTTTTGATCCGTAAATGGTCAACAACGGTTTATGATCTGTCTGCAATGTGAATTTCCTTCCATGAATATATCTGTGAAACTTTGTTACTGCAAACACTATTGCCAGTGCCTCCTTTTCGATTTGTGAGTAGTTTTGTTCAGCCGGGAGCAGTGTTCTGCTTGCATGTGCAATCGGCTTTATTTGTCCATCCTTCCACTTGTGTAATATACATGCACCAATCTCATATGTGCTAGCATCGCAAGCGATTACGATGTCTAATTTGGGATCGTAGTGAGCTAAAAATAAATCTGATGTAAGTCTATCTTTTATCTCCTTAAATGCTTTCTTGCAATCCTCAGACCAGCACCATACTTTATCTTTTTTTAGTAGCTCATTTAAAGGCGCACGCAACTTGTGCAGATTTGGAATGAACTCCTGATAGTAGCTCACCAAACCTAGAAAACTTTGCAATGGCTTTACGTTTTTTGGATCTGGCATATTTCGAATCGCATGGGAGCGATTTGGGTCTGGCTTTTTCCCATCTTTATTGATAATATGACCCAGATATTTAATTTCTTCCAGCAACAAATCACATTTGCTTTCCTTTATCTTCAAGTTATAATTCCGTATTTTTTTTTGAAAACTTCCTGTAGGTGACCCTTATGTTCTTCGACAGTTTCGCTTTTTATTAGGATGTCATCAAGATATGCGATCGCGAAATCTAATCCTGCCAACATAGTGTCCATTGTCTGCTGGAACACCGCCGGTGCTGTTTTTATTCCGGACGCCAAACGTTCGTATTTGTAAAGCCCCTTGTGAGTATTTATGCACAATAGCTTTGAACTTTCATTCTTCACTGGAATTTGGAGATATGCGTCGCTAAGGTCTATTTTTGAGAAAACCTTCCCGCCATTCAGTTTAGAAAATACCTCTTCCGGGCTTGGTAGAGGGTAGTGATAATCCTCAATGGCGTTGTTTAGTCCGGTCGAAAAATCAGCGCATATTCTAATCTCTCCCGTCTTCTTTTTTACGTAAACAGCAGGTGCGGCCCAATCGCTATAGTCGACTTTTGTTAGTACGCCTATTTTTTCTAGTCTTTCAAGCTCAGCGTCAATTTTATCAATAGCCGCATAAGGCGCGTTTCTCTTCTTTTTGAACACCGGAGTCACGTTTTCTTTTAATTTGATTATCGCCGACGTTTTGGTACATCTGCCCAAACCTTCAGAGAATACTTCCGGGAAATCTTTTTTTATCTCCTCCTTTAGTATTGTTGTCACGTCAGATGAGTCTTCTCTTATATTTTTACAATAAGAATTTATGGGAAGATCCCACAAATTAAATTCACTCATACAGTCAGTGCCAAACAGATTATTCGTTCCTTTCAGAACGAACGTTTTCAGTCTTTTTGTTTGGTTGTGAAAATTTACGTTGAGAATTAGCTCACCTTCAAATTTGATCCTCTTTCCAGTCACCGTTTTAGCTACTTTACTAGTCTTCATCAACCTTGGTTTATTTAACTTGTACCAGGTTTTCATATTTATGATACTTATATCCGATCCACTATCTAGTTGCATTTTCACCGGTTTTTTAAATATTTTCACTTCTAAATATTTTCTAACGCCGTGGTTTTGCTCATATGATCTGGTTAATTTTACCTGCGATTTACGTCTAAATCTACACTTAGACATTTTGTGACCTTACAGTATTTGCATTTTTTAAATTTGAACGGACAGTCACTGCACCAGTGCCATTCTCCACAAGCATAGCAAGCTTTTTTTTTGGGGGGGGGGAGGTCTTTTTTCTATTAAAATAAGCAACAGAAACACAATAGTATTTTCTAGATAAATTGGATCAAAACAGCAGTAGAATTTAGATTACATTTTTATATTTCTCAACCAATCAGCTAAAAACTTAGAATAAGAACATTCTAGAAAAATAGGCTTGGAAGTAAATTAACACAAAAATATTTAGGCCCCAAAACAAAATAGTAAAATAATAAATCTGATTGGTCAGTAAATGTTTTCACACCCTAATGTTAGGAAGCTTAGTTGATCCCCTATTAATGTATATAATACACACAGTGTTAGAAAAAAGGCAGTCATCAAGCAGTCACCCAGCAGGCCATTAAGTCCGCATGACACCGTATACTTTGCCGGCCATGTCATTTCTTCCATGCCAAAAGTTCGTGACCTCGCTCCAAAGACCTTAAAAAGAATAAGCCGACAAACTTTCTTTGAGCAACGCGACACGCTGCCGCCAACTGAATGTAAGTAGGAAAGGCTTATTTACAGACTTTGCTAATGCAAACTCATACACGTTTTTGGACAAAAAAATAACTTCTTGCCAAGTTTATATTTCTCAAAAAGGCAATTTTAGAATCATGTATTTTGTTGGTTTCTACATACCGTTTTATTTTGTCACATAATAAATTGTTTGTTGTTGAATGTCCGTTGTAATTTATTCCTTCACTTTGCGCGATTGCAAAATTGAGTGTTGTATTTGTGGGGGAAATAATCAACATACAACCCAGCAAATACCAAATCCCTCACAATCTTCAGCCTCGTTCTTTTGCAGATTTAGGCATCTCCACCTTTTATGGAACAAGGATAACCTAGGGCTAAATAATTCTTTTAATAGTTTTACAGCCTCATTGAATTCTAGATCCCTTGTTTTTTTCGGAAGGATGAAGTCCGTGAATTTATTATGTTCATGCGTGCCTAATTTCCTGAGGAGTAACCTGATTTTTTTCTCCGAAGACCATGACTTACAGTCGATTTCAAAAAAGTCCTGGTATCTATGGTAATACCTTTCAAAAGTTTTGTCTTCGTCTGGATTATAATTGAAAGTTTCAACAGTCGACCAGATGGTGTTCTGGGAGAACGTACTCTCATCTGAGTTTTTATTCTTCTCTAGCATTAACCCTACGAGTTCTTCTTGCCATTTTTGTTGTTTTTTGTCACTTTCTAGACGTAACTGCATCATCTTCTCCTGTAGTTCCAATTGCTGTTTTTGGAATTTTTCCTCCATTCTTTCTTGTATCTGTAATTGCTGTTGCATTTGACATTTCAACAGTTCTAACATGGACGCTTGAAATTGTTCCATTACTACAATTTCTTTATACAGAGGGGAAAAGACCGAAATTTCAACCTCCTCAACAGAAAAAAATTTCACCACAGACAAAAATAGAAAAATATAACTTACGCTTTCTTTGCCGTGTAATAATTCTCGTCAACGCAGTTAATGGTGTAGTACGTATATTTTTCAGAAGTACTTTCACGTATGACCTGCGAAATTTTTTTCTACGTCCAATTGAAATCTTTGTGTAAATTTGAAATTCTTCGTCCGCTATTGTATTGTGGGACGCGTTTTGGTTTCTTCTTCTTTGAGATCTCTTCGTCACCACTGTTATGTTTGGGACGAATTTTGTTTCCACTTCTGCGTAAATTCGAAGCAATTCGAAGTAACTTTGTTGCCACTATGATGTTGTGTGATGAATTTTGGTCTTCATATCCGCGTAAATTCGAAGTAATTTAAATTATCTTCGTCGCCACTGTTAATGTCGTGGGACGATTTTTCTTCCAACATCTTCGTCGCCACTGTTATGTCGCCAAGTATAAATAAATAACTCAACAACAGAATCAGAATATAAGTTGTATTCCGCGGAAAGACGGTTAGTATGTACAGAAGTGATTAGTAATATTTACAATAGAAATATACAACAGTCCAATCCGTCGTAAGACGTGTGTATACGTGATTACTTCCGGTACGCCACCGGAAGTGTGACTAACTCTTCACTGACTCGCACTGACTCTTCAGTAACTCATTAGAGACTGTATTTACTAGCCTTCCCACGCAGGCCGGATGTGACACATGGTCATTTTATAATGGGTATTCCCGGCCATATAGCCGGGCCAAAAAATGTCTGTCTATTTTTGCACAGTCGTGGTTCTACACTTTGGCGGAACAACGACTGGGTTATTGCTCTATGCTCGGAAGCAGAGAGCGCCCCCCCCCCCCGCCCGAAGGCAGATAGCTGACAGTGTCGTAGAGTCGTCAGTCTAGTGACTCTCTACGACATTATTTATTTTCGTAAATATTACAAAAAATATGGCACAAGGCCGAATACGGGGATGGGGAAGGCTGGTCTTCATCTGTCCTAATTTAACTTAGCTATTCACTTTCGTTGACCCTGACACACTTACAATAGACCTTACACCATAACACCACATTTTTACTTACCATTCTTACCGTGTCCACCACAATACCTCAGGTTCTCTATGTAGTCCTACTTAACTCCCATATGTACAAGTTTGAGTGGAGGGCATGGGAAGAAATAACAACATTTAAAATTCCCCAATGATTTTTATACAATGAAAATAAGGTATGTACAAGCAACTAAACAAAATCATATTAGTAATAAAAGCCCCCCACTACTCTAATATTGTGACAGCAAAATCACTTCCCCGGACGAAAATTTAATATAATGCGTGGCTTTAGAAATATAATGCCACTTATCCGATCAGCAATCACTCACACAATCACTCACACATTTAAACACCATAACAAAAACGAAAAGCACACTTGAAAAATAACGAAAGACGCCACGCATCCACCGGAGAACTAACATTGTTGAACACCTAAAGTGGGAAGGGGTGGGGGATTAAACTAAAAGAAAACTGGGGACAAAAAATAAAAAAGGCCAATGAGCACTCATAACCTAGCTAAGTTAACTTTAAAGCGTAAAACAGAAAATCAAAAGCTTCCTATTCTAACCTAACAGGGAAGGGGTGCACATGTTCTGCCCAGCACACCCAATATCCTGATGCCTAACCAGCATCAAACAACCACTCCAGGTCAGCACCTTTCACTCGACAGAAACGCGCAAGACTCATCCACCTTTTGCCAAATTCAGATGGAGTGAGTCGTTTCCTTTCCGTCCTGATCTTGATTTTAAGCTGAGGCTTAAAGAACAAGATCAGTTGGGAAGAGGTAAACTTCTCATCTCCATAGAATTCCTTCTGTCGCGTCGACCAAATCACAACTCGCATAACACCTAGTAAGCAACTACGACTCTCTTGTAGAGAATCCACCATTGCTATATATAGCAATGGGAACAGTCCATTTGTAGTCAAATAGGAGCGGCGCCCTAACACTAGGAAAGGTAGGGTGTCATTGGACTCAGGTACAGATGTGAAGTTTATTGTGGGTTCCACATTATTTTGTTTGTTGACAAGATCAGGTAGTATTATAACTTAACTTGTGGATATATTAGTAGGGAATCATGTATGTATCTGAAATAAGCAGAATTTTGTGGTAAAATATTTTTGAAAGTATCACTTTCCAGGAACTTTAAAAATATAGACAAGCCAAAATGCTGCTGAGAGGAGATCAACCAAATTTTTGTTTATAAAAGTTGTTATCAAAGGTGAAAAAACATTGATTAGTCATCAAATGACACACTTTTATGATTTTATGTGTAGGGATAGTTAATTATGATTTTATTATCAGGAATATCTGTTAATAAAGATCTTATATGTAAATTAGTCACATATTTGTTTTTTATGTCAATATTTTAAAAATGTAAAAGAGATCTCCAGAGAGATAATTGTACCAAGATGTAGGGTTAAAATTTCTGGTAGGGTGCCCGCTAGTTTGTGTGCGGTGCTACTTATTCCTGATATAATGGGTCTCATTGGCACATCCAATTTATTTATTTTTTGGTAATCTATAAAATGTGGGTTTTTCAGATGGTTTTCGATGAGTTTTAACCAGGAATTGTCTTCAATTTTTGTAACTTCTTGGTTTCATTTTTTAATTTTAGTGACTTTTTCATGATTTGTTGCTGATATATTTTTTGTAGATAGTGTTGTCATCAAGCAGGTGTATCTAAAATAACATGTGAAAAACTACAAAGGACTACAAAATTGTATATTTTGTTTTGGCATTGAAAGAAAAATGTCTTATCAAGTAGTTAACGATGATGGTAATAAATGTTTTTTATTTTAAAAAAAATTTTGATCACTTCCCTTTATTTTTGGAAAAACCTTTTCCGTCCGAGGTAAAAAAAAATATTTAAAAAAAGGAAGAAAGAGGGAAGAAAAGAAAAGAAAAGAAGACGAGAAATCAAGAAAAGGAAAAGAAAGAGAAAAAGAAAAGATACAGAAGAAATAGAGAGTGAAGAGAAAAATACATGAGAAAATGTAGAGTGGGAAGGGCTAATGAAAACAGCTAAAAGAGAGAAGTTTTAAATTTGGAGTGGAAATAGATTTCAGACAAATATTGACATAAGTTACAATGTTGTGGCTTTTAAAAAATTATGAAATCCCATACACAACAGAAATATTATTCATAAGATGTAAAATAAAGATAATTAGAAACAACAATACAAGTGCAGACATAAAAATAGATTTAAAATTTCATAACAAAATGGAATTTACACTTATGTGTAATTAATAATTACACAGTTGTCTTGTGGTGATACCGACCGAGCAAAAGCGAGCAAACCGGATGTTGGCTCTATGCTGACCAGAAAGCTAATGAATAAAAATCATTTCCACGCAAGTTGATCCACGCAGATGTTCCGGTTGAAAAATAAAAAATTAATCAAATATCAAATTTGCGAATTTTATTTACCAGCCAATGGGAAGCCTGGAATCAAATACATGAATTAAACAAGTCCATTTTTGTGTCGCACGTGGCTGCAGGAATGGTGTTAGTGGGGTTTTGGTCAATTGAGAGCATAGTGGCATGAGAGGATTGGTCTGGAAACTGCTACTACTATGGTGTAGGGGGTAAGTATAATAATAATAATATAGTAAGTTTAATTTTCTCTGTATAACTCCACTCTGTTAATAATTTAAATGTTCTATGTTCACTGAATATTAAATGTTCATACTTTGATAATGGCTTATGTATGCCGAAAGCTCAGACCTGATAAAAAAATCAACAATTATTGCGATTTTTTGTCGTCTTTCCATGAAAACACTATCAAGCTAATCAGATCTTACGAAAGGATCTTACACAAAATAAATAGACAGAACTTGTCTATATTATTCAATGAAACTTGTATTAATATATATATATATATATATATTAATACAAGTTTTATATATATATATAAAACAAAAATTTCGATGTTTAAATCCGTTGAATAGCCATTTCTACGAGGACTTGACTTCATCGTTTCTTCAGCAACGGCAAAACGAAAATTTTATTTAATCAAATTCAAATGACAAAAGATTTCATACCAGTAGAAGTTTAAAAAATCATCCATCCACAGGAAAATAAAATGAGGTGGGATTAATAATTTTTTAAATAAACAGGGAAGCAGACAGATACCTATGTCTCATATTAGAAGACATCCCCTCCCCTTTATCTGAGTTGAGAGTTTAAAAGTTGAAGTCTAGCCATGTCAGGGGAATAGAAGTGGTAGGGGGAATGAAAGAAAAAGGAAAAGGAAAGCAGGAAAAAAAGGGGGAAGGGATGGTTGACTGGGAAGTAAGCTATGAAAAAATGTTCCCATAGAAACAAAAGAAAACTGCTATCATCGGTGTTGAAAAAACATTGAAAAATTTACCAAAGAGAATTTAGTTTAAATAAATAATGACTGGGACAAATTTTAGAAAAAATTGGATATACAAATTTAAATATAAATCTTAAATTTGAAATTAAAAATATTAACTTCAAGGGTAGATCTCAAAAGAATCCATTACTACAAGTACACACACACACACACACACACACACACACACACACACACACACACACACACATCTCGAACATAATTTATTTAAGAACCTAAAGGATATTCGTAATTCACGAGTTCAATTTAATTTAAATTATTTTAAAATATTTAAGAAACTAAATTTGAGTACGAAAGGAACGGAATTATTATAAATATATTTTTATTGTAAGGGCTCTACTAAAAGTTAACCAAAACTAATCTTTTTGTGTAAAAAGTAATATAGATTTAGCATTAAAAATAAATATAAATGTACAATTATAACAAGGTGCTGGGAAGTTATATGAGTAATAGAGTTATGAAAAACAAAATGGAAATAAGAATCGTCACAAAAACAAAACAAATTATTTTAAAGGTGCAGGAAAAATAGGGCTAGAGAGTTAGTCTACAGGTTCATACATGAATAGCGGTTGCTATGTTTTTCTTACCCACAGTCGGTCCATGTCATTTACTCGTCTGCGATTGGGTAATAAATCATTACTATTTTTTTATAGAACAATTTAACAATTGCAGTCGCTTTAGAATCTTTCGGCTCTGAAGCAGCTGTTTCATATGTGTGTGGTGATTGGTTAATTTTTAGCCAATCACATATTTTTGATGTAAAATCAGTTTTTCCCGCGCTTCGTTCTGAGCCACCCTTCTTCGTTAAATACGGATACTTTTTGCAAGTTAAGCAGTATACACCAGGCTGCGAAACGACTCTGTATAAGTTCTGCTCAAAAATTTCTTAACGCACACACTGACACAGAGCTGTTTTCTCTCTGAACATTTTCGCCAAGAACTTTCTTTGAACTTTTGAACTCTTGACCAAAATTTGTGTTACTTACAACTACATTCAAAATAATTGTATTCTTCATGTTATTCATTCTTACATGAAAACCTTTCTAACAATTATAACAAATCTTTTCAGCGCAAGAAAAAACTTTCTTCATTTGACTTTGATCAACAAGCAGTCAAAGGGAAACAACTTTTTCCTTTTACTCTATGTAATATTTACTCTATGTAATATTACATGCTTTGTTTGTTAAATGCTGTATTTATTGAATATACATATATTTATTGGTTACAAATTGGAGTTGTCTTTATTTTTCTTGAATCTTAATATAAATCGTAAAGGACCTAAAAATCCTCTACAAATTGGTGACCGCCAATGTGATTCAATCCAACCTGATTATTTTAAAAAACAAAAAAACACCCAATTTTGTACCAATAACTAACACTGTAAAAATCAACGTTCAACTTTCAAGCTTTGCACGGAAATCTTTTTTCCATTTATTTGGCGATCACGTGCGTTTTATAAATACCCAGAATAACCGATCAAGAATGCAATGAAGCCACTGTATTGCTGAACCTGCCAGTGTTCAAACATATCAATGTGAATGTCTGGTTCTCTCAGTTAAACGCCATTTTCCAGGCGAAAATAATTCACTCACAAAGAGCACTCTTTGCGTACGTTGTGGGGAAGCTGCTACCAGAAGTTGTGTCTGAAGTATCAGACTTACTGGACAGTGAACAACATCCCAGCGGATAAACCTTTCGACACACTGAGGGATGCCATCATTTATCGGACAGGCAAATCAGAAGAACGCCGATTAAATTACCTGTTCAACACCCTTCAACTGGGCGACAATAAGCCTACACAACTTTTACATAAAATAAAGAATCTTCTTGAGAAAAACACAATGTCAGAATCATCTTCCGCAAATTTTGGATGGACAAGTTGGCCACCCACACCGCCCAAATCCTAGCGACTATTCCCGACACATTAGATTTAACGAAAATGGCTGAGACAGCTGATAAAATTATGGAAGCTAAAGTCATCAACAACATGCACAGCCCCGAACCATACGGCATCTCCGTCAACAACTTGATCGACAAGTTGCAGCATCAAATCAACAAGATATCGATTCAGCTTGATCGTCTGAGTAGAGAGTGTTTGCCTGCAGACCACAACTCGTACAAGTCTCACCGACGTTTTCGAAGCAAGTCGCGAGAGAGACCGACTACTATTTGTTGGTACCACCGCAGTTTTGGACAGTCGGCAAGACGCTGTGTTAAGCCATGTCAATTTCAGTCTCAGACGGCATTCAAATCTAAACAACAGGGAAACGCCACATCCAGCAATAAATAAAGGCGGAATTTGCTGTTGGAGAAGACAGAACAAACTGTCATTCTTATGTTCGGGATCGTAACTCAGATAAGTTATTTTTACTCGATACTGGCGCTCAAGTTAGTGTAATACCGCCCAGATCAGGTTTTTCCATGAAAGAATCTTCATATACCTTACGTGCAACTAATGGCTCTCAAATCCAGACTTACGGCCAGGTTTCATTGACCCTAAACATCGGGTTGAAGAGAGCTTTTCAATGGTTTTTCACCGTGGCAGATGTAAAATTCCCAATACTCGGCGCGGACATCCTAGCGCATTACAAGGTAGCTGTAGACATGGCCAATCACACACTCATAGACCAGACGACGGACCTGACTTACTCAGACATTACCTCTACACTTACATCTACTAAAATATATGTTTCCTTACCTGAGAATAATCCACTCCAACATGTACTGGATAAATTTCCAACGCTTTCTCAACTCTTCACATACACCATAACGGTGAAACATAAAACAATACATAGAATGCAGACATCTGGCCCGCTAGTTTCTTCACCGCCACGTAGACTCAAACCAGAAAAATATAAAATAGCATGTGCCGAGTTTCAGCATATGTTGGATATGGGCATAATTCGCCCTTCTTCAAGCCCTTTTGCATCTACACTCCACATGGTATCCAAATCATAAGAGGGAGCGTGAAAACCCTGTGGAGATTATAGATGTTTGAATGCGCAGACAATTCCTGACAAATATTCTGTGCCAAACTTAGCTGATTTCGCCATTTCGTTACAGGGAGCTAAGATCTTCACTAAGATTGACTTAAGAAAAGCTTTCCACCAGATCCCAGTGGCCGCAGAAGACGTACATAAAACTGAAATCACAACTCCTTTTGGTTTATATGAATTTCTCCGAATGCCTTTTGGGCTTCGAAACGCGGCTCAATGATTTCAACACTTGATAGACGAAGTACTGCGTGGTTTGTCCCACTCGTTTGCCTACATCGATGATTTACTAGTAGCAAGCGCCAACATAGACGAACACGTGCTTCATGTCACACAAGTTTTTCAGCGTTTAGAGCACTAAGCTACTAAGAAAGCAAAACTAACAAATTAGCATTTGAAAAGAGCAATTATTACTTGTGTTAAGTTATTAAAAATATTTTACAAAATATAGAATGTCTGTGATCAAGTTATATCATGGAACTATAAAATCCTAATAAAAGTCAAGTTTTTGTGGATACAGTATATATTTTCTCTTAATTAATTTTGCTTAGTAAATTTTATTTACATTAAATGAAGCATGCTTGAATACGTATAGAGATTCTCCATTTCAAATTTCCCTTCATTCTGCTTCAGGTTATAGGGAATTGTTTTTTTTTTTGGGGGGGGGGGGGTTCTGTATAGATTTGTTTTTGCTTCATTATAATACTTAGAAAGTGTAACAAAATATAAATGTCACTAAAACAAGAAAATTAAAAATTTTTACTCGCTAGAATATCCATACATTGGATTGGTTGCTCCAGCTTCACATGGTTTCATACCTCATACCTTTGCCCTTAATCTAACTTGATGAGCTCCTGGGACAACCCTTGCAAAGAATGCTACAGTCCTATGTAAAAATTAAATGAAAGTGACAAAACTTACAGAAAAGTAGCACCACAAAGTCTTCCAGAGACAAAAAGCTATATTATTTTTTGGTCACTTTATTGAAATTATTAAATTAAATTTTTGAAAAAGTTTAATTCATAAAATTTAGCTTTCTGAAATGACAAACTACTCCCTCACCTCCATCACCATGTGTTATAGGAAAAAGAAAGGATAAAGGAAGGAAAGTGTGTAGTGTATGGTTGTCTCACCACAGAGAGTCTATCAATGATGAGGGCAGAGAATTTGTATCAAACTTTGCCAAAAGCTTAGTGATATCTGCACAGTGTACAAAGAGTGTATGAGTAGTTCAAGCATTTCAAGATGGCTAACAAAATGTCACTGACACACATTTTAGGAGACTCGCAATCAGCAGAAGTGAGTCACAGTGCATGAGTTGCTGGAAGATGTGAACATTAGTTACGGTTCAGTTCAGTCCATTTTCACTGAAAATTTATATACAAGACATGTCTGCCAAGTTTGTGCCAAAACAGTTGACCAAAAAGAAAATCAGGTTTCAGCTGCATCTCCTTGTGTCAAGGAAGATAAAAAGTAAAAGCAGTCATAACAAGTGAAAATTGTGGATCTATGGCTATGACCTCAAAAATCAAGGCTCAGTCTTTGCAGTGGAAGTCCCCAACCTCTCAGGGACTGAAGAAAGCATGAATGAGTCAAAGTAATGTGAAGACACTGTTGACAGCTTTCTTCAACTATAAAGGCATTGTTCATCATGAATATAGTTCATCTGGTCAAACAGTAAACAAAGGATACTACAGTGATGTGTTGCGGGATGGTGTTGGTCAGAAAAAGACAACTACATGCAACCATTGAGTGGCAACTCTACATGACAACACACCTACCCATTCAGTGCAGCAGTTTTTGGCAAAGTACAATCATCAGATCTCACCCTTTGCAACATTTTCCTCTTTCCAAAAATTAAATCTCACTTGAAAGAAACAAAATTTCAAGACATCAAGAAAATCCAAGAGAATATAAGGCAGCTGCTCACTATCCCAAAATAAGAGATCCAGGAATGCTTCCATCAACAGATTTAGTGCTGTATAAAGTGTGTGGCTCAGAAGGAGACTAATTCAAATGCGATTCAATGCCAAACTGGTGTTTTAGTTTTCTTTTTATAGCAGCAGTCACAATAATTCTTGATCAGACCTCATATTGTACAAAAACAAATAAAACTGCTGTCCATTCTTCACAACACAGGAAATATGCAAATTTAATTATCAGATAACATGTATCTTGTAATTATTATTATTTCCTAGTTAATATATACAGTAACAATGTTAAACACTTGAATGAAGTGATACTTTCAGTTGAATAAAATGAAAATATTCCAAATAATCAAAGATGATTTTTTTTTGTTTTTTACAGTCTATAAAAAAATATCTGAAACATTCACAGGCATAAGATTATTTACATTCAAAACTAATGTCCTGATCTTTGTTATTACATTCCAGCAGTGGAGCCCATTGGCCTTCTTCAGGTGTCTGATCTGGATAATATTCAAGGAATTTCGAACTGAACAGAATCTACAAAGGCAAATTGTTCTCTTTCCCATTGTCCATTCATAGGCCAAATGTTGAAATTATGATGGCAAGAACTTTTACTTTATATTTAGGTCTGTCATACTACCTTTGGCGAAGCAGTAGTTGATATTGTTCATACACATGGACCGTAGTAATAGCGGATACTGTCAACCCCCCCTGACGAGCAGATTTTCTACGCCACTATGGATTAATCTTAGATTGCAAAAAGGGTAGGCTCATTGATGAGGAAACCCACCGATATACACAAGGAGGACGAGTCACTGCACAGATTCAGTGTATAACTGTGAATAACCACAACAACCTACGAGAAGAAGTGCAGTCCCTCCTCGGAGAATTTCCAAAACTAACCAATCCACGCACAGGACAGCCTTCAGTGTCTAACACGAAAGTAGCACACATCATAGATAGTGGAGATAGCACCCTTACTTATGCCAAAGTCCTACAACTGTCAGAAGAAAAATGTAAATCAGCTAAACAGGAGTTTGCGGCACTCTTACAAGCTGGAATTATTCAACCGTCAAAGCCCCCCTGGTCATCGCCAATACATCAAGTTCCTAAGTCAACTCCAGGAAAATGGCGAGTATGTGATGATTTTAGACATTTGAACCAGTTGACAAAACCAGACAGATATCCGATACCAAATAATAACAGCCTCGGATCTAAACTCTTCAAGAAGACTATTTTCAAAAATTGATCTCCATGGAAATCTGGTGATAGGCCTTATCGCCAGATTCCCATGAATAAGGCAGATACAGAAAAATCTGCAGTGATAACACCATTTGGTCTCTTTGAATACCTATTCATGCCATTTGGTCTATGAAACAGCAGCTCTACATTCCAGAGATTTATGGACAACTGTAACACCCCAGTGGAAGGTCCGAACAATTTCTCCGGTGGTCGTTCTCCACATTGTGATGTTGCCGGGGGTTGATTGAAAAAGTCGAAGTCTCAAGTACAAGGGGGGTACAAGATAAACTATAAGGAACGAACTTTCACAACTTGGATGAGTTAAATCGATGCTTTATTTCGTTTTGGACTTGCAGTTGGGGCAGGCGATGTGACACTCAGCTCTAACTCTAATTAATGGAGATCAAATGCCGAATCGACCAACTCAGATGAACGGAGTTTCCCTACCAAGCACACGCCTGGCTGAACTGAACTGAACTGATCATCTCGGAAAAATCACTAGTATTTATATTGAAATAATCGGAAGTTCCTAGACCACCGGGCGATAAGCATTGGCGACTGTAAGTCCAAAATTTCAAGATACTTAAATTTTCCCTCTTTTGATGTGTAAACATCTCGCAGACATCCCTCTGCACTTAGCCTTAGTATTTTCCAGGATTTTTTTTTATTTTAATAAAGCTTCGTGTGAAGGCCACCGGATGTTTTTATAGCCCTGACACTTTACCCGTAACCAGGCGTTTTTTTTTATTGCCTGGAGAAAGGGAAAATTCTATTATCTTTTCTTAATGTGTGGTCAAGATACAGTAAAGACAGTTTTTGACCTGGTCACTCAAAAATCTATTTCCTAAACTTTATCTTTTATCACATCAAATCACTTAGTCAAATATTTTAAATTTACTTGTAAAAGAAAACGCGTTTATTTATTTTTCCTTTTCTTTTTCACTTTTGTTAAACGAAACACATGTTTTTAAACAATTTTTCTATTCTTAACCATTTTCTATTCTTAATCTGTTATAATAAAATACATATTTTACAAATCCACCTTAATATACCCCTAGTCATCATGTCACATTACCTCCCCCAACGGATCTTGTCATTTATGTTAATAAATTACAATAAACAAAAAAAATCATGACACAATGCTTCTTCATGTCGGCACGCCATCACCACAAAAATTATTTTGATTCCACAGGGATATTCTCCTCCCCTCTACAACCATCAATTATGAAATTTCTTATTAATCAATTTGGCATTATGTACCATTTCTTTGTATTTCCTCAACCCATTTTTCTTTTTATTTCCACAACCAATTCATCAATTTTGTCTTTGTAGCCGGTCATATTAATAAATCCACGCAGTTGGTTTATCGCTACGTATGAAGGTCAGTTCTTCGTTAACGAACATCTTTTTCAACTTAGTGTTTTACTTTCCGATTTACATCCATTCCCTTTTATTCCTGGAAGAGATTCTACTCTTTGTCAATTCATCTCCTGTTACCATTTTCCAGCCCAAAAGATAAGCTACAAGTCCCTAGGCTTTCCTGCATCCCTCCTATGAAACCTTGTCATGACGGAAGTTTGCTGAGGACGTCCCCTCCCAATGGGGTCAATGGCGCCCGACAAAATGATTGAAGCATAGTTTGCACAATACATTCAAGAGAGGGGTGTTTCCACCCTCTTCCCCAAAGGAAAAAAAATTTTTAAATTAAATAACACAAGGTAACAAAATAATCATAACTCTGAGCAAGTCCACTGCATAACTGTAGGAGTGATGTAACTGTTCCTCATTATCAGTCTCTTTTTCAACTGTTTAAAGTTCTCCAAACATATTTCATTTTCATTTCTTTCTTTTTTTCTTTTAAACAAAACAACAAAAAAAGTAAATAAATGTTTCTAAAATGTTTCTTTGTTTTTCTCAAAAATATTTTTTCATCATCATCATCATCATCCTTTTTTCTGTCAAACAAAGCAACAAAAAAAGTAAGTAAATGTTTATAAAATGCTTCTGTTTTTCTCAAAAATATTGTTTTTCATCACCATCATCCTTTTTTTTCTTTTTCAAAACATATTTTGTCATTGTTGTACAAATCCACTTAGTTTTTCTCTCTCTCATTTTTTTCACAAATAGTGCTTTTTTTTAGTAATAACACACACTATTCTTTAACACTTTTTTTTCAAACAGTCCTTTTTCATTCTTCTCTTTTTTAAGTACCCATTCAGACCGTTTGAGTTGTTTCTATCTCTCTTTTTCTTTCTTTGCAAAATTTATACTTTTTTCTCTCAAAGTACTCACACCTTTTTTTTTCTTAATCAATTCATTGTCCCTTTTTTATAAACCTCCGATCGTACGGCCATTAGTTGCAACCGTTCCTCTGCCTGCGAGACTTTTGACCAGACAAAAAGGGAGTAAATAATTCTGCTTACCTTAAATAAATCTTGTGCTTGTTGATTACGGTTTCCCTTTCCTTTCTTCGTTTCTTCTTTTTTTTCTTTTGAAGTTTATATCAAACAATTAGAATTTGGCTGTTAGAGTGCTTCTTTCTTCGATTTCCTTTCTCTGTTCGTCTTGTTTCGTCCAGTCGCGTCGGTTCGTTGAAATCCAAACTTAGCATCCAGTGGGACTTCCGTGGGTTCCAAATCCTGCAGTCATGGCACCAATTGTAACACCCCAGTGGAAGGTCCGAACAATTTCTCCGGCGGCCGTTCTCCACGCTGTGATGTTGCCGGGGGTTGATTGAAAAAGTCGAAGTCTCAAGCTGGGGGTACAAGATAAACTATAAGGAACGAACTTTCACAACTTGGATGAGTTAAATCGATGCTTTATTTCGTTTAGAGTTAGACTTGCAGTTGGGGCAGGCGATGTGACACTCAGCTCTAACTTTAATTAATGGAGATCAAATGCCAAACCGACCGACTCAGACGAACGGAGTTTTCCCTTCTTTAGTGTGCTTGACACACGTCGCTACTTCAAACACACACCCGGCTGAACTAACTCAACTGAACTGCTCAGAAAAATCACTGGTATTTATATTGAAATAATCGGAAGTTCCTAGACCACCGGGCGATAAGCATTGGCGACTGTAAGTCCAAAATTTCAAGATACTTAAATTTTCCCTCTTTTGATGTGTAAACATCTCGCAGACATCCCTCTGCACTTAGCCTTAGTATTTTCCAGGATTTTTTTTATCTTAATAAAGCTTCGTGTGAAGGCCACCGGATGTTTTTATAGCCCTGACACTTTACCCGTAACCAAGCGTTTTTTTTATTGCCTGGAGAAAGGGAAAATTCTATTATCTTTTCTTAATGTGTGGTCAAGATACAGTAAAGACAGTTTTTGACCTGGTCACTCAAAAATCTATTTCCTAAACTTTATCTTTTATCACATCAAATCACTTAGTCAAATATTTTAAATTTACTTGTAAAAGAAAACGCGTTTATTTATTTTTCCTTTTCTTTTTCACTTTTGTTAAACGAAACACATGTTTTTAAACAATTTTTCTATTCTTAACCATTTTCTATTCTTAATCTGTTATAATAAAATACATATTTTATAAATCCACCTTAATATACACCTAGTTATCGTGTCACACAACATATTTATGGATGTAGACTGTGTTTTTACATATATCGACGATATACTCGTTTTCTCCGAATCTAAGGAACAATACCACAAAGATCTTAAGAAAGTCTTTTCAATTCTCGAAGGAAAGAACCTTTAAATCTCTGTTGGAAAATGTCAGTTCTACAAAGACTCTATTGACTTCTTGGGCTATAATATAAACACAAAAGTATTAAAGCCAACAACCCAGAAAGTCGAGGACATCAAACATTTTCCAGAACCCACAGATTCCAAATCTTTGCGTCGATTCCTGGGAATGGTAAATTTTTACAGGAAATTAATCCCCCAAGTCTCAGATGTGTTACTGCCACTAACTGAATCCATCAAACACAATCCAGTGGAAAAAGTATTAAAACTAAGCCCGACTGAAAGTGAATCATTTGTGGCAATAAAAGACATTCTTGCCAAAGTATCTGCTTTGACGCACCCTGATCCGGATGCCACGCAATACCATCTAGTTACGGATAGCTCCAACCATGCAGTTGGTGCAGCGTTACATCAGATAATAAATGGTGATCCAGTCCCCATTGGGTTTTATTCAAGAAAACTGTCTGAAAACCAGAGGAAATATTCCATCATCGACAGGGAACTTTTGGCAGCAACCATATCAGGCGGTCTTGCACAAATTGAAGGCAGAAATGTCACCTTGTTTTTAGACCACAAACCACTTTCACTGGCTTTCAAAAAGAAAACACCGATGAAATCGGACAAAGATATTTATCAATTATCACAGAGTATGTCACAGATGTACAGTATATAAGAGGAAATGAAAATATCGTTGCTGATTGTCTATCTTGACCCACATTTTCAGTGACTGTAGACCCCTGTGACTTACCAGCCATCAGTGAATCACAAAGAGAGTATGAGGAAATCGACACATACAGGAGCCGACTTAAAGCCTTTGAGATGCAAGGGTCATCCGTCTAGTATGACCTATCAGCATCTACTCCCAGACCATACATACCTCAACAACTTCGTAGGGGAATCTTTGATATGTTCCATGACATCTCCCACCCAGGACCTACGCCAACAACAAAGCTAATTAAAGCTAGGTACTTCTGGCCTGAAATGGAGAAAAACATACGATCTTGGGTCAAAAGCTGTCTACGATGCCAACAGTATAAAACTTCTAGACACACTTGAACAGAAACCACACCTTTCTCTTTACCATCAGGAAGGTTTGAAACATGTATATAGACATCATTGGTCCCTTGTTACCTACCACCACCTATGACGGGGTATACACATCTCAGCTAGATATGTACTTACGTGCATTGATAGAGCAACGAGATGGGTAGAAGCTACACCTCTGCTACCACCATAGCATTGGCATTCCTGCATACATGGATTTCTCGCTTTGGAGTCCCATTACATGTCGTCACAGATAGGGGAAGTCAATTTGAAAGTGAACTGTTTAAGGACCTGTCTGCTATAATAGGTTTTTACAGGCTCCGTACAACGGCTTACCACTCTCAAACCAATGGAATAATTGAAAGTTTGCACCATACTCTTAAAACAGCAATCATGACAAGAAAGTAGAGCTGGTTGGATGCATTGCCAATTATATTGCTTGGTATTAGGAATATGCCTAATGAGCAAGGTTTCTCCCCAGCCACTGCTGTCACAGGAACCCAGTTATTACTTCCAAGACCAAGAATCGACTAGGAATATCCCGATCTGACAAAACATGACATAAAAAAAATTGCCAAAGAGATGCAAGAGTTGGATATAACCCTCCTTTCAGAAGGACAGTTACATACAACTCAAAAATCCTTTATACCTAAGGAACTAAAATCAGCAATACATGTATGGCTGCGAACCAACAGGATGAGGAAACCTCTGGAAGCCCCATATTCAGGGCCATACAAAGTCATAAAACAAGAAGAAAAATATTTTATCATAGAGACATTGGCTGGTGATGAGCAAACGGTTTCAATTGAGTGATTGAAACCAGCAATACTCGCCCATGCTCAGAAAAAGAATGAAAACAAAAAAAACACAGCCTAACAGAAAACACATCATCACCAACCCTTGAAACGCAGTAAGACTCAACAAAGGAACCAATCGACACCTGCTCGGGTAGATGTGTGCAGTTTGCAAGAAACAATGACCTTTTTTACTACACATAAAAATACACACATAAACAAAATTATATGTACATTGAAAAGAGTAACATACACACATGCACCTTATAAAAGACTAACTTTGCCTTCAATTCATCCTTACTGTAGCTCCGCCACATTGGGTAGGGTTGTGTTGTAGGAATTAAATAAAAATACGAAATAAAATAAAATAAAAAACACCAAATTAAATAAAAATACGAAATAAAATAAAAAACACCAAATAAAATAAAAATACAAAATAAAATAAAAACTACGAAATAAAATAAAAATACAAAATAAAATAAATGTACGAAATAAAATAAATGTACGAAATAAAATAAACATAAAAATCTCCCAGGAGTCCTCTGACAGGAAAGACAATTGACGCATGCACAAAAAGAGAGGTCTCCTGGTGCCAAAAATAAACTCGATCTCTTTCTCTGTTGGGCTTTGGATGGTAAAGACGTACCAAACTGTTTGGGAAGGAATTTCCCCAACAAGAGGTTGTTGGAACCAAACAAATAAAATCAGTGTCCAAACTGTCCCTCTAGTCTCTCTGTATCTTTCCTTTTCTCTTTGCCAACTTATTTCAGCAGCGAAAGCCATTCAACAAGTTTTGGAAGTTTAGGCGAAAGGACCAACCCAGCAGTAATAGCCATAACATTCCATATATATATATATATATATATATATATATATATATTGTCATATGCCTGCCTCGATGATAACTATCAAGATGCTTACACGTCGATTCGGGAATATTTACATTTTCACATCCATGGACAGATACAGGTTATCTGTCCTAGATCATGACAAATGGACAATGATAAACAAAAATAATAAAATAAGATTGCTGTTCAATTGATATAATCGAATGGCAATCTTTCCCAGGTCTGCTTCAATATTGACACATGCGCTGACAACAATCAAGGATGAACGACAAGACGAGATGATTTTAATATAGAAATTTTAATAAGTAATGAAATATTAAAAAATAAAAAAGAATTAAGTATGAAAGAATATCCAATGAACTGAATCTTAAAACTTATATTTGGATACCCAACGTAATTGAAATAACAATTTACAACACATATTAACAAATATGAATGAATGCAGGCGAATATGAATGCAAGAGATTAACACAAAATAAAAATGGGGAGAACCATATAATTCATAACACATGGTATGGTGTATGTGGTAACATAATATTCGTGGAAGTGTATGCGTGTTCTAACATGGGTCTAAGAATATAATAACTTATCTTTATATCAGTCCCTTCTCTCTTATCTTACTGACTTTTCTTTTCTTTTTCTCTCTTCCTCCACTTTCTTTGGACTCAAACTCAGTCCACTTGAAATATATGTAGTTACGACTGTCTCTATTTTCTTTCAGTTGACTGTCGTATTTTCAGCATACAAATTCTGAAATATCTGCATTCTTCTTTATTCTTTTATTCAAACCAGTGTCGTATTTTCTGTATTCGGATAATTCTGCTTCTTCTTATCTTCAAAATCTCTTCCCTTTATATGTTGACTGTTCTGCGTCGCTATCTCTCTTTCTTCTCTTTTTCCTTTTCTCGATAAACAGCTTGACTTTGCTTTCTTTCTTTTCTCTGAACAAGCAGGAATCAGTGTACGAATAATATTACAGCTTCTTCTTTTATCTTTGTTGCTATTTCTCTTTCTTTTCTTGATAAACAGCTTGCTTTCTTTCTCTTCTCTGAACAAATAGGAACCAGCGCATGAATAATATTAGTTTCTTCTTTATCTTCGTTGCTATTTTTCTTACTTTTCTTGATAAACAACGATTCAGCCTCGTTTTCTTCTTGTTTTAACGAATAAGAATTTTATAAGTTCGTTTTTATCTTATCCAGAGTTGCTTAAGATGAATTGGTCAAATTACACTATTATCTCAAATGCATTTTCTCTTCATTCATCATTTAACAGCGCCCAGCAAATACAACCAGCTCATTCAAGATTCAGTTTGCAACTGACTTCAAAATCTTGCTTTCCATGTGATTTGATTTTTGGTGTAAATTCTGGCTCCTGCTGTTTTGCGACCTCCATGTCTAGCTTCTGTCTAGACATTTGTTACTAAGGGCATCTGGGTCAACCAACCTTGACCTGCTATCCTAAAACTGACTCTAGGCTTCCACGTGACCATCTCCTTGTTACCATGTGGTGACCAATCTCAATATATGTGTGTAGGTGTGTGTGTGGTTATCTATATCTGTAACAATATATATACATTCTTTTGTACAATGTCAATGTGAGTAAAGAGAATGATGTGGTGGGAAATCCCAGACATACTGTACCAAAATATGTAATATTTAATAAATGTGGTCATCATCAGTAAATCTTACTGGTCTTCAAAATCAAAATTTTCCACTTTTGAACCTTGAGAATTTTGTCAAGATCTCAAGGGTAATATTTAAATTATTATTTAAATTCTGTTGAAGCTATTCATTATGTAGATGCATTTTCATTCTTATAGGATTTCATTAATAATCTACTGATTCATATATGTATACAATATTAATTCTACTCATTCATTATGTTATTTCTTCTATAAACTTTAATGATTCAACCAAAAGTGAAGGGGATTTTTAATATAAATTATAATTGACATATTGAATGCAATAATGATGGCAGTTATTGGTGCTGTGGAGATTATCAAGCATTAAACCCCATTTTACTGAAAGGTTAGCTAATAAAAAATATTTTTTGAAAACCAGCTTAACCAACGTATATTATCAAATTCACATCCACTTTGATAATATACCAAAAAGAGCATTAACTTCAACATTTGAATAGTATAAATATGAATATATTGCCTTTCAGATTGTAAAACACAGTATCAACATTCCACTGTGATATGGTTGGATACTTCCAAATCCTTTCATGTGAACATGGGTGTCCATTAAGGTTCTATTCTAGGTCCTACACTCTTTCTGATATTTATCAATGACCTTCATGATCTAATCTGTTCCCAAGTTGGCATCTATGCAGATGACACTGCCACCTGTTTCAATATGAAATCTGCTAGGGCTGACAAAGTAGACCTTGCTTTTGGCTCTTGCTATCTGTGATAGATTGGGGTAAGGAATGGCTCATAAATTTTAATGCTTCCAAAACAAAGCTGCTCTCCTTTAACCACTATAGAGAACTTCTCCTACCTTCCATTAATATGGAGCACACTAGGCTCCCTAAGAGCAATACACTGCACCTCCTTGACTTCATTCTCTCAGCCAACTTCAAGTGGAATGAATACATTGAATCAATAGCCACATCCACTGCTAAGAAGGTTGCACTGCTATGCCAAATCAGGAAGTTTGTCTTGTCGGAAACTGTCTTGCACAATTACAAATCTACTATTCATTGATGCATTGAGTACTTTTGCCATATCTGGTCAAGTGCTCCTGCTGTTCATCTCAGGGTTCTTTACAAAATCCAAAGGAGGATCTGCAATGTAATTGGTCCCAATTTGGCTGCTCACCTTCAGTCTCTTTCTCACCAATGGAATGCGGCTTCTCTCTCTCTCTTTTCTACAAGTATTTTCATGGTTTCTGCTCTGACAAACTTTATTCCCTGGTGCCCTGCCCTCATGAGTTTACCCGTGCAACTAGATTGGCAATGTTACGTTCTCTAACAAAAAGTAAGATTGTACCCTGCTTTGATAAACGGAAGTGATCTTCAGGAGTTCCAGTCTTGAAATGACAAAACACACCACCATGCAAGTGCCTCCACACATCACTTCCATCTACTTGATCACTGAAGCATGACCGCTGAATTAATTTAGCGGCCAATCGCAAAATCTCCCACGGGACAAAAAAGGGACTGCTCATCGAGCCACTCCAAAAACATAAAAAGGGGAAGAAATGAAAATCAGGCAGTTTTCCTCCTTCACCCGCTAAGGGAGATTCATGCTGTCGCTATCAACAGACTTTCAACGCCCTACCACGATGCTTCAAATCTAAGTTAAGTGTATTGTTCTTTTGTGATATTACTTATAATCGCTTATATGAACTCCTTGAACTACATTTGTTGATATATTGCTGTAAACTGTATTAATTTGTATGAACTCTTAAACTTCTTCGTCTTCCACTTGTTACTGCCTTCGTCGTTCAAACACCGAAGAGAAATAAATATTTTATGTGTATATTTCTCACAAAGAATTGTCATTATATTTCATTGCCGAGTTATCTGAATCTGTTTTGCAACCATACGTATTTCACTCTGTTTAGATATATAACAGCAACTAGGTTCCATGCTTTTACTATCAAAATAGGCAAATGTAACTGACAATTCTACTCCAGCAGTTTCTTTCCTTGTACTTCCCACTTGAGGAACTCCCTTCCCCATGCTTACTTCCCTGATAGTTACAATCTCCAAAAAGTTTAAATGTCAGTTGCCACCTTCTATCTCCATAACTCCCTCCACTCTCTTACCCTTTCTACAACATCACCTGTACTGTTTTCTTTTCTGTCTTCCCTCTCCTCTCATTGTAATCCCCTGCACACCAGTTGCAGTACTACCTTTCTTGGGATAAAACGATTATAAAAAACAAAAATCTTTTATGGAATTTAAATCCATTTCCATATATAGGGTGTCCACAAAGCCCTTTGACAATTTTAAAGTCATCAAGAAAATCTTAAAATAGGCACCAATTAAATTTTTGATGCATATTTAGATGTTATTATTAAAAATCTTTTAATAATATTACTGTTATATTTATGTTTCAAACCACAATGAAAAATTTCCAGGAGTTATACCTAAAATTGAACGACAGTGATTACTCTATAAGAAAAGGCACAATGTGTGTCTTTGTTTATCAAAAGAAAAATGGATATTGAAGAAATTACAGAGTTAAATATGAAAAACAAGATCCAGCATAACAGTTGTTTTAATGACTTCATGAATAACCTGTATATCAATGATATTCTATTTTTTAGTGACAATGAAAAAAAGACAAAGATTTGAATGAAGTTTTTCACATTTAATTTTCGTGCACTTTCGGTGTCCAGTCATTGGATTTCCTCAGTATTAATATTAGCACTGATGGCATCAATCTAACAGAAAAATTAATTAAATTATTTTTTTCCATATCTGAATGATTCCAAAGTTTTATTTTGTTTTTAGGGAATTATTGTATTTTGTCAACAGTTGCTACCTAATTTTATTAAGCTAATTTTCCCTTTATTAGAAAGAAAATAACACTATTTACCAAATATACAGTCACACTAAAAGCCATAAATAAAAGACAATCTGTTAATAACATACTTCTTTTCATATCTGACTGATTCTGCATCCTGTTTGGAGGTAGAGTTGTATTTTGCCACAAGTTGACAGCTAATTTTGCTAAACTAATATTACCATTATTAGAAAAAATGAGACTATTTCTTAAACATACATTCACACTGACATGAATGAAAAATGACCCTTTGATAATATATTATAAACACTAAAAGATTTATATTCTCTAACACATTCACAACCAACAGAAAACAGTTTTCAATTAGTAGCTGGAGCAGCATTACATAAAATAGTCAATGTTAACCGAGTACATTATGGACATTTCATAGATAAGATTCACAAAAATATAGCTGCAAATTTTATGTCTCATCCTGCTATGATAATAAATATGGTCTATGTGACTTTCCTATTATTGCCAAAGCACAGATTACAAATGATAAGATGCATCTTTTCACAGCTCTTTAAAAATTTACACTTTAGTCCAGAAAAAAAAAATATGAAAAAAAATTTTTTTTAAATATCTCAATTTTACAATATATATCAACATCATACCTAAGACCATTTATTCCAAGTAAGTTGTGTTATTCCATATTTCAGAATATTCACTCTACGTCATACCTTGGAAGTAAAGGTACATGACAAATGAATAAATCCAGATGATTTTGGCTGTACATGGACAAATCTAGTATAGAAAAATAATGGTGCTTGGTTTGTTTGACTTGACAATAATTCAAAATAGATAAGCACAATGAGGCACCAATTGAACAATTCCAACTTTCTTCTGTGAGTTTTCAAAATGTACACCTCGATTTGGTGGTTCCTCTAGTGCCTGCAAAGAAGTCAAACATCTCATACTTGTTCTTACAAATTCTTATGTGTATCGACAAAACAATAAAATGGACTGAATTTCAACATCTCTTGAAAATTACTGCTAAATCCATGGTAGAGAGTTTTATGAACACATGTATTACACATTTTGGCAACCTTTATATGTTTTTAATAACTGAGATAAATAGTTTAAAAGTGAATTATTTTCAGTATTATCCAAATTGTTTTTTTTTGTTGACTTTGAACAAGTTTCAGCTTTTAAGCCTGTATCGTTATTAGAAATGTTATATTCTTCAAGTAATGCACATTCAAATGGTGTCAAACATTTTTCTGTTAAATATTTACGTGTATTTATCTGTCTACTACTACATCCATGTACCAGGTATAAATAAAAGACAGTATATCAAGTAGTGAGTCCCAGTAACAGTTGGAGTAATAGTTCAAGTTGAAGTGGTAAAAGTAGTTAACAGAAATTGTTCCTGTGTTTTGTTTATTTCCTGGTTAATAAAAATTCTCTTCATAAGAAACTACCAAAAAAAAAAAAAAAACAATTTGTGTAAATCACATCAACTTTTTCTAGAAGATAAGGATTTCGAAATTACACTTTATTTTTCTTCTTTTTCTTTTCTTTTTCTTTGTGAACAAGTGGAATATTTTTACAAGACCAAATTTTCACCATCTCAACCTTCCACATGTCAATTATATGTGTATGCTCTGTTAGATTTAAAAATATAAAACTGGATTAATAAGTTCATAATTTGTCATTATTATTAGCTCAATTTTGAGCCAAAATTTTCATTATAAAATGCATGATTAAAATTAATTTCTGAATTAAATGTACTGACAAGGAAAGAGATTTTGTGAAAAAATAAATATTTTTGTGCAAAATAAATATTTTGAAATAACTATATATGTATATAAATTATCCTTTCAATCAGCATCAGTCAATTTTACATTTGAAAATATGTCAGACATACACAAAGCCTGCTTTTGTGACTGTTTTAGAATTCTTATTATGATCAAATTTCTTTCTAGAAAAATATGAACAGATCAAATGCTTCATGTAAATTCAATTAAGAAACTGATTTGGCCATGAAAGTTGCTAGATATTTTTCTAGACTTTCTTTTTCTGGAGACTTTTTGTGAAATTCCATCCCCCATAAAAGGTATTATTTTGCCCAAATAATCAACAGTGAATATTGGGAGATGCCTACAAAATGAATGAAGATGTATTTTTATGAATTGATATTTCCTACATAATTAAAATTTTCAATGTTCTAAATTGTTTCTCTTAAACTGAAAATTATTTGATGGTTCAATTTTTCTGAGATAATTTTCAAACCTATATGTGTATCTACTGTTTGAAAATTGAGCAAGAATTTTGATGAGTTTAACGTTGATGAATATGTATATTATATATGTGAATATGTATATGTTATATATGAGATGTATTGCTTTTTCACTTTGATTAAAACCATCTGTGTCAGAGTAGTCAATCAGGGCTCTTACTAATAAAAAAACTCTTTTCACTTCTCCCTTAAATGCTTTTTCAGACAACTACAGAAAAATACACAAATTTAAGTAATGATCAAACATCGGAGTCTGCTTTGAATCCCTTCTTGCTTGAGTAAATAACTTTTAGTTCCCTTGTACATTTAGATTTTATTTAATTTAGTATCCCCTATGACATTAAGTTTGACACAAAGTCACAATAACATGGAGTCTTTTATACATACATACAAATGGTCATTGAAATTGTCAAATTCTCTTGACATTTCTGGGATGTCTCAGGCATCAACTCTGACTCTCCCTCTTGAAGTGCAATTTAGTTTCCTGGAATTGAATTTTGGCTTTAGGACCCATAAAGGGACAGTATATATGGATAGGCCCTATGAATACCTGTGTGTTCTATTTAGAATCAAATAGTTGCTACTCTGGATCATTATAATATCTGTGCATTCTGAGAAAAATGTTAAACACATACAAGGTACATCAAGTATTTGAAAACAAATTATAATTTGAGCTAATCACCGAGAAAATAATATTCTTACAGAATTTAGTAAAATATACATACACAAAAGATAACTTTATTCGATGTAACAACCATCATCTTTTATGACAGTCTCAATGCAGCATCTAGTGATTACATGCATTGAGAAGGGGTCTTTTATTCATGCTGGCTGTGATATTACTGAGTGTAGCCTTCAGCAAGTCTTTGGTATTATGAGAATGCTTGTTAGGCTCCTTCTCAATGATGCTTCAGATGTCCATAAGGTTTAAATAAAGAGAGGCTAAATATCAGAGTTAACATGATTACAAAAATTTACAGCCAGCCAGTATTGGCAGATGTATGGTAGGGTCATCAAATAGGATTTGAATGACCCTCTAGGAGTCAGTGAAGAGTTTCAGGGAATCAATAATAGTCAAGAGCAGAGCCATCTTATGCAAGGGCCTGATGAACAATTGCTTGGGAGCCTCATGCTAATCTGTGTATGTTAAATGACTTGTGTTGCAGAAGCCTCTTTTTAGGAAATACTAAAAATAAAAATTACTATGACAAGCCACACATATTGCAATTGGTAAAAATATGTCATAATAGAAAGATCCATTTCATTTAAGTTGCATCTCAAATAAAAAAGAAAGCAGAAGAATGTCTCTTTTTACAGAAGACACCACTAATGGCAAAGACTTTCTTCAAAGATGCCACCCACCTATATAAATGGAAGGGTTGGTTTGTCTCACCAGCTCAGTTCACTTGCAGACAATTTCGCTATCATGGAAAAATCAGAGAACTGACCTTGACCCCCAATGATCAATCTTTGCACAGTACTAGCACAGACTCACTGGTAAAACTCTCATTTCTATCTTTTAATATTTGTGACCAAGACTACTATTGACTTTCTGTTGAAGATAATATTATCTTTTATTTGCTTTTTTGCTGGTTTGATTTAATTCTTAAATTTCCCCAAGACTGAATCAATATTCTTTTGAATGTTTAATTGTAATATATTTCTGTTTCTACTTTTGTAAATAAATTATTTTTATTGTTATAAAACTCTAGTTTTAATAGTATTTCTTTGTTCATCTCTCTCTCTTCTTTTTGTTATAACTGTGACAAAATGGAGGTTCATCCTAAGCTTTGATGTTCATTTCAAATTCAGCTGTCTTAATTAAAGCAAATAATTTTCTTGTTGATTCCCATTTCACAACGAAAACAAAGAGAGTACGTCATATTTTTTTTCTTTTTGATAAAACTGACTTTGTGTTTGTTTAAAAATGTTGTTTTTGTTGAAAGATTTTTTCTTCATCCAATTTGGTTATTGAAACTAGCTACATATTTTGATTTAAACACTAATTAAAATATGAAAAAAAGCAGAAGTAACATTAGACCTACTGTAGTACTATTATAACAATGACATGATTATTGGATATATTTATACACTGTATATGAACCCACTGTATATGAACCCAGGTATAGGGCTATGCATAGATTAGTGATTAAATCTGAGATGCAGAACATTGAACACTTGTACGATAAGCATGTAGTGTTTTTTTTAATATAATGAATTAATGATGCAGTACGAATTACCAGGTATTGATAATTTATCCATTCATAGATATGAATGGATAAGCTTTTTAATTGTGCAAATTGAAAAAATTATTGAATGTAATTGTGTAGATCTATACATGGATGAGGCTAGATCAGTGCCAGGCACCCTAGATCAGTGCCAGGCACCCTAGATATACCCTTAAGCTAAATCTAGATCTAGGTCTTGTTCGTCAGTTTTGTGAATCAGCACATAGTAAAGAGTTTGTATTAAGAATAAATACTGTTTATGTAATTAAAGGAAGGACATGTTCATTAAGAAAGCTGAATGTTTAAATATTTAAGTCTTGTTGTAAGAACACTTATATAATATAACCCTACATCATGATGTGGGACTAATACTAAATATTTAAAATATATTGTAGCAGAAAATCTGGGATTCTGTAGCACAGGCACTGGAAACACAAATTCCAACTGCATCGTTTTATGAATTTTTTTTATTTTTTCATGTGATCTTAATTTTGTGCATGCTGCCAGCATTGATCTGACTTACTGACACATATACCTCGTCATTCCAGCCCCAATGCTCGGATGGTCTACCTCAATAGCAATCTGTTCATACATTTAGGCTACTCTACTCTAGCCCTTTCAGATCTCCAAGGTAATTCTTCACACTCCCCACTGATCTCCTGATCACAAAAGTGGCAGCTTGGTGGCGATCATTGCTGGATGTTTCTTTGCAATGGTGGGGAGGGTGATTCTGCTTCCTCTTCAGGTGAACTGTCTGACTCCAAATCTTCATTGTCATGTAACAGACTCTCAAACTCACTTTCTAAAGATGTACTGTTTGAGTCTTCTTCTGGAGTGCTGACACTGCAATGTGGGCACATGTTTTTCCCATGGTAGGGCATTCCATTCACTATACAAATCTGTGGGCTAATTATCTGTGTTACCTGATCTCTACCAAACTTTGTGGTACACCGACTCTGCAAAACCTTGAGCCACATGTGATCTCTGACCAGGTAATAGTTATGGCCAGGAACTGAGAGTGTTGTCATGGCATTACCCCCCTCACCCGAACTTCATATTGGTAGATTCCATTGGACAGTGCAGTCAAGTGTAAGTGGTCATCTTTCAGGGTAACATTGTGCCAGTAGACAGCCTCCTGGATGGAGCAGCATGTCTTGGCTGCAATTTGTTTTACTGACTGGTGACATCACTACGGCTGGAGCATGCATGCAGCAAAATTGCAGGCTTATTCCCCACTCCTGTGCAAAAGTTCTGAACATCCTGCTGCAAAAAGCTGTGTCGTTGTCCATAAGGAGATCATACGGTGGGCCACACTCAAAGAACACCATCTCCAGCTGTCGAATCACACTTCCAAATGATGAGCGCAACTGGCTTCACTCTGTGAGGATTAAGAAATGGTGTGATCCATAATGCGTTATGTCCATTCCTATCCTCTGCCAATTCCTGTTTGCCTCCAGCTTTCCCTTCTCCCAGCAAACTGGTGCTGGGTCTATTGATTGGCATTCTTCACACCCCTGTATGGCTGACTTAACTGTTGCTTTTCTCATTACTGGGCACACTCTCCTGATAAAGTAAGTGGTGCGCTGTATTTCCAAGTACCCACTACTCCTGTGAATTGACTCACATCCAGCTCATCCATGTAGACAGCATCAATCAATGGCCCAGGTCTGTTCTCTTTCTTCATTGAGTTAAACCACTGCTGTGCCACCCTGGTCAGTCAGTCAGTAATGTTTTCAGGTGATGCAACCAACATCATGTGCAATCTCAGCTTGTACTCCATTAACTAGTTCCTTCAGGGTATTCAACTGTCCTCTGATGGGTATCTTGCTTGCAGCCTTGGTATGCACTTGCACCTTCCCAGTAAAAGTGTTTGATACCCAGTGGTACACACAAAGGGAGTTTGTATTTATGTGTAACACCTTGCCCTACCATTGGAGAGAGAAGTTAATGCCTTTTAACATGGCGTCCTGTTTGGCCAGGTTTATGTGTTAGACATAGTTTTCAGGCCACAGCCATCGTGTCCTCCACCACAGTCCCGTTCTTCTCTAACACTACGCTGATTGCTAATGAACTTGTATCGACTTACATGTTCAGCTCCCGACTGTCCACACATCAATCTTCATGAGCCAGATCATTCTGCTTCACTGCATCTAACATCTCAGACATCATATGCTGAAGGAGGGTGTCCTTTATTTCATCATCCCAGCCCTTCGTGACCACTCTTTTGATAATTCCACACACCACCCGTAGCCACTCACACACCAAGAAGTGCTTGGCAAGCCTCCCACACAAAGAAAACACAGTCCATCATGTGACAATGTCAGAAGCTTCTGAGACCATGTTTCCTTGCTTCCATCGCAGTTCACTGCATTCCATTTCAATGGTCAATCCCAGCACCATTCTCCAACCTTTCTAGATCCTTGCATTCCAGTCCAAATTGAACCAAGTCTTCCCTGATGCGGATCGTGGGCATAATATCTTTGCTGATATAAATGTCGTCAATGTAATATGATGCCTGACGGTCAATATCTTTGTCCTGTGACATCACTGAGCTGACAATTTTCTTCATGATAAGGTGAGGCCACATTTAAGCCAAAACCCCAAACATGTCAGGCAGTACTGTTTTCCATCAATCCTTACAGTTTTGAATGGCAATAAAGTCTCATGGACAAGTACTTAGAGGTACACTCTCCTGAGGTTCAACAGAGATACATTCAAACCTTTCTGCCACCATTCATGTAGCTTAGCTGCACAGATATCTGTATTTGCAGTGAACACATCAACATGATGGTTGAGTTCCCAGGAGTCCATCACAGGATGCACCTTTTTTTGTTCTGCTGCAACACAGCCATCAGAGGAATTAACCCTTTGGGAGGTCCCAGCCTTTCTTCTGATTATGGCATGATCCAACCATTATCCATCATGTGAGGAGCTTCTGCTCATAGTCATCTCTGCAGCTATCAGGTATTCTGACACTCTATTTCTCAGTCCTTTTGATGCGCAGTCCTCTGACCACTTCTATGCCGCAGTCCATTTTTGGCTCTTATGGTCAAAGGTGGCGGGGAAATCAGGTGCTTTTATGGAAATGGTTGCGCACATAGTGACTTTCCCAGTGCTAATCTGCACTAATCCTGTTGGCCCAACAATGATGCCTCCCAATGCTTTTATCGCATTGATCCCAAACAGCAGGTCAAAACCCAGTGATTTGCCACACATCACCAGAACATCAACCTTGACAGAATCACCTTTGTCTGTGACCTCTACAGCACTGTAAGACTCATTGGACATACCTGCAATTGTCCTGACATCTATCCTTTCCTGCCTCCAAGATCAGCACTGATCTGCATCCACTATTTACCACAAGCAACCAGTGTCAATTAGCACCGAACACCGTGTTCTGTCAACATAAATGCTCGTCTCCAGGAGTGCTGCATTTACATCTTGGTCAGGGAGAAGACTGGCACTGATGCCTCAACCCCTAGCTTGTTTCCCGGACAGTCTTGAGCTCAGTATCCAACCTTGCTGCAACGTATTCCACACTTTTTGTAGTCCTTTGCTATGTGACCCTTGCTGCTGCATCCATAGCAGGTTACACTGGTGCTGGAACTGTTCTTGCTAGGGGCTATGTTATTACTGCAGGGTGGGTGCACATCTGTGACCACTTCTTGATTTTCATCCCCAGCTGTTGTCAGTAATCGTGCTCTAGCTATCAGGTCCACCATAGATAGGGTGTCAATGTTTAGCATTTGTTGAAGTCTGATGGAGATGGCATCAGGGAACCCGGTAAGGAAAGTAAGTTTGGTAAGCCTTTCCAGACCAACTTCCTCAAACCCAGCCAATCCATTCAACTGTCTGATACTGTTCACATATACATCCACCTGGACTTCCCCACGTGTTTCTCCGACAACCCTAACGGAAGGGACTCACTTCTAGACCTCTGCTTCACTTCCATCCCAGACTCTTACACTACCAGACAACTCTGCCCACTCGGAAACTCTGACTACACTGTAGTGTCCATCAATATTTCACTCCACTCCTGCCCGACCCATGATACCCAGACAAGTAGAATATCCTACTGCTATCAAAGAGCAGACTGGGATTCGTTCCGAGAATTCCTCTGTGACATCCCTTGGAACAACGTTTTTAGTCTTCCCATCGAAGAATGTGCATCCGAGGTCTCCTCCTGGGTTAAGGCTGGCATCTATGCCTTCATCCCTGCTAGGAAATTCCAGCTTAAATCTCATTCATCTCGATGGTTCTCACCCACTTGCTTGGCTGCCATTGCCCACTGGAATCATTTCTTCCAACTCTATCGTAACTACGCGTTGGACCAAAACAGGCGCCTTTTCACTTCAGCTCGTAATAAGTGTAAAAGGATACTTAACGAAGCTAAGATGTTGTTTGCTGCCAGAATGAAGCAATGCATAGCATGCTCTAAATTCGGCGCTAAAGACTACTGGCGACTCTGTAAAAGAGTACTTAACAAGTGCAAGTCCACAATACCCCCGCTAATCAACAAATTTGAGGTCCCCCCCCCCAGCAGATAAGGCTGAATGCTTTGCCTGCAGATTCTCTAACAATTCGAGTCTGGACTCATCTGGAGTTTTTACACCCGACTTCTCACCTAGAACCGAGGCACAACTGAATGATGTCCACATTACACCTTCGCTTGTCTCTAAGAAAATCTTAAAACTTGACCCTCACAAAGCGAGCGGTGGTGATGGAATCCCAACCATAGTCTTAAAGAAATGTGCCCCTGAACTCTCCTCTGTCCTTTCTAAGCTCTACAACCTCTGCCTATCTACTTCCTGCTTTCCTGCCTGTTGGAAATCTTCCTCTGTAGTTCCTATATTTAAAAACACTGGAGAACCCTCTGACCCTGCAAATTACCGCCCTATCAGCCTTCTTCCGATCTTTGGCAAAGTGTTCGAAGCCATTATCAATGCCGAGGTGGTTCAGCATCTCACAGCACACAGGCTCCTCTCGGACAAGCAATATGTTTTCTGCTTCACCAGGTCTACTGCTGATATGCTGACGACCATCACCGACTACATATACTAGGCCCTCGACAGGAATGGCGAAGCCCGAACCATTGCATTGGATATATCTAAGGTGTTCGACAGAGTTTGGCATGCTGGCCTTCTATGTAAACTGCGGAGCTATGGTATAACTGGACATTTGTTTGAACTAATCCAGTCATTCCTCTCTAACCGCACAATGAAGGTGGTATTAAATGGACATGCCTCCCAGAACTACCACACAAACGCAGGTGTCCCCCAAGACTCCATCTTAGGTCCTACACTCTTCCTGATATACATTAATGATCTCCCTGATTCCATAAGAGCCCAAATAGGTTTGTACGCCAATGACACCACAGTTTACTCTCGCCTCCTACAAAAATCTGGTGTAGGTGTCAAAGCTAACCCCACAGCCGAGATTGAAAAAGACCTCCAATCCATACTGGACTGGGGTAAGAAATGGCTAGTAAATTTTAATGCTTCTAAAAAGAAGCTACTCTCAATTAACCATCATCGACAATCTCACCTACCTCCCATTAGCATGGACCAGGCTTGCCTCCCAGAGAGTAAAACACTATGCCTCCTTGGTCTCACACTTTCAGCGGACCTCAAATGGAATGACTATATCGAATCCATTGCTAAATCCGCTGCTATGAAAGTCGGTTCTCTGTGTAAGGCCCGGAAGTTTTTTCCGTCTAAATCTATCCCGCACATATATAAATCTACCATCCGCCTGTGCATTGAATACTGCTGCCATATCTGGTCGGGTGCCCCTGCTATTCTCCTCGGGCTTCTCGATAAGGTTCAGAGGAGGGTCTGTAATGTGATAGATACCAACTTGGCAGACCGCCTGCAGTCTCTCTCCCACCGGCGCGACGTGGCTTCCCTGTGTCTCTTCTATAAATACTTTCACGGCTTCTGCCCCAATGAACTTAGATCACTGGTGCCCACTAAATACGAATTTGCACGAGATACTAGATTAGCAACTAGATCCCACCCTTTTACAGTGAAACCGATAAAATGCAACCGCAACTCCTACTCCAACAGTTTCTTTCCTCGCACTTCCCGACTGTGGAATTCTCTTCCACACGATTGCTTCCCCGATGGATACAATCTCCAGGAGTTTAAATGTAAGGTCAATAGACACCTCCTAACCTGCTCCCATTCTATCAAACACTCTTCCCATCTGCCCATCTCATCCTCGGTATCCTTACTCATCTGTCACCTTCCTCCTGACATTCCCTATGTCTAACCACTCCTTCTCTTTACCTTCCCCTATGTAGCCCCATGCGCAATAGTGGCAGTGGAATGCCTTGCTTGGGGTGAGATGATTAAAAAAAAAAAATTTAGGCTACTCTACTCTAGCCCTCTCAGATGTCCAAGGTAATTCTCCACATATATATTTCCAGGTAATAACCCTTGCAGCAGAAATGAAATGTAATGCTCTAAGTTGAGTACAGAAGAAGAAGAAAGCTGTAGAGAAGAAGGAAAATATAGGAAAACTTCTAAAATTAACATTGTGGTTCAACACAGGTGCAATGACTGCTTCTTATAACATTCCTTCAGATATAGTAACCACACCAGCATCCAATCTTGCAATGTCAGCCATTAGTACTGTTCCTTTAGATATAGAATTCACATTTACATCCATTTCTACTACCAATCATCCAGTTTCAGCAAACATTCCATCATTTCCTCTTGCTAGTGACATTTTAAAAAAAGGAAATACCCAAATCTGTAACAGTGAAGGAGTTTGCAATTCAAGAAACAGATCCAGGCTATGGAACATTAATGATACTAACACAATAAATTACTGGATTCGTAGCAGGCCTTCATCATGTCAGAATTAGGATAGCAATCTTTCAAACTCACACAACATGTATAAAACAGCTGGAGTAGAGAATATGTAGCCAAGGTATTTATCAAACAATGTGTTCAAACGTAAATTGTAGAATGACAAGTGTGTAAAATGTGAATGGCTATTCACCATCCAAAGTCATTTGTACTGCTTTGTAGGTCACCTACTGTTCAAGACAGAATTTCCCATTGTTATCTTAGGGTTAAATGACTGGAAGCACAGCAATGTTATTGTAGTACATGAAAATGGAGAAGAACATTGAAAGTGTCAGATAGCATAATTTATAAACATAAAAAACTAGAAGTGTAGATTCTTTATTACTTAAGCAACATTGCTCAGAGCAGGAATATTGACATAAAGTGTTGACATATAAGGTTCCTATAATTTGTTTTCTTACTTCTAGATGTTTGCAATTTCGTGGAGAAAATCAAATTATTGGGTCAGCATTTAGGTATATTAGAGCTGCTGAGTGAATTTGCTCCTTTCTTGGAAGAACATCTCAATATATATGTAATCCTGGAAAACGGAATCTGTCATATTTATCTACAAATATTTGCTAGGAATTTACTGAATTAATGGAACAACATGTTCTTTGTAGTATTTTTGAAGAAGTAAAAGAGTCAAAGTATTATTCAGTAAGTGTAGATTCCACTCCAGACATCTCACACAGAGACACAACTATATTTACTGCCCGATACCTTAAACCTGTAGAACGTTTCTCCATGTTCATCCCCATCTTTTCTCAAAGGATCTAACAGATATTGTAATGGATTTTCTTAATGAGAACAAAATTCCAGATACAGATTACAGCGATGAGGAAAAAATGGGAACAAAAATGAAGTGTACATCTTAATAGATATGATGGCTCAGAAGAAAAGGTACTTCTGAGTAAAACCAAAAATTTCAAGGTGGAAATTTTTCTCCCTATTTTAGACACTTTAATCCGTATTTCTCAACATTTTTACCTTTACATAACCCTTAAAATAAATTACATGTCTTTGTAGTTTAATTATTGCTAGTCTTGACAGAATTAGTTCTGTTAATATTGGTATTATTACTATAATTAATATTACTATATATATATATATATATATATATATATATATATATATATAAATGAACAGTATGAATTTTATAAGTATTATGAACAAACAATTAATTTTATTTAGCATTATTGAAAAATTTGACAAAGAAGTATTAATTTTTCCTTAAACCACTTATTCAAAAAGTAATACTTTGATATTTACCATGTGAACTACAATGAAAATAAAATGAGAAAAATATGGTGTATAATTTCACTTTTGTGCAATGAAAAACTGTTTGCTCAATTAGCTTCCTGTTTAATTGTTCTCAACCCTTTTTTTTTCCATAATAAAATTTATCCCCACCTTTTCTTGAGTTTGGTGTCTTCCTTGTTTAAGCTGAAATTCTACATATATGCTGCATAATTTCTAAGTCTTTAGCCAATTTCCCTGACGAGCTGTTAGGTAAAACCGTGGTAGGTTGCTGGCTCGCTCTTAGATTTTCGATTATATATATATATATATATATATATATATATATAAAGACAAACTTATAACTATACTCGTGTTGAAAAACCCTCCATGGATCTACACAGAAGGAAAAAATGGTTATAAAAAAAGAAAGTCAAAAGGATTCAGACCAAGTCAGCACGTAGCCCAAAGAAAAAAACCCGAGACGAGTAATCAACTAACAAAAAAGCGCTCAATACTTAGGTAGAGCAGAATAAATAAAGTATACCTAGTGAGCCAACAAACCTACCAAGGTTTCACCTAAGTGGATCATCAGGGAAAGCCAGTTATATATCCACTGTTTGTTCATTCATTTTTAATAAGATCATAGCTTAGATGGGATGAGGTATATATTACAATATTACAATAACCAAGAATATATTGAGTATGTTTAGTAATATTACATATATGGAATCAAATAAAAAGTCAAAAGTGCATTAGCTTATCTTACTTGTTTTTGTGGAACCCATAGGGACCTTTTGCAGAACCTAAAGTTTCTGAGAAACCCTGGTTCAGAAGCGCTACTCTAATCTTTGAACTGACAACATGTGCAGAGGCTTTTTCACAGATTGAAAATCTGTTTTCCTTCTTCAGTGAATTGAAAACCATTGATTCTGATGCACTAAAGAAAAAGTGTGAACATCTGTATCATAAAGACCTGAAATATCACAACTTCTTATATGAATGTTAGCATATCAAGCACTGCATGACTCTTGAAAAAAAATTGTGAGACTCTCCCTGCACTGTACAGAAAAATAATTTTGGTACAAATTTGAAGTCTGTGTTCCCAAATATTGAAAATGCACTCAGAATGTTTATATGCATGATGGTGATCAACTTTACAGAATAACATTCTTATTCAAAACTGAAACATATAAAAAATCTTCTTTGTAGCACAATAGAGCAGCAATATTTGAACTGGCTTTCACTCATGTTTTTTTTTTTAATCATATCACCCCAAGCAAGGCAGTGATGCCACTGATGTGCAGGGGGTTACGTAAGAGTGAAAAGATTAGAAGAGAGAAAGATTAAAAGATAGAAAGCCGGAAACCACATCCTAAACAGGGAACAAGGGATGAGCCTCTACACCTGTTCAATAGATGTGGGTGGAGTGTGAACTGGAAATCCACTAATTAACTTTTTTAAATTAGGCATGCAGCAGTAACTAAGCTTAACATTGTTTTTATTGAATATTTTATGCAACTTTTGCTAAAATTTTGTTCTAATAGATTAAAAAACATTTTACCGATTTTAGTTTTCACCGCTAAGTTAAACGGGGGATTGAAACATAAAATATTTCTACCTCTATTTTCCCGTTTATTTTTCACTTCTGTAGTATTATGTACATAGAAAATGACATCCTATCTCTGAAAATCATTGATAACGCAATCCGCTGAAAAGAAATGCCACAAATGCTTGTTATAAGAAGTTTGTAGTAATTTCATACTGTGCTATCTAATTTTTGTGGCATACTGAGTATTATTGTTTTTCAAGCCTTGTGTATTGTTCAAATATTTATCATATTGATTAGTTACTGCTAATTTTTAATGTTTTAACACCAGTTTTGTTGAAGCTCCAAAAAATAAAGTGTTTAATATTATCAACTATTTACTTTTTGATCCTGTGAGCAGTTGTTGTTTTTTTGTGGCTTGTGGGTTTTGCTGTGAGTTGTGTATTAGGTTACAAGCTCTTTTTTATCTGGCAACTGGATACTAATTGCAACTAATTAATTTTCTTTTCTTTTCTAGTAGTCCAGTTGCCAGCAAGTAACAAACACAGAAGAGGAGAAAGAATTTTTAGTACCATCAAGGATGGTGGAGGCCCCACAAAGGCCAGACTTGCTGGTACTTTCAACATCAGCTTGGGGAGGGGCCAAACCCCTCAAAAAGTATGAGGCGTATTTTGCCTCTATAAAAGAAAAATATCAGCAGTTCATATCTGGTAATGAACTGCTGACAGTACTGGAAGAACTGCAGGCATTGGAAACCAAAATTATTTCCCTGCTAATCAAGGACCCAAAAACTCAGAAGTTTGTTGGGGTTAGCAGAGAAACTGTGGACAAGGCGATTAAGAACCTCAAAATACCTGCGAAGATGGTAGCAAAATGAAGCCATGCAACCATCAGAGGAGGAGGCAAAGTAGTTGGCTGGAGCTACACTATCAACTCGAACACTTTGAATTACATTGCACGGAAGACCACCTCAGAGCCTTTTTGTCTCAGTACAGGCAGGTGGTCAAGGTGGTTGCGATTACAAGCAAGGTTGGCTTCCTTAAGAGTAATGTCACTTGTAAAGTAACATTAACCTGTAAGGAGTTTGGTGAAATACCAAACATTTTGGCATGCCATGGCTAGTCAATTTATATGGTCATCGAGGGCAGAAGGCCCTACTGTTGGCTATGTGGAGCGTTGGGCCATTTCGCTAAAGCCTGCCTGACCAAAAGCCCGGCACCAACAATGCAAGAATCCAAATCCCATGAGAATAAGTCCTAGGAACCTAAGGAGGCATCCCAGAAAGTCGCAGCAGTAAAGGTAGATGGAGAGTGGCAGGTGGCAGAGTGGAGAAGAGTAAAAAAAACAAACTCTGCTACCAAAGCAAGATGTCCCACAAGATAAAAGATCCCTCAAAAAAAGGACAACAGCAGCAGCAGGAAAAGCAGCAACAGTAGTCCCCTCAAGAGGAAAAAGTAGCCACAACAGAGGTGGAAGATATGTAGACAGAGGAAATGCCTGTACCTCGGTCTTCCTTTTTGAAAAGAGGAAGGAAAGAAGATGACGAGAAGAAAAAGGCATGGAAGACACCTGTCATCTCAGAGAAAGAATTTACTGAGGCCCCTTTTTAAATTAACCTCTGTAGATGGGAAATCTACAGAGGACCTCAGAACTTCCCGCGTGTCCCTGGGGTAATTACACTGATGAGGAACACTGGGGGCAATTTAAAAGTCTGGGATCACTTGGCAGCAACCAAGGAACATTTTCAGGAGATAAAAATGGCCATAGTGGCACTCCAGATCTTCATAAAATGGCACAATTGTGCACAGGGAGGGTTCCTCTGTTGCTCCATCCCTTACTATAACGGGTACTAAAACTAATGTACCCTACGGATGTTGGCAGGATTTTCCTGGACGGAGGGATTACGTCCAATATTGAAACTGGAAGCCTTGGACAATCCATCGAGGTTTTATCTGCCAGAAATTTCTGCTTGGTATGTGACTGAATCTTTTTCCTTTTTCTCTTTGCAGACTTAAATGATGCCAATCAAGATAGCCAGTTTGAATGTGAGGGGCTTGAGGGATTGGGGTAAGGCTGTTGGCCTGCTTCGTGACCTCGTCACTCGGTGTGGATGTCGCTGTGATCCAAGAGACTCACTTTCTTTACAACGTTGATGCCTGTGTGCTGTTTAACGACTTTGTTTTCTTTTCAGCATATAGGGAAGTGTACCCTGGATGCGAAGGTGGACCTTGTTCATGTCGGTGCCAAGGGCCAGTTGATTGTGGCTGATATTGAGGTGAAAAGCAGCTTGTTTTGGTTAGTTGCTGTTTATGCACCCAACAACCGAGAGGAACATGTCTCATTTTTTTGGTGTTTGGAGCCCTTCCTGGTGGACTCAATGCGACTAGTCTTAGTGTGGGACTGGAATGCCATCCTGGAACCCAAGTTAGACAGAGTGTGGGGAACTAGAGGGAAGGTGTGTGATCATAGCCTGGTTGATCTGATCGACTAATTCGGTCTTGTCGATAGATACCGGGTCGATCACCCGGGTGGGAAGATGTGGACATGGGCTAATAGTTAGCCATCTACCTAGGTGGTTACTACCTGGACAGAATGTTAGTCAGAGAAGCCGACATAGATCTTTTAAATTGTCCCATGTTCCACTGGTTAGGCTACTCAGACCACAAACTCGTTTGTGCCTGGGTGGTGTTAGAAACTAGGCCTAGAATGGCTGGCTACTGGAAGTTCAATCTGTCCTTAATTGACAGGCGGGAGCAGCTAATTAATGTAGTGCAGCAGGAACTAGTGGTTATCATGAATTAGTGATGGGAGAGGCATAAGGATAGGATTAGGTCCTTCACCACCAAATTTAGCCAACTGCTCACACTAGATAAGGCTAACAGGCTGAAAGCTCTTAAAGATAGCATGCTCTGGCAGAGGCTGGGGAGGGATCCCCTAGAGATAGCCTTAGCTAGGGAGGCTCTGGCACGTTTGACTAGCGAGTGCTACACGGATCAGGTAATTAGGCATAAGGTAAGTAAGATGTCTTCTGAAGCTGTGAACATGGGCACAGAATTGCACAAGGAAGAGATTCATCAAGGTAGTGATCGGTACATTCGAGAGGCACGAAACCCGGAGGGGAAAATTCTGAGGTTGACCAACGATATGTGTGAGGTGTTTCAGCGGCACTTTGAGAGCCAGTTTACTAAGGAGCCTGGTCTCCATGACGTGGAGTTTCACAGCTATTTGGCTGACTTACCCCAGCTTTCGCCAGCTGATGCAGCTAGTTGTGAGGGAGAGATTACAGAGGGCGAAGTCTACGTGGCTTTGAAGAAGGTAGGCAGTGGCAAGTTGCCAGGTCTGGATGGTTTGCCTTGTCACACATCTTTCTACCGATTTTGACTGCCGTGTTCAACCACTAGTTTTAGCAGGAGTCCATCCCCAACCGGATTACCAGGGATGGGGTCATGCTGTTGAGAAAAAGCAAGGATCTTGGGAGAGCTTTAGATGGTTACAGGCCCAAGCAGAGGTCTGATGTGAAGGGCCAAACAATTCAGAACAACCTGCATCTGATCCGCACAATCCTAGAGGGTGTAAAAGACGATGAAGAAGCAGCACTGATCAATTTGGATCAATCCAAGCCATTTTATAGGATTGACCATCACTATCTGGATGCTGTTCTGTAGTCCGCCATATTCGCACCCAACTTCTACCGCTGGATTAGCCTCCTGTATCGCTCCACCTGGCTGTGGTACAGGTGAACGGGAAGCTGTCACATGCTTTTGCACTGTCACAGTTGGTTGAACAGGGTTGTCCACAGTTGCCCCTACTTTACGCTTTGGCATTGGAGCCTCTCCTTTGCCGGCTAAGGAACAGGGCCTGCAGTCTAGCCCTACGTGGAATTGCTGTCCCTGGCCAGGGTTTCTGCATACGCTGAAGTACTTTCATGTCATCCCAGTATGACATTCAGGTGGTACTGAAGGCGCTTGAATGGTATGAACATGTTACAGGGGCCAAGATTAACCGTGACAAGTTTTCCGGTTTGCGGTTATGTGCCTGGAAAGGCGTTACTCTTCCAGGGCCCTTTGATTGGACTGACGGCCCTGTCCGTATTCTTGGAGTGTGGTTTGGACCTGATCTCCAGCTGGAGAAAAATTGGTCAGAAGTACAGACGAAGGTTGACGCGATGGTCCAGACTTGGCGTCGAAGGAGGTTGTCTTTAAAGGGAAGAGCAGAGGCGTGTGATATATACATCTTTCCTTTTGTCCTTTACCGTTTGTCTGTACTTCCTCTTTGTAGGCAGCATGAGAAAGCGATCGGGTATTTGTTATTCTCCCTTTTGTGGAGAGGATGCAAACATCATGTTGACAAAGGAGTCTGTGCCCAACGTCCATGTCATGGGGGGCTGAGAATGCCACACTTGGGGAGTCACAAGCTCGCCTCAAGGTTGGCTTTTCCTCGGCTGTGCGTTGATGGAAAACTCGTTGCTGGTGGGGATTGTGAGGGATGTGTTCCCTAGCCTTACTATTACTTCCCCCCAACTCAAGGTGGTGCCGTAAGCCTCGAGAGCAATCGAGTTTTTTCTTCGAGTGTTGGACGACCTTGAGGGCCATTCCTAGGTCCAATTACCTTTCTCGGCCTAGGAGAGTCTTCTATCATGGATTAGTGGAGGGTGTCGTGAAGGATCCATTACATGATGTGCTTGGCTTGTCGGAGGACTAGTTTTGCTCATTCTGGTCTTGGGCACCAGCGGCAGACTACCTCAGCAACCCTGAGTTTTTGCTTACCTGGCGACTGGCTCAGAACGGTGTCTCTCAATGACAAGGTTTTCAAATGGGGCCTGGCAGATTTGCCAGATTGTGAATGCTGTACCTTGGTTTGGAAGAAACGGCTACGCATGCCTTCTACCATTGTTCTCAGGTTCGCCCTCTATGAAACTGTGTTGGCGAGTTGACGGCTCATATTGCTCCCGAAAAGCTTGTGCCCATTGATCGTGTATATGCCTGTGACAATGTATCGCCCCTGTTCTCTGGAGTGAAATGGATGGTGTTTCTGTTGCTGCTGGCCATGGTAGGGATTAAATAAAAATACGAAATACAATAAAAACACTAAATAAAATAAAAATACAAAATAAAATAAAAACTATGAAATAAAATAAAAATACAAAATAAAATAAAAGTACAAAATAAAATAAACATAAAAATTTCCCAGGAGTCCTCTGATGGGAAAGACAATTGAGGCATGTGTAAAAAGAGAGGTCTCCTGGTGCCAAAAATAAACTCGAGCTCTTTCTCTGTTGAACTTTGGATGGTAAAGACGTGCCAAACTGTTCGGGAAGGAATTTCCCCAACAAGAGGTCGTTGGAACCAAAAAAATAAAATCAGTGTCCAAACTGTCCCTCTAGTGTCTCTGTATCTTTCCTTTTCTCTTTGCCTATTTATTTCAGCGGCAAAAGTCAATCAACAAGTTTTGCAGCAGTAATAGCCATAACATTCCATACCATGGCCCGAATGGTGATTTGAACGGCGCAGAGGAAGTCTTGCAAAATCAGCGCCTTTCTCATCAGGATTTAATCTGATATTTTGAGCATCAGAAAGCGTTTGACTTCAACAGATTTCAGCAAAAGGTGGGTGTCTGTGACGAGCCTGGTTCATGTGAACAGGTCTAGCCTTGATTTTCTCTTTTAGATCTCCTATTCACATCAGGGTGGATTCCTGTGGAACCCTCCTCTGGTTAACGTAGTCTTTTTGTGAACCTAGTTAATGTGAGTAGGTGTTATTCCTGGCCTGTACCGGGCTTCTTCTTTTGTTATAATTCAGGTCAAGATTTCCATTTTGCCCCAGTTTTTTGAATCCACATTGTTTCATCTCAACTGGCTCAGAATTTTTCTATTTTCCCAAGCCAAATTAATTTTTTCTCCTCCCCATCTCCCTTTACAAGAGAGCCTCTTGATTTTGTCATGAAGACAGAATACAGCAGTCTCTTTATTTGTGTGGGTTGGACAATCCGACTAATATCAATTTATTTATTTTGTATATTAAGTAGAAATTTTTTGTTTGAGTTTTTGTTTTCATACACCCCACTCCCTTTTTTCATTAAATTTCTTGTGTAATTTTTATATATTTTTGTATATATATTGTAGATAAAGAAATTAAAAAAAAAAAATCATGTGGGGATTATCTCCTTTTTTAGATTCCCTGAGAGTATGAGGTATCATGGTGTATGGTGGATTGATTGATGATGGATGGGTCCTTATGGTGAATGGGAAATTGTAAAAAGTGGTTGGGTCATGAGTCGGGTTAGCTAGGTATAGGATAGTTATTGATGACCAGCCTCATTTTTCGAAACCCCCCCCCCCGGCCAACATCAGCCTTGTGCCAAAATTGTATTTTTATACGATAAATCTTGTGTAGCCCTAACAGCAGGCAGCAGAGTTGTGGGGACATACATTAAAATTTTCACTCACATTCATACCCGCACCCAACTACAGGTAGCAGTCGGCGGAGCATGAAATTTTCTCTCATACCTGCACTCATCCTGAGTGAGATTTCAGCTGCCTAATGAATTCTTGTCAGTTGAAATAATATCTTACTCACACGCATACACACACACACATACAATGAGAATTCAACTGTTAAATCCCTGTCAATTGAATACCTGCCAAGCACAGCTTCTTCTAAGAACACAATGATACAAACATCTTTAACCCAACACTTTTGAACTTTCTTACAGAACATTATATCAATGATTTTTCCATTCTGAATGAACCTTTCCCAAGAACATTTATTCATTAATTGACTTTCTCTCAAATTACAGTTAATGGGAGAAAACTCTTGATCTTTCCACATTGTTCACCGTTAAATGCATGCTTCTTTCTCTATCAACACTGAATTAATGTATATTTGTTAATACATGCATATATTCGGTCACAATTCGTCGTTGGTTATTCTTTTCACAAGTCTTATGTATTTTCTAATCCTAAATATAAATTACTGTGGAGGTTTCCATTATTTTTTCTTGGCTAACTCGACGTGCATGCCTGGAAACTACTAGAAGCTCAATGACCAACAGAATAAAAAGCATTAGTTCCATCTATCCAAGTTGCTTTTAAATATTTTTGATGAGATTTATTTAATGCTACATTGAGCAATGCTTGCTCATTTTTAATTGTTTTCTTTGGGAAAATATGGAACCTGATAACTGATAATTCTGAGGGGGGAATTAACTTTTCATAAATTTTAGTTATCATTTTAATTGCCTACATCAGTGCAAGTTTTAAGGTTCAAAGACATTTTAAATGGGGGTTGCTGAGGAAGTAAGAACAAAAGGAAGTTTCTAGTCGAAAACGTTTGATGAACATGATGTATGGCCTATCACAGTCTCTACTTCCTTGATCCAGATCTTAACAATGGTGTTCAGCATCTCAATGTAAGTGGTAGCATTGACCATATGGCTTTATGGTAAATGTGGGGGGTGCAATAATTACAACCTCCAAGACCATTACAGTTGATGGGAACTTGCTATTATTCATTCTGTTTACTTTATGATCTTAAACAAAGTTCTTTTTATCTGAGAATATGTTGGGTATCTCGGGGTATATAACTTAGTTTAATAAGCACTTTGGATCACGTGATTCTGTCAGTTATTAGGCATGACCTTTTCTCTTCTCATAATGTCAGATTGCTGACTCCAACACATGAAGCTGACTGGAAGTGGCCCATATTGATTTTCCAGGGTTCTCATTGATGATGTCCTGGAATTAATGGATGAATTTGATATTCCAATGTCTGTCAAGAATGATTTTGTTTTGGCCACTGAAGACACATTCTAGCCAGAGACCGAGAGGGTTTTTTTTGTATCTTCAAGGAAGAACCTGGTGACATAAAGACTACAATCTCCGAATCAGTGTTTGACAGCTAAAGCAACGAGAATCGTACATTTTACTGGGTTAGAGTTGAGACAAGATTTGTAGAGTTGTTCACTTAATGGCTTTCTAAAGATATACTCTCAAATACGCGACGCACTCTGTAATACGAATACTGTGTGTGTGTGTGTGTGTGTGTGTGTGTGTGTGTGTGTTTTATGTGGGTGATTTTTAATGGCTGAATTATCTGGAAAATTTACTTAGTGAAATTCGAAATGTTTCAATACAACCAAAAAAAAAAAAAAAGTTTGATAATTTTGAATTGATTCAATTTCAATTTACACAGGGATTAATGAAAAAAATTAATTTTTTTTTACCCATAAGTGATTGACAGTCATGTAGGATAAAAGTAAAAAATTCAATAAAGAAAAACATTTTTCAATTATTTTTTCCTCGTAAAAAACATTGTTTGTCACTTACTTACAAGGCTGAGTGAAAATGTACTTTTTCTTCTTTTGTAAAACAAAAACAAAAAAGGAACATCAAAAATAAATAATTTTAAAAATCTATCCCTCTCCGATATTTATAGATATTTGTCAGTAGTAAATTTTTCTTTGAATCTCAAATCAATTCTTCTTGCTTTTCTTTTTTTTCTTTTTAATCAACTGATGAAAAAAATTACCATGAGACAATCAATATTCAATACAATAATAATAATATTCACTTCAGTTCTTCAATTTCTAACCTTGGGTAATAGTACAATTTGAGTAAAAAATAGCATAGGTAATAAATGTATTTCTTTTTTTTATAATAGCTCAAGTACGCTGAATTTTAAAAACTTTTTTGAAAAGTTCTAAAAAATTAAGTTCTTTCGTTTATGATGGATATGAAAAATAATCAGTTTTAAATTTTAATACCAGTCGCAATGCAGATATCCATTGCAATAAAGAGAAATTTTGGATTATTTTCGTGTAATGCAGGACTGCAGTAAAAATAGAAGAAATTAATTTTTTTTTATTATTTTGAAAAATATTTTTGAAAGATTTTCGTAGCCTGAACATCTAGTAGTAGTATTCCGGTTCGAAACCGGAAGTGACGTTTTAAATCTGTTTCGACAGTCGTCTTCTGCTGATTTACTTCTCCAGACAGCCCGGCAGGATTCTAGCTATTATTTTACTCCACTTCATCAGTTCTAGTTAACAAGGAAAAACAACTGGACATTAACGCTAAAAAGTAATAAGTTCCAAAATGAGTGAACTCACTCAAGATGAGGTAGGTTATTTTTGTAGAATACGAAGAAATCGTTTGAAAGTATCTATTTTGAGACAGCGACGAGGAGGGATTGACTTTAAGTCTTGTTATTTAGTGGTCAAAAAATGAGGGATCAATTATTTATATCACTAATTTAATGATTATCTTCTTAGGTCTTCGTTTTCCATGAGAAATGAAAATTTTGGGAATAATATAATTAACAATAAATAATACTTACAAAAGTTTAGGGCTTGCTAAAAAATAATTATTTTTTATTTATAAATTGAAAAGCTGATCCGCGATTTCTATTTTTTTGTCTCATACTTGGTTTTTGGTTTGGTACTATCTTTTTTTGTTAGCTCGTCATCCATCGTTCGTTAAGTCTTTAAAAACAAATTTAATAATACGTTTTTTAGTGTTTACTAATGAAACAATATTTGTGTATACTGTTTTTAGTTATATAAAAAATAAAAGAAAAATAGAAACAAGTAAAATTTTGTAATTATAAATCGATACTAAAGTACTGAAACTGAGTTTTTTAAAAATAATTTTAACACAAAAATTATCTAATGTTTTTTTTATACTACCTAGTTTGTTGCAGACCTTTTTAGAGGTATTTTACTTATTTCTACCTTGTATCTAAGTCGGTCGTCAGTAGTCACTTGAGTAACCGCTAACGAAATAAATAAATAGAAGTGACGGGTAATACTTTTTTCTTTTGTTCCTTTATGAAGATTTTTATTTTTCTAACACGTAAATCTTGCTCAACTGCTATTTCACAATTTTTATCTCAAATTGCTTTGTTTTTGTTTGTGAATACTAAAAATACCAAAAATTTTAAACTTGGTCAATCTCTGACATAAATGCGTAAATTTGCTCCAAATTAAAATTTTGTATCACAATCAAACATTTATTGGCTTTTTTTTTTGTCATTCATAAGGACAAGATTTTTCCTCTCTAAGTGTCGAAACTGAACACAATTTCCTTTACCATAAGCAAGTAGTAGTGAATTTAAATTCCTTTCTCGTTCTGTCAACAAAGATAATTTTGTTAAACAATAAAAAGAAAGGCGATATTCAGTTGCAGTGTAATTCTGCCATTGTCAAATTTGTTGAATTCACTAGTTATTTTTTCTGCGTTCCATTTTTAATTTATACTGAAAAAGTAATTAAAAATAGAATTTCAAAGTTAAAAAATAAAAAGTATACCTGAAGAAATAAATTTGATTTTAAATCTGAAAATAGAGAAATTTGCTTTCTAACGGTGAAAAATAATTACTGTTGGAATTTTAAATTGTTGAGCAAAAAGTGATTAGGAATCCGACTTTATGAAGAAATTGTCAATATCACATACTGAGTTCTTTCTTGTGTGTGTGTGTGTGTGTGTGTGTAAAAAAAGAAAAAAAAACCGTAACAGTAATTTAAAAAACAAAACTTGAATAAACATCATATTTTTTTTTTAGTTTGGTATTTAATAATCCAGTTTCATTTCAAATGAAAAATAAAATAAAAATTATCTCTACATTTTGTTAATTATAACTTTTTTTTTTTTTTACATTGCAACATGTATGAACTTTCGTCAAATAGTCATTTTGAAATCTCTTGCTTGAAAAAGATGTTTTTCATGTTTAGAAAAAAGTGAAAAAACTTATGTCGGTTGAGTCTTGACATTTGACAAGCTTATAATCAGCGAAGTCTGAAGTGAATTAACTCATAAAAATATTGATTACTTTAATTTTTATCAACAGTTTATCTTTAATTTACTACTCCTTCGTTAACACGTGGAATTTAAAAGAGACAATAATGTTCAATTATTGTGTGCATGCTTGAAATTTCAAATAATACATGTTTCTATTTCATTAACAGACCAACTTTTAGTATTCTACTAGACTACTAACAGTTATTAAATAGAAATATAGAATAGATGTATTGGGGGGGGGGGGTCCAAAATGCTAAAGATGAATTTCTTTTTTAAGAGACAAACTACTGGACACAAAATGTTTTACCAAATTAGTTAATTTAACAAATTAAATTAAATAAATTAAATCCCAAATCCCAATTGTTTCTGTAGTACTACTTAACTACTTTTTCGAGTTTTTTTTTTTATCTAAATTGTTAAAATTATTTAACTTTCAAGTAAACTTTCAACTATTAACACTACATTTTCTTTAAATATATTTTTCTCGTTTATGCGCATCTACACAGTTCTCGTACTCAAAAATTTCCAAATCAACAAATGTGTACTTTACGTGTCAGCATATCAAAAAATATTTCGATCAACCGCGATTACGTACCTGTTTTTAAATATAAAGAAAACTTTCAGTAGCGTCTTCTCTTATCAGTAAATGTTTGTTAAAGCGACTTGATTCATGTCTGAAAAACAAAAGTAAACTTAAATGAAGTCTTTAAAGTGAAATCTGATAGGTACCGCTAAAGAAACCGATACATAGGGTTTAAAATGCATTTTAAAAATGAAAAATCTTTCATGAAGCTTTTTAGTTTTAATTTAAATTTATAAACACCTGCGCAGCAATATAAACTAAAATTAAAATACTTTGCTTTGTTGCTAAGTGTATTTCAAACTGAATTTAAATTGTTTGGAATATTTTATAAAAATCGTCCATCTTGAGTTGACAAATCTGTCAACGTAATTTTATTTAAAAATCTTTGAAATGTTACTTTTAGTCTAAAATATTGCGAATCTTTTTTTTAACATGGAGGTGGGTGTTTTATTGAGGTATTAACATCACTCTTAGACTTATTGGTTGGGAATCTTTTATAAGGGGGACATAACTAACAACTACTTGACAAATATGAATGCCAATCAAATATTTTTTTAGGTACTTTGGCTATATAGTCTAACTTACGAAAACACTTTTTGATGAAATGTTAGAAAACTACCGATAATTTTAACTTTAGTAGTTCCTACTCTTACTTTCTGATTATATGGTGTTTGAACATCAAAATATTATTTACACAAGTGACAAATTCATTTAGCTCCACTCATTCACTATACTAAAAATCACCATAGCAGCTATATGATGTTAAAAGGGCTCAAACTCGATAAAAACAACTTTATCGTCAAAAAAATGTTTATTATTAAGAGGAAAGATCAAAGTATTTAAAAAAAATTTAATACTTTCTAACATGTTCGAAATTTTGTTTTCAATTTTTTTTTTGTCAGCAATTGCAGATTTTTACAAGTTTACTACGACAAAAAAACGTATTAACTGTTTGCAGGTGCAAAACAAATTAATTTAGAAATTCTTGCAAAAATCAAATAATGGTCGGATTTTGATAAAACTTTCAGGACTTATTCACAAATTGACTGAAACCTCTCTCTCTTTTTTTTTTTTTTTTTTTACATATGTTCCTCTCCTTCATTAATTTCCTGGAATAAATGTCTAGAAAGAAATTAATTAAATTAACTACCCATCAGGAACTTTGTATTAAATGCAGGATTCCTTGGGGAATGTTAATAAATTTTTTTTTTCTGTAAGTAGATATTTTTCAAAAAATCTGCTCGGAATTGTGAAAAAAAAAATGCAATAAACTATGCCATTTTTTATTTAGGTAAACTTTTAATTGCTTTTATATAGCTACCGCCACTCATTTTTCTACACTTAACTTATTTTTAAAATTTAAATTTATCTTCAAGCTTTAAAATTAGCTTTAATTGAAAGTCAAGAGATTAAATTTAGTAATTCCAGTAAACAAAATACACTGGCGTATTTTAAAGCGAAATTATATTGATTGGAATCTAAAAATTTTCAGATTAAAAAAAATAAAAGTACAGCCATTTTTAAAAATTTTTTTTTATTGATCGACACATTTTTAAACAGTAGCCACATTCCTGTTTTAAAAATCTGGCAAAAATAAAATATACGTCGCTGACACGTTATTGAAGTCAATTTTTTAAGTTAAAACTTACCTTTATCTGTCTTTCAAACAAAAGTACTTGCTTACTCTCTGAAATATTTGCTATAACATTTTATCAGTTAAGGTAATCAGATCTCAAGTGACAATGACAACCGGAAGTTGTAAACAAGGCTAAAGTATAATTTACTAAGCGCGGCTTAGATGTGGCACAAGGCCGAAAGTATGGGGCACCCAGTGAGGATCGAACTCACTACTTAATTGCAATAGTGCTAGCGAGACAAGCTTGCTAACCATTACACCACCTTGAGGTGCCCAACAAGGCTAAAGTAGGGAGGCCGAAGGCGACAAAATTATACAAATGTAATTTTTTATGTAAGGGAAGACAACCCTTTAATCACGTAACCTTTTAATGATAAATATCACGTACAGCCATCCGTACAAATAAAGATACGGGCAATCAAAATGCACACAATTAAAATGTTTTTAATCATTTTAAAAATTGACGGGATCAATTATTTGTATTAAGCTTTTAAATTTTTGAAAATTCCAGCTGAATGCATTGCATTCACTTATGCGCAAATACCCTTGGAAAAGGTATTAATCTGTCTATTCCTTCCAGTTATGGGTTAAATAACAGGACAGATTGGGTTCTATAGTCTTGGTCGGCAACCAATCTACCGCAGAAAGCAATGGCAACCTACTGCGGGATAATCTTCTGCTCAATCAGTCATGTCTCTTTCGAGACATGATCGCCCAAGCGTGTATCACATATGGCACTTAACTGACTGAATTGTAGTCTTCATGCATTAATTACATACCCTAGCCGGCCCATTAGAGGAAGAAATTTAATAATAATTTTAAAACTTTTTATATATAACTTTTATATATAATTAAGAAATGAAAAAAAAATGAAAATAACTATTGTAAAAATTAATTATTCATTGAATTTTTTTTCTTTTCAGACTATGATATGCTTAATTTATATTGTTCATATAAAGCAATCAGAAGTTTATCCACATAAAAATTTGCATAGTTATTGCATTTTTTTGCAATTTGGACCTACTTTTTAGAAAGACGGGGACTATTGAAGAAAAAAAAACAGTGAATCAGTATTCCCCAATGACACCTGAATTTTTTTTTATATTAGTTTTAGAGTGGCCCATAGTCGAATTGTTACACATTTCTGGAATTTAATTGGCGGGTGGGGGGGGGGGGGTTTGACGTACTTAAAAAAAAAATATTTTTACTAATATTTTCTAAAAATAATGCAATCAAAATTGATTTCATTCAATTATAAATGTCTTGAAGTTTTCATCAAAATCCAACCATTATTTGATTTATGCAAAAATTTCCAAATTAATGTCTTTCACGGCCAAAAAAAATGCATTGCATAACAATTACTTTTTTTTTACTTAATAAAATAGTGGCAATTTGGATATCACACTGACGTAAGAAAAAAAAGACGACTTTCTACAACAATTTTGAACGTGTTAGAAATAATTAAAAAAATTTTTTAAATATTTTAAAAAATGCTTTGTTCTATCCTCTTAATGGTAATATAAACTTTTTGCCAATAGAACTTTGTTTTTATTTAGTTTGGGACCTTTTTCCTTCCTACTATGCTATTTTTTTCAGCGATTTTGTGGAGGCATCCTACTTTTATAGAGAATATAGATTAAGGATATAGTCTGAAAAGAAATTTTTTTTTTTTCAATGAATAATGAATTTTTACAAGAATTTTTATTTTTATTATTATAATTTATAAAGTTTCAAAATTCTTCTAAAAATTTTTTCCAATTGTTGTTTCCATTAGGTTATTAAGTTAAGTGAAGAATATATTTACTAAGTGAAAATCTTAATGCAAATACTGAAGCCATAAGATTTTTAAAATAATTTTTTTTTTTTTGTGCATGCTGATGACCTTTTTTATTTTATGGGTGGCTGTAAGTGCTATATCATTAAAAATTCGTCTTTCAAAGGTTGTGCTCCTTAGAGGACAAAAATCCTATGTAAACATTTTCGGCAGTGTACAGTTCTTTCATTTTGCTTTTGTATTTCCTGTCTACATTTCAACATTTAATGGGCTTTGCAAATCATACTTTCAAAATTTAAAGTTTTATATTTTTAATTCCTAGTTTCCTCATTTTGTTAAAAAAGTGAAATTCACAATTTGTAGAGGTACCTAATAAAAAATATGAAAAATAGATATTGAAATTAAAAAATAATAGATATCATAACATAAATTGAGTTACCTCTATCATGTTATATAATTTCATTGTTATTGTAAAATTAATTTTAAAAAGTTTTTTATTTTTCAGAAAGCATCTTCAAATGTAAGGCTATAATGCTAAACTAACTAAAATTCTATAAAATTAGATAATTGCTGAAAATATGCTAAATTTTTAATTTTACTATGTACTTAAAAACCAAAACAAAATGTACAATTAAGCTACATACATTTAAATCAATTTTGGCTACCATGCTTAGCTTTTTTGCCGGCTTCCATCTGTCACCTATCATCTCAGGTAACAGTATGATAACACTGATTAAGAAATGCTTTTATAGTACATTTCAAGCAGTAATTAAGTAATAGTTGTTTCAAATCAGATTATGGTAACTTTAAATTTGTTAATTTTACTAAAATAATATCGGTGATTTGTATTTTATTTTTGCAAGATTTTTAAAACCAAGAATTGGCTTCTGTTTACAAAATGTGTCGATCGATCAAAAATGGCCCAAAAAGTGAAATTCTTTTTTAAGTCTGAAAATGTTTGATTCCATTCAATATAATTTCTGTTTGAAATACACCAGAGTATTTTGCTTACTGGAATAAGGAAATTTAATCTAGGTTTCAATTAATGCTAAACTGAAAGCTTCAAAAAAGCTTCTTTTTTTTTTTTTTTTTTTTTTTTTTTTTTAAATCATATCACCCCGAGCAAGGCAGTAATGCCACTGAAGCGCATGGGGGCTACATAGGAGTGAAAAGATTGGAAAAGAGAAAGCCGGAGACCACATCCTAAACAAGGAACGTGGGTGGAGTGTGAACTGGGTGATAGTTTAGTCTATCTACTCTACTTAATTTTTTTGTTGATTAAAATTCATTTAAAACGTAGATATTGAAAATGAGTGGAGGTTCCTACATTTACTGCCACTAATTTGCTGAAAAAACAGCATAGTATGCCGAAAAAAGTCTTCAAATTTAATAAAAACAAAGTTTTTTTGTCAAAATATTTATTACTAGCAGTATAGCCCGGCGTTGCTCAGGGGTAATGAAAGCTTTAAAACTAATCCATGGTCCTCGAGCTCAGACTCTTTGGACGTTGGCACGAAAGACTAAAAAGCAATAGTTGTTTCTAGTTAAAGCGAAACTGTAGACTGAAAGAAAAATGAATGGATGTAAGTCAAATTTTGATTTCCTGGTATCGATATCAAATAAGTTTATTTCATTGTAAACTGAATTTTGAAGGCTAAATAAGTCCTCTGAGTAAATAGTATCATGGCTGAGACTAAGAACTACAATTATACCTACTTAGAACCAAACCCGAAGCAAAAACTAAAATAAAAGGGCTGAAAAAAAGACATACAGGCGCACATACACACAAGACACACACACACACAACCATCTTGCCTTTTATATATATATATATATATATATAAATTTTCTGCACTATTGTAAGAACTGTAACCTTGAAACTTCTGAATATTGTTTCTTATGACTTTGTCTATGAGTGTATCAAATTTGATTAAAATCGGACCACTCCTTCTATAACCCGATTTTTTTTCGATTATCGATTTTTGATATTTATCAGGGATAACTTGACACAAAATCTATTTAAGAACATTCGCAGATGCTTATAGTACAACTGTGTAAATTTTCAAGAAAATCGATTAAGCCGTTTCGGAGTCTATAGGTAATGGATACACACACACAGACAAAGTTCCATTTATAAATAAGTTTAGATTAGATTAAGAGGAAAGATCAAAGTAAACTTTCATTTTTTTTTTGTTTTTTTTTTGTTTTATCCTTTCTAACACATTTAAAATTTTGGTAAAATACTTTTTCTTTTTTTTTCTTCTTTTATTTATTTTTTCTTCAGCAGGTAACCAAATTGATATGAGAGCTTACTGTGGGTGATGTAATATTATGTAACTCATTTTTTTTAAAAAAGAATTTTTCCAGTGAAAAAACATTAATTTGGAAATTCTTGCAAAAATCAAATAATTGTCAGATTTTGATGAAACTTTCAGGGCTTATATAGAAAATGAATGAAATTATTTTTAGAAAATCTTGATAAACTAATATATATATATATATATATATATATATAGTCATCCGCAGACATCTGTTGCTGTATCACAGCTCATCAGTACGGTTAGACTCCGATTGCTTTTAACCTAGGATTGAAACCCGACCGAATTGGCGTTAGTCGGCAATTCTATCTCTGGGCTATGGGTGTTCGGTAGAAAAAGGCAGACTTTTTAGTGTGTATATTGTCATTATACCCGCCCAATAGCCAGAGTGCTCGAATCCATTACTGAATGAGCGATGTGTACATGCCAGAGTAGCTATTGTTTTTCAAAGTCTACCATTCTTCCAGAGTGCTCAATCAGGGTGTGAGATTTTACATTACCTACCCCTTTCACATAAATTCATGAAATTTCAAGAAATTAAATTTTACTTAGAAAATTTATTTTATTAGTTTAATGGAAGACTCTGTGAGAAATGTAAATCATTTTTTTTTTCTTTTTCTAACAGTTGGCTGTTTTTTCGAAAATCAGCTCTGTGTATTAAAATGAAAAATGCAATAAAACTCTGACATTATTGAATTAGATAAGCTTTTAATATATATTAAGGACATTATAGTCTGAGGAAAAGTTTTCATTATGAATAATGAATTTTACAAAAATCTTTTTTTTTTTTTTTTAATAACAAAACCTTGCCGTGGTTAGATTATTAACTTAAGAGAAAACTATATTTACTGATCAAAAATTGAAAATCAAGCCAATACTTAAAATGGTTCTTAATTTTTATTTATTTATTTATGTGTGTGTATGTATGTGTATATATATATAATCTCATTTTATTATGAGGGTGACAAATTAGCAATAATGTCTGAAGGGCTTCTTTTATTCTCCATTGTAGCCTAATAGGTTAAATCATTCTAGGACTAGAATTTTTATGAATCTCACAACTTTTAATATTTTAAGAATTCAAAGCAAATTTATGCATAAACTTCATTATATATACCAAATAAATATCATATGAAGTATTCTTACAACAGCTATTAAATCTTTTAGAGATAGGATGATATATTAATAAGAAAAATGATTTTACAGATTTTTCTTAGCATTTTTTTTTTTTTCACTTATTTTTTTAAACTGATTATCTCTTTTCATCCACTGTTTTCATGCAGGCAGAGGGAAAAATAAAAAAGGTGTAGGGTTAATACTAGATAATCACATGAAGAAATGTGTTCTTGGATACTGTCAATTTTTGCACAACTTTCTTTTAGGGAAATCCTTTGAACATAGTTATTATTATTGTATATGTACTGACAGCACAGGTCACAGGAAGAAATTTACAACTTTTACAGCATGCTGAGAAATGCTATGACTCAATGTAAATCACAGAAAATCACCATCATGGGTGTCCTTGAATGTCAGTTGGAAAAGAATGAGAAGTATAGATCTGATGATAGACTTAAAACACTTGATTTCAGGAACACTAAAGATGCTTATGGACATGAAGAATCAGATTGATTACATTATTATTAAAGAGTCAGAAACATCATTTTACACTGTAAAACACATTTAAGTGTCAATGGAGAAAGTGACCACCTTCCAGTTATATGCTACCTCAGTAAAATTATGGAAACTAAATAAGTCTACAGCTCCATTGTAATACAATTATACTCCTGAATGTTGTAAGGAGAGGTATATAAAGTTAAAAACTTGCAAAGCTATAAATTTGAAATGGCACATATTGAGAGAATCAGTAGACACCTTGGTGAATGAGACAAGTGAAGTGTGAATGACAGATGAAGTTCTCAAGATGATGCAAAAAACATCAATGCCAAGGAATGGAATTGAGTACAGAATACTAAGTGCAGAAATTAGAAACAAATGTAGGTACGCTGAAGTGGAATGGCTCAATGAATCAGAAAATAAACACAACATAGATAAAGTGAGTATGCACAAAAGAACAGAACAAATGGTGTGCTCATCAACAGATTGTATAAAGTCAAAAGGTGGAACATTTATAATAGAAAAAAATGCTCAAGATAGTGAATATGTTAAAGAATTATTTTGTATGAGAGAGAAACATACCACAAAAGAATATAGAAGGACCAGAAATATTAAAGTTTGAAGTAAGATTGGCACTGAACAAAATGAACAGGAACAAAGCAGCAGGATCGGATAGGATCGTAATAGAAATAGTCTCAGCCTTAGTAGATTTTGACATTGACAAAATCACAGAAATAATAAATTAAATACATGACAGTGGCAGCATGCCAAAAGATTTGTAATGCTACCTAAGAAATGTGAACTCCATTGGACAATCAGCCTAATGAGTTACATTATCAAGTTAATAATCCAAATTCTGATGAATAAAGTGGAAAGCAGAAATAGGAAAAAACAATGCAACTTTGTCAAAATTATTGGAAGAAATGCTTTGTTTATACTGAGAATTATAGAGCAATACAAATTCAGAAGGATGTACACTTATATAGATTGCACAAAAGCATTTTAGTTATCACACAAAGATCTATTTGAACTGCTAGGAAAACTAGATCTACTTGTTATTGATGTTAGAGTAATCTAGAACTTATGCTTGGAGCAAACTGCTTGCATACAAATAGAAAACAAATTGAATAGGTGGTACTTACCAAATTCATGTTCCTAAATTTTGACCAAAACAATGCAAAGGAATCAAATGTTATTGTATCTCAATTACCTGAGCTTGTGAGACTATTCCAAGAATATCTAGAAGGAAAAGATACCCCTGTGAGATGACAATCCTCAGTTGAAAAGATTGATACAAAAAAGAAACAAACAGATGAAAAATGGAAAGAAGGATACTAAACAACAAAAAAAACTAAAAAAAAAAACTAGTCAGTGTTCTGAGAAATCAATCAATCATTCATTTATTCAGTCAGTGCATTTGGTCGTAATGGTTATCACTTCCTCTATTTTTGTTGTAGTTGTGATTCATGGTAACATTCGAGGGAAAATAGTGCAATGGCCTGGTGGTTTCTTTTGCACTGAAGATGCTGCAGTTACTCTGTCCATCCTCTCAGAAGTTTTTCCACCCATTGGTAGAACCATTGAAATAGTCCAAGCCCCTAGGCTCGGGTTGACAACTAGCCAATGGCCTCTTGGCACAGGTGGATTGGCAAGAAGCATTCTTCTTCACCGGTCAAGTCAGAAAATCCTTCTGACTACCCTTCACACAGTTTAGCTGGCAGGTTAATGGGAGTCATTCCATGTCAAAACAGCAGCAGAAAGTTGAAATCTGTACCCACCGACTTCGAATTATTGAAATTTGGCACAAATGTCCTCCTTCATGAGTTAGGAAAGTGTACCAAATTATTTTGTGCTAGACCTTACTGTTTCAAATTTTAGAGGGAGGGGTCTTATAATTTTTCTATTTTGTCTCTAAATTAAGGCCACACAGTGTTGCAGAATCTCAATGTTATTTTAAAAAAATTTTTTGAAATATTTTCACATATCCAATATTTCTTAAATTTGGTATATAGGCCAAATAAGGACTGTAGAATCCAAATATTTTAACCCTATACCACATTAAAAAAAGAAATACCTCCAAAATTAGCAACTTTTCATCTATGTAGCTTATGGTTAGTCTGTAGAAAATATGTCCTCTTCAATTTTCATATTTTTTCCTAACATCTACTATGCCTGTTCAAATTCACCAAAGATCAATTTATGGAACAAAAACATTTTTTCATTCTGAAAAAATTTGATAATAAGAATGATTAAATGTAAAAAAAAAAATTCTTTAAAACATCTTAAAATTATTAAAGAGTTTTCCATTTTTATCTAGTCTCTTAACTCTCTTTGACCACTATATTGGTAGAGGTAAGATCTGGCCAAAGATGAAATCAAGTCAAACTGGGAACCCTCCTATGACCAAGACTGGCACTGGTCTGTCTGGTCCTGAAACATCAGTCATTTACCATCCAGTATCCAAGGAGAAAGGTGGCATTTTCCTAACTACTTAGATTTTTTACTAGCTCACACAGGATAATTGAAGTATAGAAGGTTCTTTTTTCAGTTAAAAATGAATGAATGTACTGAGCTAACAGTTGAAACATTTCATGGTTTTATTCCATGATAACAGGTTGGATTGATTTCAGTTGATCAGTTGGTTGCAATAGATGTAAAGCTTATTGCCTATAGAACAGGACTTGATGAGGATGAAATACAGACTATTTGTTACCAAAATAAGCAGACCTTGTTGACTAACTATGAATGGCTTGAAAGAGATGTAATCCATTTAAAAATCATAAAAAAGCAAACCAAAGGTGGTTTGAAACCAATTCCGTTGGAGATGGCAAACAAGGCAAAGGCCAAGTTGGGACTAATCCTAGGCAAGAAACTCTGCCCTAATTGTCAAATACAAATCTGCATGACAAAGAACCAAGACGTGTATCAGATAAAATACAAGAGCTTGAAGCAGGTACTTCTGCAGAACCAGAAAAGGGTAGTAATAATGAAGAATCAAGATTTGTATCAGATGAGGAAATGAAAGAGCTTGATACAAGTACTTCTGCGGAAACAAGGAAAATATCAATGAATGTTTCTCTGCTATTGGAATTTTTCCACTGAAAACAAAAGGGTTTCATTATTCTAGAAAAGCTTGTTTAGGTAAGAGAAAAATTTCTTCTGCAATGTATAAAAGCCAAAGTAGGCAAATCATGAAACATTGACTCTGAGCTGTTGAATGATGAGGCTTTGAAATTCAAAAATGAGATTTTAGATAAAGCTAAGTGCTTTGATAAAATTATAGTTTCTTGTAGTGAAAGTGAAGACAGTAGAATCAACTAAAATGAAAATACAGATCTTGACACTTTACCTCTACTGACTGGTCACACAGAAAAGTTATGTGTTTTTAGTGTTTCAAAATGCATTGTACACAAGGCTCGCAAATTGTTTCAAAAGAAGTTTTAGCTGTGCTAGAACCAAAAAGGAGCAAGTTTATGTACAGCTAGTGGAAGCATTTTACCAAGATGATGAATATACTCGACTGATGCCAGGCAGGAAAGACTACATTAGTATTAAACCTAATGAATTTATTCCAGCAGAAGAAACTCCTCTTGCGCAACCTAAATGATCTCTTCAGAACATTCAAGGAATAGAACCCAACAGTATCCTTCAGGTTTTCAAAATTTTGTAGTGTAAGGCCAAAATAGTGTGTCCTTCTGGTAGTGCAGGTACACATGTTGTATGTGTATGCACTATTCACCAAAACATGAAATTATTACTGAAACAACTGAATGCATCATATCAAGATCTCTTGACATATATTGTCTGTTAAATCAGTAGCGGAGAGTGTATGATTCGTAGGTGCACAAATTGTCCTAAATCCTCAGGGCAGCTTGTAAAATTTCTTTGATACCATCAAAGGATATATTGATAATGCTAAATCAATAGTTCTCTCATTGGACAACAACTGACTGATTGACTTTGACAACACAATTTCCTGTCAAGCTTACATTGATTTAGTTGTGTTGCAGCTGAATAAATTAGCACTTCGCATACATGGCTAAATCACAATCCAGGTACTTAAAGCCAAGAAAGTGATAGTGAAGTTTTGTTCCTGGGGGATTTTGTTGAGGACTACAAATTTGTAGTTCAAGACAAGATCCAGACTTTTCATTGGAGTACCTCACAATGTACTTTATATCCAGTGGTACTCTACTTTAAACTTGAAAACACAATACAAAATAAATATTTCTGCATTATGTTGAGTGACAACTCACATGATATAGCATTTGTTTATATGGTACAGAAAACATTATTGAGGTAATCAAAGCTACCTTGCCAAATATAAAAAATATTGAGTATGACTGATGGTTGCACAGTGAAATACAATAATAAGAACTTTGCTAATTTGTGCAACCAACAGAAAGATTTTGGACTCAATGCAAAATGGAATTTCTTTGCAACAAGTCATGGTAAATAACTGTGTGATGGCATAGGTAGGACAGTGAAAATAATACAAGAAAATCTCCGAAGACCAACTACCAAACAAATCCTTTCTACAGAATCTATGTTTGAATATTGCAAATCTGCAATTAAAGGTATCAAATTCATTCTGGTTGAAAAGGAGAAAGCTGAGAAAGCAAAGAGGAGCCTCACCATGAGATTAAGTGTATCCAGAGTCCCAGAACAAGAAGTTTTCATTAATTTATTCTACTCATCAGTGATAAAATAACCATGAAACACTGTAGTGAAGATGAAAACTATGACCTAATATGACTTCTCTATTGAGGCTGAAGAAAAACTGGTGAATTTGTTGTTTCAGGATATGTTTGTTGCAGGTGCAACAATAAAATTTGGATTGGCATAGTCCTGGAAATTTATCCAGAGAATAAGGACTTGCTGATTAAGTTTATGCACCCATCTTTTCCACCACATTCATTTTACTGGAAAGGACTTTAAGGATATGTTTTGTGCCATAAATGAATATTCTGTGCATGGTTGATGTCTCTACAACACAAATTGGTAGAGTTTTATCCTTTATCTGAGATGGATTAACTATCTGTGCAAAAAAATTATATCCAAACAACAAAATTTAGTGGATAGTGTAGTTAAGGATGTAATGTTTTAAATACTCTTTGTATATTCATTTTTATTATCACTTTCTTCTGAATGGAAAAAAAAAAATCAGATGTTTTTGTTTTATGAAAATAATTTTTTAAAAATTATAAAAAAAAAGAATTTAAAAAAGTGATGAAAGCATTTCCTTCAACTATATGTGTTTAGTGGTAACTAAATATTCTATGTTTATTTTTTGAAAATGAAAAAATCAAATGTTTTTGTTTCATAAAATAATTTATCAAAATAAAAGTAAAAAAAAAAACAAACAAAAAGAATTTCTTTCAATTTTATATGTTTAGTATCATCTACAAATATTCTATACACCATTGATTTTCATGCATGAGGCAATGTTTACCACTTGTTAAAGACAATCTAGCTGTACAAAAATCAACATCTGCAAAATATGTTTTTTTTTTTAAATGAATAGAAACAATCTCATTGAATAATTTAAGTCACTTAGCACAATATCAACATTTGAGAGGTCATGGAGCATTAGGATAATTGTCTTTAATTATAAACTTTCACTGAAATCCTACTCATACACAGAGAAAAAACTCTAAACTTAGCAGGGTCATATCTTCTAAAATAGACTTTGAACCTCTCACAAAATTCTTTGATGAATTTGAGCAGGCATAGTAAATGTTGGGAAAAAATATTATGAAAATTGAAGAGGACATATTTTCTAGAGACTTGACCATAGGTGAAAAGTTGCTGATTTTGGAGTCGTTCATTTGGTTGAGTAAAATATATTTTTCTATCAGGTATAGGGTTAAAATATTTGAATATTTGGATTCTACAGTCCTTATTTGGCTTATATACCAAATTGAAGAAATATTGGATATATGAAAATATTTTAAAATTTTTTTTAAATAACACTGAGATTTTGTGACACTGTGTGGCCTTAATTTAGAGACAAAATAGAAAAATTATCAGCCCCTCCCCCTAAAATCAAAACGCTAAGGTCTAGCACAAAATAATTTGGCACCCTTTCCTAACCCATGAAGGGGAATATTTGTGCCAAATTTCAAGTAATTCGGTGTCGCTTGGTGTAAGTCCCTGGTAAATTGACATGGAATGACCTCAGGATATGCGTATGTAACTTCTTGGAATCATGTGTAAGAGTTGGATGTAGACCATGGACCAGTACAGTTCTGCATCCCAATTCACCTGAGTAAAGCAGTATTGACAATACACCCATAAACACAGAAGAATCAATACCGCTGGAAAATTAGAAACAAAATTAATGGAATCAATTAACATAAGCCATGTGTTCAAATGTAAAGAAAAACAAAAACACAATAACATCATATAAAAATCAACACAGAAGAAATATCTTATTTTCAAAAACACTGAGTCACATTTCAATTTTAACCACACTAAAGAAATATAACATATACCAATATACATCCATTCTTAAAGTCTGTTTTCAAAAAAGCAATAATGCATCTGAGGAGGAAGTTAAGATATAAAAAAAAATCATAATCATAGTAAAGCATGACTTGTCATTGAAGCTGAACTTTTTATAATAGCTTGCTTTCTCAAATTTTTCTCAATTTATTGAAGGGAGTTTGTAATTGGAAAAATATCTTAAAAAGCAGGGTTTATCATGCATTGATGCACTATGGAAACAAAGGTTATCTTCAAAACCTACACATGCAGAGATATCTCAATAGGATCCATTATGGTGAAAATACTAATGAACCTTACATTAACTAGGCTCTCGTCATTTTATAAAAGTCAATTCCTCACAATCTAGTTTGGCTTTCTTTCTGGTAAAGGATATGATGATAGCATATGTCATCAAACAATTCCAGTAGAAAATTGTATACCTACTATGTCAACCTCATAGCAGCATGTAACCACATCAAAAGAGCTGCTTCATTCATTAGAAACTCTCTTCCAAGCTTTGATTCCACTGAATGCCCTGATCTAATAGAGGGGCAATATTAAGAGTACAACAAGGAGAAAATGATAGCCCCTTTTTATTTAATCTTTTCCTAGACTGTCCTATGAATATGCAAACCCAGATGTGAAGAGATGGGCAGTAATTATTTACACATTCTATACTACATCCCGTACAAATCTACTAATAACTGATCCTGCTTTCCTGTCAAGGCCAATGATAAGTGGGGAGATATTCATATTATGACATAGATATTCATATTCATATTTTCTAAAACTATTATCTGGTATTGGAAGGAAAGTAGTGATAGTATCTATCCTGAATTCATCATAAAACTTCAGGATGTGAAATTAGTAAATATTAAACATTTTAAATACCTTGATGTATGAATCAACTATAACAAATTTACTATAGAAGATAAGGGAATTGAACATAGATCAGGTTATTCTAGAGATAATTTTGTCCAACAGTGCAAATTGCTACAAAACCAAAACATTAATCTAAAAACTTGAGTCATGTTGTAAGATCAAAACTTTCATATGGATGTTATGCATAATATAAAATTTAAGAAGTATCTACTGTCTGATGTGTACATCTTTATTAGATCAATGGTTAAAAATGGCATCAAGTGAATGAAACCTGTAAATCTTTACAGGGACCATCCTTTGAATATTATTAAGTGCTATAGAATCACAAAGAACTGTTCCAAATCACAGAAACCACATCACTTGAAGACTTTCAACAGCAGCAGCTGCAATTAAAATGGATATCACATGTAACTTGAGAAAATAATGACGTAATAAAGATGTGGGTATTCTACATTACTTCTAAGAAAAGTTTAGGAAGGAAACTCCCATCAGTACTAGAACAATAACAGCTAGTGAACTTGAAGTCTATTTTCCTGAAAAACTGTTTTACAAGAAATATTTTACAAATTTAAACTGAAAGTAATGATAGCTGCTCAGTTAATGAATACTGAATGTTTCCTGATAAGGAAATGGTTAATATTATTACAGCAAGGCAATAAGTAGATAGATTCTTCTTTTATTTATACAAAACTGAAGCTGGAGACCCTACCAGGATTTATCATCAGTAGGTTTAATTTTAACAATATGCAGATGAAACTATCATTAGCAGATGCAGAAAGAAAACTACAAGTCTTGTTTGACAATGTAGTGGCGGAAAATGAAAAGGGACTAACCGCTGACTGTAAAAGAACAAAGAATGGTTGTTAGCAAAAGAAAAAACCCAAGATGCAAACTATGAATTGGAAATGTCAACACCAAATAGAAGTTTACATATCTGGGAGTTTAATAGAGGATGAAAAATGTGACACTGAAATCCAAATTCACATCAGATTAATGAAAAATGCATTCAAAAAGTTAAACAAAGTACTAAGAAACAGGAAAATTTTGTTAGAAACAATGAAAAAGTGCTGAACTGTTATTTAATATTAATCTCTTTGGTATTGAATGTTGAACAATCTCCACACAGAAAACTGGAGGCCACAAAAGTGTGGTTCTACAAAATGATGTTGACTATTCGTTGAACAGTGTGTGTAAGCAACAAAGAAGTTTTAAAGAAAATAGAAACAAAAAGAACTCTTAGAAAGAGACAGCTGAAATTTATTGGACATGTGAATGGATGGTAGAATGTGGTGCAAGAGACAAACCTTGCTAAAGGCCCTAAAGGATAGGAGATTGTGGAGTCATGATTGTTCACCTATTTGGGTTACCTATTTGGGAAATTTAGATCACCTATTTGGGAAATCTATTTCAATCTTTTAATTATTTTTAGAGAAGAATTCTTTACAAAAGGCTTTTAGTTTGGAAAAATATAAACAAAATAGAAAGTAGTTGTAAAATATGACTGCAAATAATAACTTTACTAAACTTCTTACTTTCAGGAATTAATTTATCATATAATTTTCTTTTTATTGATATAGATTTGTATTAAGAATATTAGACTATTTTTGTGTATCCTGAGGTAGAGTAATACCATCGAAGATAAAATGTACCCAATTTGTTATTTGCTGCTCTGAATTGATTAATAAAAGTCGGATTGGTTTATTCTTCAATTAATATACTCCAGAATAGCAATAAGCAGATAGCTTCTTCTTTGATTTATACAAAACTGAAGGCTGAGCAAGACTGATATAATCTTGATTTTAATAAATGAAAGGAAGAAATAGGTACAGCTATAGGAATACTTGAAAAAAAAAAAACTAGAACTTTCATTTGGGGTTGATTAGATCAATTTTTTTTTTTTTTTTTTTTATGAAACAAACTCTTTTGAAATGTTCCTTAAATTAGTTGCTAATGAGTTGAATTTAAATCTTGCTTGTCAATATTATCTATTTCACAGGTATTAACTTACGTTAGTCACTAATAGTTCCTACTTTTTTTATAGGACACAAAATGGGGGATCAAATGAGTGCTATGGAAAAGAAATGTTTAAGGTACATGAAGTATATAAAGATGCTACCAGTCTTAAATTCATGTCTGCTTATTAAAGGCTACATGACCTTTTAACAGATGTAGTTTTCTACTGGTGAAGCTTCTGTGAGCATGCATGGCTACAGTAATGCAGTAGTAATAGTGACAAAAATATCTCTAAATATCTTTTCAATTTTAAAGATTAGAAATCTTTTGAATGCATTTTGTATTTGAAAATTTAAAGATTTCTGGAGTAATTAACATAAAAATGCTGTTGTAATACTAACAATCAAGTTTTTATTTCTTTGTATAAGCACGTAATTTTGTTTGAAACAGTTTCTATATTGCCTTTGCCAAAATTTATGCATGGATTATCTCTTGATTAGACATTACTTTGTAATACATAAACTTGTGTTTATTTTTTATTGATTTATTATGTTGACTTTCTAACTAAATATAATTTTATATTTCAAAATAATTTGGCAATGTTATTCCATTATAGAAATGAACAGTTGTATCAAAGTTTGATTTCTCTGTGCACATCAGTGCACTTTCATAAATTGTATTTTGTCTTAATGTGAAATTTCACTTGTGAAAATCATTTATGATAATCACTAAAAATTAGTTGAGAATTGAAAGTTCCATTCATAACCATTTTTATATAAGTTGATTGCATTTTAAAATCAATATAAACCAAACTTCAGCTGTTAATAAATTTGCATATTAGCCATAAGAATGAGTGTTTTTGCAGTAATTTTATTTTTTTTAAGGAGTTATCATATTCAGGAGAAAGTTTAAATTGCATATTAATAAGTATTGTTCACTGTTGTTAATTCAAATCATGAAGTTGTCTTTGCTTGTTGAATATATGAACAGAAAGACAACAATGTTTACATGTACAGATTGATAATGGAAATCTGGCAATAATTTAAATATTCCTAAGCATATACTATTACATTAAAATCTTTTATTATTAATATAAAGACCTATTAGATAATTTTCTCAATCCTGCAGAGGATGTTTTCTGATAATGAAAATACACACCATGTGTCATAACAACAACCCAAGTAAAGACTTATTACCAGGATTTGCTCAAGTTAAATATTCTTTTTTCACTTTTGTAAATAACCTCCTTCAGGGAATTGACATAATCAGTGTTATATCAATCATTTTCTCTTTCACAGATTTTTCAATATTTTTAATTCTTTAATGTTACACAAAATAACAACTTTCAACTTAGGCTTGTTTCTGGCTTTTCAGTTATTTTTGTCATTTGCACTCTAGGTTTTAATTTTACTGATATCTTATGTAGTTTCTTCTTTTTAAATTAAAAAAAAAAATGACCTTTTTCTAATCATTTAATTGTCCATGTTATAACACATGCTGATGCTAGACATTTTACTTATTTACATTCTTAGCATTCATATGCCAAAGATATTAAAATTATTTAAAATATAATTATAAAAGTAAGACAGTTTAAAATTAACCTCAAGAAATATTAATGCTTATAAATAAAATGAAAGTTTTTAACATATGAACATTTAATAATCATGAGTTTTTCAGAAAAATTGGAAATGATACTGACTTGCAGATTTTACACACATTTCTGTATGGTTTACATCGCTTCAATAGCTATTGATTAATATTTAGAATTACTTATACTAAATAATATCAATTTATAATTTTTATCTTTATTTTTAATTAAAAATCATTTTACTGTCTTTGTTAATCTTAAAGCACTTAAATGTGTTTCAGAAAATAAAAATATATTTGTTTTTTTGCATATCAGATTTCAGTTTAGCTTTTCAATGACAAAATATTGAAACATTACATGTTGCCAATGGTAAATTTACTTTGACTTTATTTATGTATTTTCGTTTATTTAAATTAAATTTCTAGTATAGCTTTAATTTTATATTTGCAATGTGCCAATGTAGGCTAATAATACAAATATTTTTTTATTGGCATGTTTGTATAGGTTCGTTTTCTAATTATTTTACAACATCGTAGTGATTCTACTTTTTGTCCTTACACTGCTTCCGCCTACAGCACATTGTGTACCAACATGAAATAGTTATCTGACAAAGAGCCCAAATTTGAATGGTAATATTTATTTTTTTTTTATTAAATGCATGTAACACCAATTCATGACTTATTAGTTGTATTTTTAGTGAGAACTAAATTTTTTGCTGGTTCAATGTAGGAAAAGAAACAGTTAAAATATTATGATGAGAAAATATCAACTTTTTTAACTTGCAAGGTAAAAAGTCCTGATTTATAAAAATTGTCAATTCCATGTAAAACTTTTCAGACACTTGTAAATCTTTTAATCACATAGTATTAAGTGCATTAAAAATTATATTTCACAATTATGATTCTCGATTTAACCCAATATTTAGAAGTCAATTACAAATCAAAAGTATATACCATATATTTCTGTGTATAAGGCAACTGTTAGATCTTAAAAATTCTGTCAAGATAGGGAATCATCTAATGCAACACTTACAAAAAGCTAACCTTAAATCCTGTGATATATCAGCACTGGTAAGTAGGCTAGTATGCTTGCACCATGGATTGTGGTAGGCTAATTTACAGTTAGTTACCATACTAACTGCCTTGGTATCATAACTACCAATGTAAATATTTCTAGTTGAAAAAGTTCATATTATAATGCTGTCGTACAGTTGTTTTCACATTAAAATGCAATATTCAAAAAACAATTACATAACAATTTGCAAAAGTTCTGTTGAGTAACATGCACAAGTGGCCAATTAACATAAACAAATCTTTCATTCTTGATTTGCAGAGCTATGGTTGCATTCATACCAATCATTATTTCTCATGGATGTAAATAACAACATTAGGATAACATGCAAATTCAAATTAAAATTCATTATCATTGTGGTGTTAAGCAACAAAACATTTAAGATGCCATAAAAATCTTTATTTCCCATTACAAAATAAATAAAAAAAACATAAGCCACCCACCTACACAATTAAATCTCTCCAAAATTACTATGAGCATCATCGTCTGATGCAAAGAGCTCATCATAAACATTGTCATTTACTGTTTTGTTATGGGTCACAGTTGGCCATCTTATATTACGGATAACAGAAAAATCACTTAGATTTACTTAGATTTTGAGTTTTGTCTTATTTTTAGGTTATCTTATACATGGAAATATATGGTAGTAATCTTTACTATATATTTTGAATATATAATAGCTAAAATATGTTTTTAGGTACTTAAAAATAGCCGAGTGAGATGATAAATTACTTTAGAATCATTTACAAAGAAATAAAATATTTTATCCAAGTTTCATATTTTATTGCAAAATGCTGAAAAGTTGTTGCTCTTTGTAAGAAGGGTAAATTTTAGGGTAGAGACTGTTTTGCAAAACAAATTTTTAATCTGTCTTCTGAAAGCCAAGGCTATTAAGAAAAAAAACATCTGGTCACAAATGCAAATTATCTCAAGGTAGGAAAAAATGTCGTTGACTTGAAACACCTGAGAAAAGTGGTCAGAAATTTGAAAGGATTTTAAGGTATTTAACATTTTGAATTTCAGTTAGGAAATGGAAGTTGATGTCAAAACAAATGAAAGAAGGGTAATGTGATATGCTTCCAAATGTGAATGAATAGACTCAAACAAGAAGGTTATTTTAACAAACGACTGTTGAATAAAAATTTTTCCAAGTACAAGAAAATATGTTAACTCTCTTGTCTTCCTCTGCAATCTTAATATAGCAAAAGAAATATACTCTAAAAACTGTAAAACACTCAGTAATTACAATATAGAGAGCAATTTAAGGAAATGGAAAAAGTTATTTTATGCAATGGAAATATGAAAGAATATCAGCATATATATATATATGTATCAAATATGGAAATTCATATATTTTTTCATTAGGCTGGTGCAAAATGACTACTTTGAAACCAACTGTATATTATTTGTATATTTCCAAAATTGGCCAAGCCAATATTCTCACTTAAACATTACAGAAAATTGTTGGTATGAACTACAGAGAAAAGTGAAAGATAAGTATATAGACTTGATCAGATTTGAGAGATCACAAAGCTTGAGTAGGCCAATATTGATGATTCTTTTATTTCTAATTTATATTCACAGTTACTGAAAAGAAATTTAGTTGTTTTAAGTAAGAAAGGGCCTAATACAGAGTTCTATACAAATTTTTTTAATTATAAGGTGTATTATTTGTAAAACTTGTTGAATTTTAGTCTTATTATTATAAACAACCTAAAATATTTTCTCACTAAAGATTTTGCATTTCTTGTTAAAATTGTTTTAAAAATATATACAAAGAATTTGTATCAATCTGTTTTTTGATTTGTCATTTATCTATTTAAATTTAGCATTATATCTATAATTACAGTTTTAAGTTACATAATTTCTAATGCATTTGACCTTATGTAGCTAAAACATTTGTTCAGAACTTTGTATATATATATATATATATATATATATATATATATATCCCTCTTGTATATAACAAATTATGTTGAAATTCCTTAAATATTTTGTATGTCTGAGCACTTTCAGCCATTATCAAGGATTAATTTTATTTTACTTTTGACTGAAAGTATGGATTGTTTATCTAGAACTAGCAGTATAGCCTGGCATTGCTCAGGTGTAATGAAAGCTTTAAAACTAATCCATGGTCCTGGAGCTCAGACTAAGCTGAAAGAATATTTGTGTGAAGTTTGGTGAGAATCGGATAAAAATTGTGGCTACATCGGAGAAACAAGTAGAAATCTAAAAAAATGTATATATGAACACAAAAGAGACATCACTAATAATAATCTAACCAATGCATTAGTGATTCATAGAAATAAATTCAACCACAATTTTGATTTCAAAAATGCCACACTAATAAAAAGAGTGGACAATTTATTCAGAAGGAAAATTCTCGAGAGCGCCGCTATCCAACACTACCAAAACATCAATTTGCGCCCCGGTTTTTTCCCAATCTCACCATTGCTTGTGGAAACTGTATTGAAACAAACTAAAATGCATGGTGGGAATTTCAAAATAAACACAAACACACACAAACATCTTGCCTTTTTATATATATATATATATATATATAATCGATTTTCTGCACTACTGTAAGAACTGCAACCTTGAAACTTCTGAATATTGTTTCTTATGGCTTTGTCTATGAGTGTATCAAATTTGATTAAAATCAGACCACTCCTTCTATAACCTGATTTTTTCAATTATCGATTTTTGATAGATATCGGGGGTACCTTGACACAAAACATAGTTAAGAACATTCGCAGATGCTTATAGTACAACTGTGTAAATTTTCAAGAAAATCGGTTCAGCCGTTTCCGAGTCTATAGGTAACGGATGTACACATACACACACAAAGTTTCATTTATAAATAAGTTTAGATTATAAGAATGTTTTATTTTCCAAATTGTGGCCATATTCATAGTTGATATTATTGAGTGTTGTCTTTTTTTTTTCTTTATAATGCTTCAATTATTTTTGGCCTTTTTTTTTTTTTTTTTTTTTTTTTTTACATGTGGATATTTGTGTTATCGACGAGCATGTTGTGGATTATTTGGTATGTGTCAATGTCTATTTAAATGAGACTTAATTGAGCTATTGTCAGAGATGCAATAAAGGTCTCATTTAAATACACATTTAAATGGATTTTCTGTAGTTTTTAAAAACAAGTGTGTCAATCATACAAATTTTCTTCTATTTGTTTATTTTTTACTTTTTTTTTTTACTAGTTGTCAGGAAGCAGTTTTTTTAATACTTTAATACATTGTACAAAAATAACAGATATCTAATCCAATAGTATAAAATTTAAGAAAATATTTTATATATATAATCCACAGACAGATCTTTCGCTATATCACAGTTCTTCAGTACGGTTAGACAGCCAATTGCTTCTATCCAGGATTGAAACCTGACTGAATTGACATCAGTTGGTAGTTCTACCTCTGAGCTATGGGCGCTCAGTAGAGGAAGGTAGACATTAGCATGTTATATACAATGTAAATACATGCCAGAAGCCGAGGGTGTTCAAATTCATTACTAAATGAACGATGTGTAGATGTGAGAGTAGCTACTGTTAAAATGTTAGTACTGGTATCTCAATCTCACAAAGTTCATAAGAACATCTATAATAAATTTATGAAAGGGATAAACTCTTAGTAGCTCTACAAAATAATGTATAGAATACATAAACCAAGTATTTTTGATTGTGCTTTTTAAAAAAATGATCAATTTTATAGTTGTAAATGTAGAAAGATTTTCTTAAAATTTTTTTTCTCTATTGTTAATTTTGCTTATTATTGATATTTGACAGATTCGTCGCAGAAGACTGGCTAGATTGGCTGGTTCCATCCAGAGTTCCAGTCACTCCTCAGAAAAAAGTCATCGTCATGAAAGAGATAAAACTTCTGCAGCAGCATCGGCATCTGCTGGAAATGACAATCAGACAATGGATGTTGACCAGGGTCAAGGAGCTGTTGCTTACCCTAAAGGAGCTGTTGGGGCAGCAGCAGCAGGTACTTTTCAACATTTTTCTTCTTGAATATTTTGTTTTGCATAATGATAATGTATCATCTTTTAGAAATTTGCATAAGGCTAAATTTTTGTCTGTCCCCCCACTATACATTAGTAGAACAAAGCAGCCTGTTATCAAAATTAACTTGTAAGTTAGCAGAAAAATATCAATGTGTTTACAGTTAAAAACTGCACACAAAGTAAATTTTTTTTAAACCCAGCAATGTTATGATCTCAAATTTTTATTGAATTATTTAAACAAGTGAAAAAAATAGTAAGTTTGCTGAATTATTTCTTAATACAAACATTAAAAATTATTCAAATGTTTCTTTCATGGTCATCTCAATGTAGCTATGTCTAGAGTAGAAAATTCAATTGAAGTTAGCATGATGACATGAAACAATTTTAGAAAATAAATACTTTGTGGGAAAAGTTGCTTTGTATAATTAATTTTTTGCTCAAAGCTATAAATAAAAAAAGTATTGTTTTTCTAAATATTGTCTGAAATTATGAGACCAATCATTATTAGGAGTTATTTGGGTTAGTATTCTTACATTTTTTTGTCTTATCTAATATTAATTAGTTACAGAACCACTGAACATTTTTATTTTGTTCATTTTCAAGAATTTCTCAGAATTATATGAAAATAAAGTTAACATAAATTTTGGTAAGTTATCCTGTCTATTAATTGACAGTTGTTAAAATTTTATTTTTGTCTTTAAGATTTTCTCTTTCTCTCTTGCTTTTATTTTATAGGTAGTGTAGGTGGTGAACAGAGCTCTGAGACTCAACAGCAAAACATGGATATAGACACAGAATACTCTTCAGATAAAAAGTGAGTTTTCCTTTTTCTGTTTTTTTTTTCTCCTTATGGTTTTCAGCATACTAAAATGTTTATGAATGATCAATTGCAAAAGGATGGGTAAATTATTAATTTAATGTCCATATTATATCTATTTTATATCAATATTCAAATTATTGTATTGATATATTTTCCTCTTACTTTCAAAGAAGGAAATAAATTTTTACATTGAAACTTATAATTTTCAGTGTTTTCTAATAGTTGAGGATTTTTCAACATCATTCCAAGGTTATTGTAAATCTATGGTAGCTTTTTGCATGGTTTTTGCATCAAGTATTTGATTGTTTTCAGGCAGACATTAGTTTCTCACACACTATTGTTATAGTTTGTAAGCAGTTGTAAGACTTACAAATATAAAAAAATCACAGCAACCTTTTGGTATAATAACCATGTTCATTATTGATAAAAAATAAAAATAAGTATCTATCAAATATTTTTTTGTAAATTCTTTTTAATTTTTTTCCTTTCATGAATGTAACTTTTTTTTTTTTTTAAGTTGATACACTAAGGTTGATTAATTTGCAATAGAACTTAAAACTATGATTGGTTGATAGCAACCAGGTCCAGTGTATTAAAGATTTTTTAAAACCATTTGACTATGGTAGCTCATAGAATTGAGGCATACTGACTGGCATAAGGTTTTTGAAAGACATTTCTGAAGTCTAGATGGCTGCACTAACCATGCATAGTAAAGGTTTTAATGCTATGCCATCTGCACTTACATAAGTAGTGATTGATCTTCTAGTATGATCAACGTTTTATATTGTAGACTAAATGCTATTTCCTAATGCGATGAAATGTACCAAGTTCCTTAAAAGGTATTTATTTTATTAAATCATTGATTCTTCAAGTTGCTTTAATTAGAGAAGTTGATTAATTTTTCTCAAGTTGCTATTGCTCTAACCCTTTCTGCTGTGCTTGTATATTTGCAACCAGTAAATATTTAAGTATCTGTTGTCACTAACTGAACAGTATAACTTGTCAGATATTTAATCCCTTGAGAGTTGCATCTTATCAGGCATTTAACCTCTTTTGAGAGTTGAACTGACAAGTCTACATTATTCCAGGTGTTGAATGAAAATCACTTTTTTTAATTTCAGTAACCAGTCCCAAGTTGATGTTGACTCTGGTATTGAGACAATGGAAGTTGATGAGAGTGATAGAGTTGAGCACAAGAGAAAAAGAGTTAGTATTGTATTTTTTTAATTTAAAAGAAAATAAAACAGCCTAAAATATTATATATAATTTTCACTTTTGTCAAACTTTTCACTATTTTTACTTTTGTCAAATTGAGAATCATTGATTATATTATTCAAACTGACTACATCCCTTAAAATGAATTAATCTCAAAGCTTGTATATTCATTTTGACTTAAATAAAAATAACATGTAATTATTATTATAGTATATTGTTTGTTTTCATAATTAGCTTTTAATTATATTCTTTATAAATTCTTTTCTTAATATGAATGCATTCTTTATATGTATTTTATTCAAAATTATTTATCTGAGCTGTGATATTTCTTTTTTTTTTTTTTTTTTTGCAAACAACCCACTTTTCTATTTAACTTTTTAAAATATTTTTAATGTTGAACTTTTATTAATCTTGTGTCAGAAAAGTTAAAATGAATTTTGTATGGTAAATTAAAAAAAGTCCTTAACTAGAGTTTTCGATATTTCTGAAGTATCTAATCTTATTTATAAATGGAACTTTGTGTGTGTGTGTCCGTTACCTATAGACTCCGAAACGGCTTAATTGATTTTCTTGAAAATTTACACAGTTGTACTATAAGTGTCTGCGAGTGTTCTTAGCTAGGTTTTGTGCTGAGGTACCCCCGATAAATATTGAAAATTGATAATCAAAAAAATTGGGTTATGGAAGGAGTGGTCCAATTTTAATCAAATTTGATACTCATAGACAAAGACATAAGAAACAATATTCAGAAGTTTCAAGGTTGCAGTTCTTACAATAGTGCAGAAAATTGATAATATATATTATCGATAATGAATTAGAGCACTCTGGCTGTTGGGCGAGTATAATGATAATATATGCGCTAAAAAAAGTCTGCCTTCTTCTACCAAGCGCCAATAGCCCAGAGGTAGAATTGCCAACTGATGCCAATTCGGTTGGGTTTCAATCCTGGGTTAAAAATCAATTGGGAGTCTAACCATACTGATGAGCTGTGATACAGCGAAACAGATCTGTCTGCGGATGACTATATATATATATATATATATATATATATATAAAAGGCAACATGTTTGTGTCTGTGTGTCCTTTATACAAATCCACAATTTTTATCCGATTCTCACCAAACTTCACACAGATATTCTTTAGGCTGAGTTTGAGCTCCAGGATCATGGATTAGTTTTAAAGTTTTCATTACACCCAAGCAATGCCAGGCTATACTGCTAGTATTAATATAAAATAGTGTAAAAGTTTTGAATTCTTATTACATTAAAATAATTTGATTCACAATTCTCTAAATAAAATGATATCATATATGCCAACCAAACTTCTATTATTTTTAGGTGAAATATTACTTGCCTATATGAAGCATTGTAAATTTCTTTTTCCTTTAGAGTAAAAGATATTTGCTGATCAGCATTTTTTTTCTTAATGCATTCAAACAAAAATGAATATCTGGGTAACTTTGTGCAATCTCTAAAAACTCAGCACCACACTATGTTCATAAATCTAAAAGAAAATCTTTTCTATTTTGATTTCAAAATAAACTTCTACTGATTCATTTGAAATTATTTTTAAACATTTGATTATTCTTTTAGGATGCAAGCTTTGGTTCAGATGCTACAGAAACCCAAGTGTTAAACTCCATAACTCGAATATTCTTTGTCTCTTGGCGTGAACAAAGAGATCCTGGTACATTGCATATACCCTGTCTTGCTGAAGTTTTCAATGAACGTAAGTTACATATTTATTTAATGCACATTTTTTTTCTTTAATTCATTAGTATCAATGCAATATATTCTGCCAGAAATTTGGAAGTTGCATGCTGCTGTACTGCTTGCAATTTATGCCGGAAGCTTCAATATAAACATTTCAGAGGGCAGTGCAGAGGATTCGGAAAGAGTTGGATGATATATCCAGTCAACATCATGATGTTTGGAGAGATCACTAGTATTGGTGATGTTATGCTTCTATTCATCTTCCCACAGGGTCTCAGACTCAACATGGGGGCCTATATCAAGTGCCTTGAGGAGGTAGTGCTTTCCTGGTCAAGGGGGTGATTTCTAAGAGACCCTATTTTTGGCAACAGAACTCTTCACCTTGCTACACTAGCAGGAGAACCCAGTCATGGCTGCCAGACAATTTCTGTGACCACATCACCCCTTACATCTGGTCACCTAACTCCGCAGACTGTAAGCCCCTTGATTATTATGTTTGGGGCACAGTGACACTATAGATGAACTGAAGGCAAGAATTATGGTAGCATTTACCAACTTAAACAAGGATATCGTCTAGAAGAGTTAAAGGAGATTCAAAATCACTGGAGGCTGTGGTTGAAGCCAATGGCGATTTTATTGAATAAATTTCCTCTTAGAATTTTAAGATATTTTTGTGGAATTTTGGTAAATATATCAGTTAAAATGAGATGTCAATATTTTAATTTTTGCATAATGTAAACGACTATATGCACCCTGTAGACAGATGAAAAAACTCCTTCATATGTATTCATATCAGAGACCTGGTATATCTTGGTAGAGTTTAATTTCAGAGTATTCCTTTTTTATTTTACTTTCAACATTTAAGCTGGAATAATTTATTTATAAATTAATATTTTTGTACTCTGTGAACTTGTTTACAAAGTTAAGCTATACCGTATAATATTTCATTTAAAAAAATTTTTTTAAATTTCTTAAATTTTTTAAATTTATCAATTTCTATGTAAATTTGAGTTTGGAAAAATTGTATGAATAGATACAAGTACAAATCAAGAAATTAAATTTTATCTGCAGTTTGATTTGGAAAAACTTTAAATTTGAAAATATATGCATGTTCATAGAATTTTTTAATAAGAAAGCTGTTTTACAATTTTCATTTTTCTACTTTTGTTTTTCAGAAACAAAAGACTACAAAGAAATTATCAATCAAATTTTGATGGAAACATTGTATCTAATCTACTCAAGTGCAGAAAATCCTATTACTGCTTTAAAGAATGATGCACCAGCAGTATCACCTGTAAGATTGTATAGTTCAAACCCTTGTAGGTTTGTATCCACTGTAAATAAATCACTTTAGTACTTGTAAATATATTAAAACTCATTTCATTTTCACTTGAGTTTTCATAAATTCTGCAATGTATTTTTGTAGTATGAGTCCGCTGATGTCACCAGAACATGAAAGAAAGTTTACCTCAAAAATTCAACCACAGAAGAAAAAGGAAGTTGAACTTATTAACTATTTACTTGATTGTTATGAAAGTGTGGCTGTTGAAGAAAGAACTAATCCAAAAGTAAGTCCATTTTTGTGTTCCAAGCTTCAAACTTGAAAATATTTCTTCATATATGACAACTTTATTATATTTAACTTGTAAACATATGGTTATCTATCCATATAGTGGATTTGGTTTTCATTTAGACTAATTTTATTAAAAAAAAAAAAAAGAGTACATTATCAATAAATCAGTATCAATTTAAAGAATACACATTTTTAGAGACTTAGCTGTATTCAGAATTTTTTCTCTGCAATTTTAACTTCTATTTTATACATATTTTTTTATAGAGCTTTATATATATATATATATATATATACACACACACACACACACACACACACACACAGAGGGTGTTTCAAAAATAGATGCCATAACTTCAGGACTGTGTTCCCTATATCTAATTAATGCAAAACTCTCCATGACCATACGTCTGGAAACACTTGGTTTTTGAGTTAAGGCTTTTCAAACATGTGCTAACCAGAATGCCTTTATTTTCCACACCTGGCACATGCAGGCGTCACATCGAACATGCTCCCAAATTCTTGGTGTGTTTCATATTGTCTTAAACCCTGCTTCAATTCGGTTGTCTATATCAACCAGATACTAATACACCAGTAATTTCAAATGACCCTACAAGTAGAAATCCAAGGGGTTTAGGTCCGGTGCACTTGAAGGTTATGCAATTGATTCATTTCTTCCTATCCACTGACCAGTAAACTTTCGATTTGGGTACCTGTGGATTGTGTGACTGAAGTGTGCAGGAGCATCATCATGCATGAAATGCAATTGTTGACGAGTGATCAATGGAACACTGTCCAAGAAATCAGGCATATTGTTTTTCAGGAAGTGCTTGTACGCATCACCTGTTGTTCAGAAGTACAAGAGGTCCTAATAACCTATCTCCAACAACACCAGCCCAGATGTTGACTGAAAACTGCTGTTGGTGACGCAACAGAACTGTGTAAACTGTGCTTCAACTATGAAGATAATGAAGGCAAGAAAGTTTAGAATTACCATTGACAAAACACAACTTGTGCAGGGTAATCTTCTGGTTACAACGTCTGTATACATTATAAATGATATGGATACAACTGTTGTTCTCAAAATACTCTCCAGACATTCAAATGGGGAATAGCCACTTGCCTTGCATGTCCAATCAACACGCACCACTAACAGTTGTCCAGTAACACTTCACAGCATGGAGGAAATTCTGTCTGGTTGGCAGCAAAAAAGCGATCTGACTGGTTGTCTGGTCTACTGTTTAGCAAGTTAGGTGCCACCTGTGAGAGATAAAGGTATTCTGGTTAGCACATGTTTGAAAAGCCTATAACTGTGAAACCAAGCACTTCCAGACATATGTTCATAGGGAGTTTTTTCATTATTTAGAGATAGGGAACACAGTCCTGAAGTTATGCAATCTATTTTTGAAACACCGTGTGTGTGTGTGTGTGTGAATATATATGTGTGTGTGTGTGTATCAGTCTGTGAATACTATTTTTTTAAATGTTTGCTTTTCTATTTATAACTTTTTTTTTCAATATGTATTTAGTTTCTTAACATTGTTTAATTTTTACTTAAGAGTTTTTCCTGTATGTGGAAATTTGGCCAAACACACAAACTTTTAAATATAACCTTCTTATAAATTGTTTTTGTTTTTCTTTAGAGAGCCAATATCCCTCCTTTGAGTGAAGTGCTATCCATTGCTCGGTTACAGTGTGTACGTTACACTGCACTAGTGTTGCAAGGAATTCTTTTTGCAAATAGGTGTGCAATATTTTATATATATATATATATATATATATTTTTTTTTTTTTTTTTCAAAATAAATGTAAATCTATAAAATTGAGTGGAAAGTAATATTTTGTTTTATATGGTTTATGAAATTTTTGCTGAACCTAGCAAGAAAGCTAACATAAATAACTGTCCACAGTAATACAACATTTATGAAATTTACTATAATGTTTTTCCTAAGATGAGTATTTTTAATTTAAACAAATTTTAAAATTGTTTTTTTTTTCTATTTTTGTATTTATTTCTATTTTTAATGGAAAGTTATGCATTTTTTATTCAAGTAAAATCATTCTAATCTTTCCAATTTTAGAAACAGCCCTCAAATATATCTGCATTGTATAATAAAGAGTAATTAAAACAGTTTATATTTATTAAAATAATGCATTTAAATGTGTAAGTGTTCAGTTTCATTTTATTTTTGTAGTGATTTTCAAAATCAAAGTTATTATTCAAGAACTTCTTTCTTGGGTTACATTTGATTGGAAAAAAGGTTTCTCTTTTGTCATTAAAATAACATCAGGAGCTTGTTTTGTCATAATTTTGTTAAAAAATCCCTTTTAAATGTATTATTGCAGGAATTTTTAAAAAGATTTGTTAAAATTGGTAGATTTTTATTTAACCCTAACATTAAAGATGGAAGAAATAGCATTTGTCATATTGCGTATTTTTAATTTTAAGGTAAAAATGTGAATCAAACAAAAGTTTGTGAATTTTATGAAAAAAGTATCAAATGTGGTTCATACAGTAAGAAAATATTTCATAGACCAGTTGAGGTTGATAACAAAATGATTTGCACAAGCTTAGTTATGTTAGTCACTTTGATGTGTGACTTCATATATGCAGAAAAAAAATGTACTGTAATGTATTATTCTATTTTTCTGACATTGTGATGAGTGTGTTATATACTGCTGCTGGATCTGAACAAACAACAAAGAACACACACACATATATATATATATATATATATATATATAGTCTTATATTTTTATTCTTCGTTGGTGATGATTGTGTGGAGCAGGAAGGCGGCCGAAGAGTGATCGTGCATACAAAGGAGTTGTGAATCGTTACCCAGTCTCTGTCTATTAGTCAAAAATTTTAAACTTTATATAGTTTTAAACTCACACACATTTTTACTTTTTCGAGTTGTTGCTTTGTTGACGTCATCTACTGCTGGATATCTGTCAATCACCCTTGCCCTTTGTTGTCTTTTATCTACGGCTGGATGTATCTGTCAATGACATCATTTGCCGAGACATTACCTTTCAAGCCAGTTGTCACTTTTTATTGACCTTACCTATAGCCAGATGTACCTGTCAATTACTTCTGCCATTCTAGTTACTATATTACAGGTGATGAAAAGTGAATTCATCAATGAGATGCAAGATTGAAATTAACACCATTAACTTATACCAAAGTCTTCATTTGAAGAAAATGGTGCTGTATATTTGGAATTGAGTTTCTTCTGAAGAAACATTTGATGAAATCAAATAAGTACTATTCTCAATTAGACCAACTGAAATCAATCTACAAAAAAACATTTAAAATTAGTTAAGAGAAAGGACATAAGGTTTTATCAAAATAGCACTAAACCACATGTTGGGAAGTTTTCACTCGTCTGTCATATTCAGTAGATATGGCCCATTTGGATTACTCTTTTAATGACAAATTTTAGTTTTCTGAAAGACTGCAAAAAGCATCCAGAACAGTTCTTTGTTCAGAAAGATAAAAATGTTCTGGAAGGATGGAATTATAAAGTTGGCTGAAAGATGGTGTTGAAGAACAAAATGGTAAATATATTGTTCAACAAAGGTGTGGAAAAGATAATTGTAATCTTATTTAAATTGAAAAAAAATCTTTTAAGTTAATATTTGAATATTCACTTTTAGTAAATTAAATATTTTTCTTAATTTTTGAATATAATAAAAATGGACAGTGATAGTGCTACAAAAACATTTTAAAAAATTATTAAAAGATGCCTGTGTGTATATTTAGATCCAAATTGTTTCTGAATATTCTTTTTAGATCTGAAACTGCATCCACATTGTTGCTGCCATATCTCCTCTCTCACAATCTTCCACGGGAATTTCTTTCACTTCTTGTCACTACACTGCCAGATAAAGAAAGTTTAAGAAAGGTCAGTAATTCCTAATGAATATCAGGAATTTTTCAAATTGTTCTTTGCTTTTTTTAAAATATCATACATTTGTTCTGTTTTATTTAAAGGAATGTTAATCTGTTCAATGTTAAAGAACAAGAGAGAAAGAAAAAAGAATTACATTCAATGATTTATGTATGTGTAGTTATAACTTATAGAACTATTGGTCACCAGGGTTTAAATTGTTTTTAGCTTTAGGTTGGTAAAAAGCATTGCAGTTTCAAATGAGAAAAGGGAAAAAAATTTAAATTTTATCTTAATCATGCAAGTATTTAATATTTTTTGTCTTCTCTTTAAATTAAGTACACTGTGGACTTCCAATGTAATATATCGAACATTACTTTTCATGTTATAAATAACAGGTCCATTAATTGATAATTTTCTTTAAGTATCACTGTCTATCTATGGATTGATAAATACAAAGATAAAAAATTTAGTTCCAAACCTATCTAAAATAGAGCTAAAAAATCTTTTTAGCTCTATTTTTAGTCTAAATTAAATATTTTTTTAGCTCAATTACATAAAAACAAAGCACCTGTGAAAATATTGTTTGTAGGTGCTTGATTTACCCGAGATTACAAATAATCAAGAATTAAACACAAGTGATTATTGTTTATATTTAACAACTTTGATATTACTACTCTATTATATTGACTACTTTTGTCTGTTTATAGATTTTTGTGCCTATCATTCACCGTCTTGGTCAGTTGGTTTCTTGTTTATCATTGGATACCGATGACTACAAAGAACCCTTATCAGTTCTTTCTGAACTATGTGAAATTAAACTGTCAAACAACTGCCGGCCAATTTGTTCTTTGGTAAGAATTATTATCCAGTTTCTTACTGATATTTTTTCATTTTGCTTAAATCTTAAATAAATGTAGATTGTTCTTATCTGTCTAAATTTATACTTTTTCCAATAGTCATTGTTGGATCCTCAAATTAAAACTTTTTTAATATATTTTTGTAAGAGCCAAATTCTCCTTTTTAACATTTTATACTAGATAGTATTCACCTGAATATTTGTATATTCCTATATACAAAAAGAAATTATCCTCATAAATGTGAACTGTTAAAATAATAGATTTACAAAGATAAATACTTTAAAGCAATACTCATGTAATGAATGTCATGTTTACAAGGTATTTAAGTACTAAAAAAGACATTCAACTTCAAAATTGATTGAAACTTATAATAATGAAAACAAATGTTTTGAATTATCCAAATCATGACAATGTAAGTAGTGAAAATTAGTAATTTTCTTGTTCATGTATCACAATACAGATATAATTAAGTCATTAAAAAAAAAAAAACACACTCACAAAGACACCTTTTATTTGAAGCTCTACTTTTGCTAAACAATATATTTCACATGATGTATTATCATTTCAGATGGTCTCTCAGCCAAATTGGTTACCAAAGGATGTATCAAACACAACTGGTTTAGAAATGGAAAAACTAACTCTGCTTGGTCCTTTCCTAACGCTCTCTGTATTTGCTGGTGATAATGTAAATATTTTAACTTATTTTTTTTATTCATTTTTTTTTTTTTTAACTACTACTAACTCATTTTGTTTGATTACAATATACAAGAACATTTCTACTTTGGTACTTGTATTGTTTTATTTTAATTTTTTATTCAAAGGGCAATGGATTATTTTTATTTTGTATTATAAGCATTTTAATCTTTCAGATTGTTTCACAAAAGCAAAGTATTTTTTATGCTTCTATCATTAACTGATAAACTACTGCTTCAAAACTGTCATATGGATTATCTGTAATGAAGAAAGTAGTATCTTACCTCACTGAAACTAGGAACTGACAAACCTGGACCCCTCCCCCGATCAGTCAGTTGGGCGAGCATGCCTCGAAAGAGACATGACTGACTGGGCAGAAGATTATCCTGCAGTAGGTTGCCATTGCTTTCTGCAGTAGACTGGTTGCCAGCTAAGGCTATAGAACCAAATCTGTCCTGTTATTTAACCCATAACTGGAAGGAAGAGACGGATTAATACCTTTCCCGATACATGACCCTATTTCTTTTGAAGGTGTAATCTGGTAGCTAAATTCCAGGTTTGTCTGTCACTTGCAAAATTTTAATTTTCACTGTTTCTGACACATAATCAAATCTATAAATTTTAGATATTTGTTTGTAAACTTTCCATATTAAACCCTGTTTACAATGTCTTTTATTCAAATTTCCTTTTTACCAGGTAAAAGTTGTTGAAAAGTATTTCTCTGGTCCACAACCTACTCAAGAAAATACTCGATTAATTTATCAAACTCTGCAGCATGGTCTAGAATATGCCAGAGTAAGTTTTAATTCTATTTGAATGTATTTTTTTTATTATTGCTCTGATTTTAATTTTAGAACATTATTGGTTTATTACTAGATTTTAGATTTGAATGTATCCAAAAGGCTAGCTGTATAATTAGTGTGCTTTTGGAAAATAATTTTTGAATAAAATGCTAAATTAATATTACAAGATGTTTAACTTATATAAAGTACTTCAACTGTTAATCCTTCTTTTAAATATATTAAAAGAAAGTTTTTTGACTTTTTTTTTTTTTTTCTTCATTAGGCAGAACAGTACAAAATAATGCATGCTATCCTTGTAAATTCTGAAAGCAGAGATGCTGCCATGAAACTAATTGAAAAATTTATTGAAAGGAATGTGAAAAAATCTCAAATTCAGGTTAAGTATCATTAAAAACACAGATATTGTAAGTAACCTGTCTTTTAATTTTCAGTTTATCTTATTTTCTTGGTTATTTTCTTTACAGCACATGAAACGTGTAACTAGTCATAAAATATTTGAACAGAATTTACATTATTTAACTTCTCATCCCAGAAATTGAAATATTTGAACAGAAGTTGAAATTGAGTGAAGTTTGCAGAATCATACCTGTTAATTTGTCATTGTCAAAAAATGTTTAACAATGCAGGATTAATTTTGATTTTTTTTTTTTTTTTTTTGGTAAAGTCACTGTTGATTGTAATTAAGCTTTTTCCTCTACATTATTTAAAAAAATATTGAAGAGAACTTAACAAATTACTGTTCTGCATAAATCTATAAATATTGTATTTTGTGTCTCAACTTCATATTTTTGTAATGTTCTATTTGTTGATTTCCTTGAAAATAATTTTTTTCTCCTTTATCATTTTAAATTAATGGATAAATAATTTCTGTATTTGACTTGTTCCAGCTTTGTTGATGACTTTTCAGATAATTAAATTTCAGTGTCTGAATTTCCACTTTTTCTTTCTTTATTGAACAGCTTTTCTTAAAATTTTATATTCATCTGAAATTCTTTTTGCATATCTGAAAGTATTTTCTCTTGTTTATGTAGGATTAACTTGGTTTTTATCTTACAAGTCCTTATCTCTTGTCTCAATTCATTTGCTATTAAGCCACATTGAATATTTGTCATGCAAACTTTTACATAATACAAAATCTCCAAAATAAATGTATACATAACTAATTTAAAAATTACTTAATTCAACACTACTACTAATTGTAATATAAAAGTCCTGAAGGTAAAATATTAATACAAAATATTAATAATTCCTTAAATGCTATACAATAGTTTTGTCTTGACACCCTTTTTTAAATAAAAATTTAAGACTTTTATGAATATCCTGATCAACATATTTCTTCTTACAGGTTGATGAAAGATATGTAGCTGGAGATGGTTTTATGTTAAATTTACTTACTGTTTTACAAATGTTATCCATGAAGATTTCTTTGGATAAGGTAAGATAATTACAACAAATTAACTCTGAAAACAATTGTGAATAATTACTTATTTTTGTGCATATTTTTTAAAAATAGACCTAAAAAGAGTTTAAGTTTTTGCTCTATCTAACTATATTGGGTCTGATCTCATGGATAGAAGAGTACATTTTTCCCCTCCAAAAAAAAAACCGACATTATCAGGAATCATTTGCTTATTGCAATCAACTATTATAATTTTAGGTAAAACCTTTCCTTAGTCATAATTTAAGTTTTTAACTAATTCCAAGATATGAACTTTAGAATAAGCTGCAATTTATCCATGGGTAATCTTTGAACCTCATAGACCTAACACTAGCATGAAAACAACAAACACAACCAACAACTATATGAGTTAAAACAAATATGGAGAACTGAGAGATAAATACAGTAACTACAAAGCATACAGATGGATCAAAATTCCTGGACAGAGCACTTGCTGCAGTCACCAACAGACAAGTCCACAAACAAATTAAACTGCCAAACAATGCATCCATTTATACAGCTGAGATAAAAGTCATAAAAATGGTGCTAGAAATAATCCAAAACTCAGACAGAAAATTTATAATATTCTCAAACTTTCTATCCAGCCTCACAGCAATTAAGAGAAAAAATTGAAACCATACTTACATGCATGAAATATTGTAAGTTTGTCACTATTTGATAAAAAAAAAACCCAAAATATTACTCTTAGCCTGGCTTCCTAGCCATGTAGGCATGAAGGGAAATCAAAAAGCTGAGGCACTGGCAAAGGAGGCAACCAAAATGATGATAACCAACATTAGATCCTCATATACAAATTACAGAAATAAGATCACTCAATACATTAAAAGAAAATGACAAACAATATGGGATATGTTTTCAAACAAACTGTACAAACATCAGTTGACAGTCAGACAAGAAAATAGAGAACCATTACCTGATCAAAGACAGGACAGAGTGCTAAGCTGAGTCTAAATAAGACATGCACGTCTTACATACAAATACTTACTCAAAGCGTAAACTACACCTCAGTGCATCTCTTGTGATAAATTGATCACTGTTAAGCACATTCAAATCGATTGCAAAAAATATTTTATAAAATGCAATGTTTTTCAGAAATGTATCTGTTTCCGAATTAATAGGCTACTAGAAAAAAGTAGGCTGCTTCCAGCACTTATAAAAAGCAAGCACAAAGCATCTATAAACTATATATCTAAAAAAGACATATTTACCCTGAAAGTATAAAACTGAATACAAAATATTTGGATTTCAGCATTGAGTAGCCTGTGGAGGTTGCCATGTTACTAAACAAAATCAACCAACCAACCAACCATTTTGCCATTAATGACCCATGGTGGTTGATATGTATGCTGGTTAAATAACTAACCAATCAAACCAAGATATGAACAGTAGCTTTCTAGAATTTTCTCAAGAAAATCATTGAAAGTCTCAACTGAATTGGATAGTGCAGTTTTTTTTTTTTATTCTTAAACTTACTTAGAAGTCCTTTTAATATGCGAGTTGCTTAATCATTATAGGTTAGCAAACAAGGCTTTTCCTTTTTGTCCAATTCATTTTATCCTTTTTGTGATAAAGATGTAATATTTTTCAAATCAGTCTTAGCTTTAATTTTGAAATGTGTATAGGACTGGTCACTTAAAAGGTAATTATAGTATACTTTGATAGCATAAAAGGTCAAATGTTGTCATTGGGTTTGTGATTTTCATTTCAGGAAATTACATGCATTAAGATAATAACCTCCAGTTGTTTATAGAATAAAATAGTTAAATAATTTCTTTTATTCTGGTGTATTGACATATATATTATTTCTTGTAATGTTCTTTGTGCAGGATGAAAGTTTAAAAAAAAAAATGATAAAAGAAACATTTTTTCTATAAAATCATAAAAATCACAAAAATTTAACCAGAAAATTCTAATATTAGTTATTCAAAATAATGTTTCTGTATCCAGTTGCTGACCATATAATTCGAGGAATTAAATTTTTCAAAATGTTCATGTCTGAAAAACAAAAAATAACTTAATTAATCAAATAATACTGATATTCTTAAAAATGAATGTAAATGTATTCAGCTTCTTCTGTATCAATGTTAAAACAAAGGAAGAAAATATCTCTGAAAAACACTTTTCTAGGTAAATAATATTTGATAACAAGGAAGTTTAACTGATTTTTTGTAAACAATTAGAGATTCTTCATGTTTGTGCTACTATATGTCTACAGCAATTTATATTAGCATCTAATAAATTTTGTACTTCAAAATTTTATCATACTGAGTGCAATGGTTAAATTGTCTAAATTACACAAAAATGAAAATAACACTATCAAATTTTAAGATATTTTTTGTAAGTTTGGTAAATATATCTTGAAATAAAATTGCCATTGGCTTCAACCAGTTTGATTTCAGCATCTCCTGCAACTCTTTTGGACAATCTCTTTATATATATATATATGCTGCTATAATCCTTCAGTTCTTCTTTGGTATTACAAGGAGTTTTTGGTCTCTTGCTCAACTGTGCCTCACGCATAATAATTTGAAGGGATTTCAGTCTGGGGAGGTAAGTGGTCAGATGTAAGGAGTGATATGTTTGCACAAATTTTCTAGCAGCCATGACTAGGTTTTCCTGATTGTGTGGCATGGTGTAGAGTCCTGTTGTCAGACATAGTCTTCCAGCAGTCATTCTCTTGACCCAGAGCAGTGCTACCTCTTCAAGGCACTTGCTATAGCACTCCCTGTTCAGTCTGAGGCTCTCAGCAACAAATTTGAGAGTTCTTTTCTTATCAGAAGGATTAGAGTGAGTTTTCCTAGATGCTGTACCTTCATCATCACCTTTAGACTCATCTCTTTCCTAATCTTCTACACTGTCTTCAGATTGACATCCGAACACTCTGAAATGTTTGTATTGGAGCTTCCAGTGTGAACGCCAAGCAGTACAGCATACCATTTCTAAATTTCTGGTGGAGTGAATTGCATCATGTGCTCTTTTTCTTGCAGGCGGTACACAACTGACTCTACTGTACTTTATAGATGGAAAAAAACAACACGCATACACAAAATTAAAAATATAAAATAACTATTGCACCCTGTATACATAAAGCTGATATTTTCATAGTGATAGAAAAAATTTTTTTTTTGTATTTTAGGTTGATGTCTTATACCCATATCATCCAAATTGCCGAGTTGATATTAAATCAGAATCTAGAATTAAATGTACTTCCCAGGAAAGTGAAAATTGGTTAGAAAGACTCAGTAAGTATTTTATCAATTAAATTTTTTTCTGTAACAGATTTTCTTTAATTGTTAATTTAACGTGTTGTGTTCTTTTTGTTACCTATTTTTTAATATTTTAATTCAAAATAGCCACAATTGTCTTGAAAGGAAACTATTTAAGTATTGGTAGATATTTACTTATGTTTTTTTTTTTTATTTTTGTGCTGTCAAAAAGATTAAAATTTTTGTAAATTCTATTTACTTGCAGACATTTAATGGATAATTTATTCTGAAGGTGGTTTGAATTGGACTGAATTTATACTTTGAGAAAATATTTTCAGCTGTTAATTTTGCTATTAAGTTTGTAGATACATTTTTCTTTCAAGGTAAATTACTCAGAAAATTTATCTACAATTTTTTATAACTTGAAATCTCCGATCACACAAAGTATTTTTTTAGGCAGTCTGTTATTTTTTAATTTTGTAATTTTTGATAGATAAAACTTTTAGAATTTTGGGAAACTAAAATGTGTTTCTGCAGTGGAATGAAAAAATACGGAATTTATTATAAATTAATGTTTAACTGACTGGTTTAACTTGTCTAATTTTTGTTACCAGATAAAACTGAAACTTGGCAAGATCCCAAGTTTTCCACTGAGTGTTTCTTCTTGACATTACATTGCCACCATATTTCTATCCTGCCTATTTCAAGAAAGTATCAGCGCCGTCTTGTCATTATCAGAAATTTACATAGGGTCATTGAAGAATTAGAAAGCACAGAAACCCAATGGAAAGATACACTTGTAGCCACAAGAAACAGAGAATCATTAAAGAAGTGGAAAGCTCAAGTTAAGGTAATTATGATTTACTGATCTAATTTTATTCAATGTTTATATACAACTTACAAAGGTAATCCATATCTTTTACCTATGATTAGTTATTTTTCACTTAACTGGATGGTAACACTAGATCTACTTTTAATTTGCCCTGTTGGCAGGGCATCAGAATATGCCAACTGCCCCCCTGCAGAGAGTAAAAGTCCCTCAATGAGGCCACCTGTTGGCCGTGGATGGCAACCCGTGTCGTCTGTGGACGGGATCCTGGTGACTGATCAAGCCATGGCCTGGGTGCAAAGAGGTCATGGTCCTGCAACACATCACTTCAGCCTTTACCTGGGCTAGATGGGCGGTCGGAGAGGCCCGATCCGATCTACTGGCTGGTCAGATCAAGCCCTAACATCTACTACCAAACATACCCTCCAAAAACATTTTCTACCAAGAAAATCCTACCCTACATATCCCCCCCCACCTAAAAAAAAGAAAAACTACCAGACCATGGAAAATTATATATAAGAAAACTACTACCAGCTTTCTATGGATAGATGTTAGACGGCACTGGCTAAGGGTCAATCGATGGTGCAAGATACATAGGCCCAGACATGGCTGCAAGCCATCCAACTGTGCACCTACATTATGGGGCGGTGCACAGGGGAGGAGACAGGTGCTCCGGGTCTCTTGTGTCATCGAGTATATTTGAGGAGAAGTCCTTGATCTGTTAGGGCGAATGGGTTTCCGCCCTGACAGATCCCGTTCACGGGCTCCAGCCTGGTTTGATGGGTGGTGATAACCCTCCAATGAATAATATATAGTATGTCTAATAAATATTCCAAACGCCCCCATATAGAATCTCCATCAGACTCAGAAAGTGAATTTATTATTACAAAACAATTTCCTCAGTTTATTGTTTTGGAGTTGTTAGAAGAAAAACAATTAACAAAGATATCTCCATTCATTATTGAAAAAGTACTTTCTGATGCTATAGTCCCAAAGATGGTAAAGAAGCTTAAAAATGGTATGCTACTTGTCCAAGTAGAAAAAAAATCATATTCTGATGCACTTCTAAAAATGAAAACCTTTGCTTTGATAAAAGCATATCCACACAACACACTGAACAAATCTAGAGGTGTAGTCTGAAGCATTGAGCTCTCACTCTGCACTATTGAAGAAATTAAGACTCAACTAAAAACACAAGGAGTAATAGATGTACGACGTATACAAATTAGAAAAGGAACAGATGTCATTGAAACAAACACACATATATTCACTTTCAACCTCCCCAAAGTCCCAAAGGAATTAAAAATAGGATTTACAATTGAAAAGGTCAACCAGTACATCCCAAGCCCTCTACGGTGCTTCAATTGTCAACTTTTTGGACACCATAAGGACAGGTGTACGAGACTTCCAACATGCAGAAGATGCAGAGAAAGAGACTCAGAGCACCATGAGCAAGAATGTAACAAAAAAGCAAAATGTGTTGTCTTGAAGATCACCCATCAGACTCCATACAATGTATAGTCTGGAAAAAAGAAAAAGAGATCAATACTATCAAGTTTACACATATATCCTTCTCTGAAGCTAGAAAGATAGTCGAAGCAACTGGCTTATTCCCTATTGAATCATACGCATCAGTTACTAAACCAAAACCAAACAACTTTAAAAAACAAGAATGCCATTCTTGCAAACTACTAGTTAGTAAATTATCAAAACTTACACTAGAATCACTCCCCGCTTTCTTGAAAGAAATTAATTCACTCACTGACTCTGACAAAAACACTGAACCTTCAATCATGGAAAAACCATCAACATCAAATACCTCTATTGTGGAACAAAAACCTTTTCTCCAGGGGGAAACTATCCAAAAAAAATCGACTTTATGGAAGGAATCTAAGTCCCCTCCTCCAAAGAAAGTCACTACTACTCAGGAGCAGACTGTACAGAGATCTTCTTCTAAACAAAGAACTACAGTGGAGAAAAACACCCCCCCCCCCCCCCCCGATGCACATCTGTAGATTCAAAAGACATGGAAACGAAGAGTATCCCTCCTGTAGAAAACAACCACCCCAATTCTCATAAAGATAAACGAAAATCAAATACATAAAATTTAACCCTGGCCAGCAAAATAATTCAAAGGAATTGCAGAGGTATAAAAGCCAAGCTGAATGAACTTCTTCTGCTAATATCCAGTCTATGTCCTTTAATAATATGTTTATAAGAAACTTTTTTAAAACCATCTGAAAGCATTAAGCTCTGCAACTTCTCTGAGTACAACCACATAGTAAATAACCCAAGTAGAGCTTCCGGAGGAACATCCATTCTTATCAATAATAAAATAGCACAAAGCCAGATAAATTTACAAACTAATTTACAGGCAATTGCCGTTACAACCACCTTACGTAGGACTGTCACAGTTTGCTCCATTTATCTACCTCCAAATGACCCTATAGATGAAACAGAAATAGAAAATCTTATTAACCAACTCCCTCATCCCTTTCTACTATTAGGTGACTTTAACAGTTGGGGATGCTCAGACACAAACAGAAGAGGAATCATAATAGAAAATAACAACCTATGTATATATATTAAGAAACCAACTTTTATTCACTCTGCTACAAACATGTTCTCAGCAATTGATCTTTCTATAAGTGATCCAAATATCTTTATGGATTACGACTGGACTGTTCATGAGGACACATGTGGGAGTGACCACTTCCCAATAACATTAGAACATTCTGGCCCTGAAATAATCTCAAAAATCCCTCACTGGAACCTTAAAAAAGCTAACTGGAATAAATTCAAACGATTATGCAAATATAAACTCCTACCTGGAAAACATGAGAAAGACCCGATCACTCATTTTACAGATACTATTATTTCTATAGCTGAGGAATGTATCCCTAAAACAACTTCATAAACTAAGTATAACCGGCCTTGGTTTACAGGCTACGGTGTGCTGCATTAAGAAAATTCAACAACCGACCCACTGCTCAGAACTTAAACCATTTTAAAATATGCAGAGCTAAAGCACGCCGAATAATAAAAGAAAGCAAACAGGAGTCATGGAAGAGCTTTGTTTCCAAAATTAATAATAACACCAAAAGTAAAACCATATGGAATATTGTGCGGAAAATATCAGGGAAAAACACCAGCCCCCCCCCCCCTCCAGCACCTCAGTATAAACAACAACAAAATAACCCAAAAAAAGGACATGGCCAACCTGCTTACAGACTCTCTTGCAAATAACTCGTCATCCAAAAATCACAGTAAAAAATTCCAGGCTATTAAACAGGAATCAGAAAAAAATCAAGCTGAACTTTAAAAGTAATAATGAAAAAAAGTATAATAAACCTTTTTCTATTAATGAACTAAAGGATTCATTAAAGAAGGCTAATAACACAGCTGAGGGACCAGACGAGATATCATAGGAGTTCTTAAAACAACTACCTGATCAATCATTGAAGTATTTACTATCCATTTTTAATAACATCTAGATCAGTGGTAATATTCCTGCCATATGGAAACAAGCTATAGTCATTCCTGTAGTAAAACCAGGAAAAGATGCATCTGACCTCTCCGATTACCACCCCATAGCACTAACTAGCTGTGTATATAAATAAGACTCTTGAAAGAATGGTGAATAACAGGTTAGCTTGGTTTTTTGAAATCAATAAAATAATAACCAACCTTCAATGTGGTTTCTGAAAACAGCAGAGTACTATGGATCATTTAATACAGCTGGAAACTTTTATTAGAAATGCCTTTATCCAAAAAAAACATATTATTGCTATTTTCTTTGACTTAGAAAAGGCATACGATACCACATGGAGACATAGTATCATGAAAAATCTCAAAGAAGCTGGACTGATGGGAAGACTACCTATTTTCATCAATAATTTTTTTTAACAATCGATTATTCAATGTCTGTGTAGGAACATGCCTCTCGGACTCCAAGGAACAAGAAATGGGAGTCCCACAGGGGAGTATTTTGTCCGTAACATTATTTAACTTAAAAATTAATGATATTGTTGGATGTATGGTATGGATTGCTCACTGTATGTTGATGATTTTTTAATCTGCTACAGCTCAAGGTATATCCACATAATTGAGCGGCAGCTTCAACAATGCATTGACAAAATAAAAAAAAAATGGTCAACCAAGAATGGATTTAAGTTCTCCACTAACAAAACAAAATGCATGCACTTTTGCCAGCTTAGAAAATTACATCCAGATCCTCTGTTAAAACTGAATGGGATTCAGATTCCTGTTGTAGATCAACATAAATTTTTAGGACTAATACTGCATAAAAAGCTCACATTTATCCCTCACATCAAGCACTTAAAAAATAAATGTAAGAAAGCTATCCAGCTGATGCGAGTTATTGCCCATACAGATTGGGGAGCTGATAGACAAACCTTACTGGAGTTATATAGATCATTAGTGCGATCGAAATTGGACTATGGCTGCTATATATATGGCGCTGCCAGTAAGTCATATACAAAGTCATTAGACACTGTTCATCATCAGGGGCTTAGACTAGCCTTGGGAGCCTTTCAAACTTCTCCCATTGATAGTCTATATGCAGAAGCCAATGAACTGCCATTATCAATTCGCTGCAACAAACTAGCTTTACAATATTTGACCAAAATCCTCTCTTGCCCATCCAATCCTGCCTACGACTGTATTGTAAACCCATTATATCACCCTCTCTATGATAGGAAAAAGAAAACAATTAAAACATTTGGCCTAAGGATGAAAGAAATCATCAGAGAATCCAATATAAACCTGGAATGAATCCACAAATCACTCATTTCAGAAAGCCCTCCATGGGAAATCATCCAACCAACAGTATTGCTAAATCTCACCAAATTACCTAAATCAAAGACCAACCCTACTGATTTCTACAAAGAACTGAACAAAATTGTTAATAGTTTCCCTTCCTATAAACATGTATACACAGACGGATCGAAAGATGGTGAGAAATGTGGATGCTGTGCCCTACTTGATAACATTACAAAAAAAAAGACGTCTACCTGATGGGACATCAATTTTTAGTGGTGAAGCCACAGCTGTTGAGCTGGCACTTGATCTGATCACTGACAGTGTAAGTGACAGCTTCGTTATATTCTCTGATTCACTCTCTGTACTGTTGTCTATCCACAACAAGAATCTTAATAACCCGATTATCATTAAACTTTTAAAACGATTAAACATGATGAACAAAACCAAGAATATTGTCTTTTGATGGATCCCCAGCCACATTGGCATTCGTGGTAACACGAAAGCGGACATGGCTGCAAAGGAGTCTCTGAGAGAGGATATCTTCAATATAAAGATCCCATTCACAGATCAAAGGCCTGCAATAAAAAGATATATTCAACTCAAATGGCAAAAACGTTGTCGACCTGTCAGAACAACAAACTCTTCCAAATTAAACCCAATTTGGGAGAGTGGAGAGGTGCTTTGAGGAAATCCAGAAAGGAAGAGGTAATACTATCTCGAATTAGGATAGGACACACCTTTTTTATCCGCTCCTGGCTGTTAAGAGGAGTAGATCTGCCCAAATGCTCTAGATGTCAGAGGAACAATAGCATAAGACATATACTAATTGATTGTACAGACCAGGCAAAAATTCGTCAACAGTTTTATAAAGTACAAAACTTAAAATCTTTATTTGAAAACATCAACATGGACAAAATTCTAGCCTGCCTTCGGAAAATTGACCTATTTAATAAAATTTAACTTTATTATATAGCTTCAACATAGATATATAAACTTTAACATTTCCTCCTAGCTATGGGTAAAATAGCATGCTGTGTTTCGAATAAGCCTGTTTTCAGGGAATAACTGTGATTTAAAATAAAAATACGCTTCCGGCCTTAAATGACACTTTAGATGTTGATAGGTCGTTAAACAGGAACAAACTACTTTTAATAAATCATTGAAGATTTAAAATTTGACAACTAGAGACTTGATGTTTTAAACCAGTTTTGTTCTCCATGCTGACAATGATTTCAACTTTGCTGAATTTGTTACTTCTAAAGGTTCATGTAGCAAATTGTCTGATTCTTGTTTAAACTTTAGCCTGAATAGAAATTTTAATGAAATTCAAAGTGAACAATCTGCTATAATTTTTTATTGAATGTATTCATTCTTATAAATTACAAACAGAACTACTCAGTATATTTTAATTTTTATTATTTTTTTTATTTCCCTACTTCCTGATCAATTCTTGCATACTCCAAACTTTTTTAACAAAAGATAGCTTCCTACTGTAGAAAAAGGCTTCAGGTGTTTGTGTAATTACAATTGTGCAACAGAGTAAATAATTAAAAGTAACATATATTAATGTTTTAACCCCACATAAAAAATGTCAACTACTCAAAAAATGAATTGGGTCTTTTCAAAAAATTCAGTTATAGATTATAATAGTGGCTTTCACAACAGATTGTATATACTGACTTAGCATTTCTAAATAATATGCAGAAAGAGTATTACAAAAGAAAAAACATTAAAATTCAAGTTTTTATATTCTTTTCAACCATTCTTTTCAGAAGAATGGTTGAAGAGAATAATAAAACTAGCATCTGTGACTGGCTTCCTGGATCACTTCTTGGTAGCACTGCAGCAATTGCCAAATATCAACATCATTACAATTAATGATGGGTATTAGGATGCTGTCCATTAAAAGAAAAAGAAAAAAGTCAGACTGGCAACAAGGTCCTGCCATTTTATCGTTAAATCTACCAAATGCAGCTGACATTTCTACTCCTCAGCTTCTTTTCTATCACTTCCTACCTGTGAAACTTCCTTCCTTTTTGACAGCTACAATCTCCAGGAATTTAAATGCAATGTCAATTCCCATCTCTTATCCACTTGACTCCAGTCCTTCCCTCGTCCTTTCTACATCACCCCATGTGTCTTCTTTTCCTTTCTCATTCTACCTTCGCAACTGTCATCACACCTGTATTTTCATCCTTCTCCTTCTTTCTGACACCCGCTGTAACTGGTTCGTCTTTTTCTTTGCTCTCCTTCTGCTTAAACTTTTACTCTTATGTAGCCAACTGTGCACCAGTGGCAGTACCACCCTGTTTGGGGTGAAACGATTGGGGAAAAAAAAATGAAGCCATGGATAAAAGAGTAAAGAAAAGTAACAGGTCAAAGGTAATGGGAGTTAAAAACAAGGTTCCATGAAAAACAAGATGAGTAGAAAGGAATTATCAGCAGGCAGGAAATTTGTAGGGTACTATAATGTGGCTAGGTGGCTCTAGACTGCATGTAACTATATAATGGAAGAATAAGAATAGACTGGAAAATACTGTGGGTGAAGGGAAGACTCAATGAGAGGATAGTGATAAGTATCTGAAATTGAGAATGATGTTATATGGTGTGGCAATGGATAGAGAATGTAGCATGGCTCAGAAAAAAGACTATGCCAGTCATATTAATATGCATAAATTGGATACTGTTATGTCTTCATTCCATTTAATGAAGATAGCACAATCATGAAATATAATGTTGCTTGGAGTTTTACTGAGTTCTGCAGTAAGGAGAGTAAGCTTCCTCTCAACTAGCTCTGCTGATGATTCTCAGATTTACGATATGTTATTTGAACGAGTCCCCGTCATAATCTGCAAAGATGTTTTCATCTCTAAAACAGGATACCATGATGAAAGAATTTAGCATTGTGGTGAAGGCTGTGGAATATTAAAATAGGAACTGATTTAATTTCTGATGGTGATGTGTGATGTCAGAACAGTGTTAATTGATGGAGTGTCTCAAAACACAGACATACTCTCTATTGAAACAAAAAAAGTAAAATATATATATATATATATATATAGTTCCTTCCTTTATTAAACACAAACTAATAGGGGCAAAAGTTGATTATCGTTATCAATTGGAAAAAGCTTTTATTAAGCATAAGCTTAATAAACTAACACAATTATTTCTTTCAACCCACATGATATATCGTTCTATCATAAGCAAAATCAAAAGACAACTTTTGTTTTATTTTTTTTTCGTTTTTTGAAATATCTGGCTAAATGCAGATTCCATTTCGAAGAGAAAACTTACCAAAGATAATAATTACATCAACAGTCTAATCAAAAAACAATTTGTTTTTGAAAATTATTCATTAGATATACATATAATTAATCTATCTAATATTAATTTATCTGAGATAGAAAAAGTAGTTTTGTCCAGAGGGTTGGATTTCTGTATTTCCCCTTGAAAAGTAAACAAGGTTGAAGTTATTGCTGAATTTGAAGTAATGTTTTACAGCTACTTCATCTTGTTCCTTCCTCCATGAACCAATTCACATTGTGCAAATCAAGAATTTCTGTGACAACTCATGAGTTTGTTTCCACACCAATTGAACATGACATTGTCGCATGGCATGACATTCACTACAAGACTATTAAGACTATTAAGGCTTTGAAAACTCGTAATGACATCTACATCATAAAGCCTGATAAGGGTGTTGGTGTGGTCATTCTGAACAAGATTGACTATGTGAATAAGATGAATGTCATTCAAGGAGATACCTTGAAGTTTTGTTCAATTGGTCTGAACTCTACACACAACCATACTGATAAGCTGGAATTAAAACTTCAGAAACGGTTACTGTATGCGTATAAAGGCAACCTCATATGCAAAGACATCTACAACAGGATTAGACTTATAGGTTCCCAAAGACTAAGACTTTATGGTTAGCCTAAAATTTACAAAAATAATGTGCCTTTACGTCCCATTTTATCTATGGTGGGTTCTGCACAGCATGGGTTGGCCAAATGGTTGTCAGAGTTGATTAAACCTGTTTCTGACTACTTCTCAACTTACTATGTATCAGACTCTTTCACCTTTTCAAAGTTTTTTAGAAATTGTCCCATTACTTCTAATGACAAGGTTATGGCATCTTTTGATATCGTGAGTCGGTACACTAATATCCCCTAACAAGAGACTAGACAGATATGTGTTGACGCTTTCTATAGAGGTTGACTGGGTTCTCCCTCCATTCCGCAGCTTTTATTTTTAGAGTTCCTGATGCTAGCAACAGAAGGAATAGAGTTCAACTTTAAAAATGTTATGTATGCCCAGGTAGATATGGTTTCTATAGGCAGCCTCTTGGGTCCCATCTTAGCCAACATTTTTGTTGGGTACCATGAGAGCCTTGTGTTTGAGAAGTATCAGAAACCATACATCTATTAATGTCATGTTGATGATACTTTCTCTGTTTAACAACAGATGAAGCAACTCTTTTTTATGAAGCTGAAAATTTTTTACACCCATTTTTAGTTTTTATGATGGTGGAAGAGGACAATTCTATCTCATTTCATGTTCATCTGGAGTGGAAGAATAGTACTTTTATTACCAGTGTGTTTCGTAAAGATACCTTTTCAGATCTTTACACTAGTTGAAACCCTTTTGTTCTTCATACCAGAAAAATTAATCTGATTGAAACTTTAGTTCCTCGGGCCTTAATAATTTATTCCTTATGGAGTTGAACATGATTCATTGTATTCTTTTTAATAATGGTTTTCCAACTAATATTGTTGAGCACACAATAGAATGGAAGTTGGATAACTTTGACATATGCCCCAAATTTGGTCCTAGTCTGTCCCATTTATCTAAAATTACCTTGACTTGGCAGAAAATGTAAACTTTTAAGTGATAGTTTCCACTATTGTCTCTGACACTTTCCAGCCAAGTTATGTGTTGCTTTTGGCACTTGTTTGATTTTTCCATCATTTTCTAAAGACCATCTACCCTAACATAATAAAAGATTGGAAACGAGAATAAGCCCAAATCAGCACACGAGTCAGCAATTGGACAACACCTATTGGAAAATAAGTCATGCTTGTCAAGTTTTACAATGGACTCATTTTCTATTGTTAAATTTGGAAGCCATATGCCTTAAATTGCTGCAACCATCACTTTGCAAACAAAAAGAATTTTTTTGCGATCTCTACATTTATTTGGAGATATGTGAGTGATCATTTTTCTTTTATTTGCTGCTGGTTCATTTACCCATTTTCTCTATGCATTTATTTTAATTGTAAGTTTATCTATTTTCTTAATTTTACGTATTCATATTAATTGTAATTTTAAATGTGTTCCAGCCTTATTTCTATGAATTCTTCTCCATCTAACTCACAGTTCTTTGGGTCAAGTCACTGGAACTAACCGATGTCTATATCCATTTTTGTTTTCTTTTTTTTTATGTTAAGTTTTCTCTAGTGTTTTTTACCAGAGCATTTTTTACATATTGCAATTTTGACAGTATCTATTTTCTCTGGTACTCTGTAATATAAAAAATTGCAATATGAACTCTGGTAAAAAAATGAATACTGAACATTGTCCTTAAGGACACACAGCCTAGTGGACATAGACGTTGGTTAGTTCCAGTGACTTGACCCAAAGAGCTTTGAGTTCACTACCAGGCTACAGCAGTGGTAAACTTAGAGAGTCGAGTTAGAGGGAGATAACTCATGACTACCAAAAGAGGCTTTGCACAAGGAATGAGAATGATATATCCCAGTTATTGTAATAAAGGGTTTGGTTTAAAATTCCTAGCAGAAGGAGGCCAGAATGTATGACGGCCGAAATGTTGTACAAATGGCAACAAAGATGAGGACAATATGTTGTATATCGCCAAACAACAAACACGCATATATATAAAAATATAAGTTATATTTTTATTAATGACGATGAACCGTGTAGCATAGGGGACAGAGAATTGAGAGAGTGCGCCTCTAATGGGTTGACGGGAGTGTCGTCGTATCTGTTGTGTCTCTCTTCACTGGCCGATCTCTGTCGCTCCTCTCTACTGCTACTCTACTACTCTGCTACTGGCGAATCCGTGTGACGAGGTCTTTATATAATCTTCCAGAACCGGGACTTTTTCTTCCGGTTTTGCCTCGCCCACGCACGCCCACGTAATTCTCAGAGACACCTGTTCTGTTTGCCTCTGTAGCCATTTCCGCTACTGCCGGAAATAAGGTCAAACAAACATCCGTTCCTTTCAACGACTGGAAACACCCTCGCTTGCATCAGCCTTCCTCGGGTGGGGCCAGATTGTTATATTACATTCCTCGCCCTCCCATTTTCCAAAATGTTCACCTAAGAACATTTTAAGCGCAACACCCTCACACTCCTCCCCATGCCACACAAGCCCGACAATTGTATAAAACATGTGCACGCCAAAACAACAAAACATGTGCATGCCGAAACAAAAAAAACAACAAAAAAATATATAGGGGAGCCTACATCGGCAACCCAACAATGTTCGTGTCCGTCGTGAAAATTGTTCTACCAGCTCGATGTTTCATTGTTCTTTTCTTTTTTTTTTTTTTTTTTTTTTTTTTTTTAATATCCATTTTCACAGAATTGGGCAAAGTTCTTAAAAATGTTCATTTTCTTTCTCGACTCTGTCCATAAGCGTAGACACCTCGATACATAACCACATGATTATAGGCGGTAACCACGCCCCAGTTTCTAAACTGACATCGAGTAAATGACCTTTGACCAACACCATGCGTGTTTCTGCTCGAGTTTATTGTTACACATGTAACTTCATTAAATTTAATTTAATTTCATTTCAAACATACTATGTTTGAACACAGAAAAATGGCCATTATCTGCAGTACATATCATTCATAGTCTGACCGAGAAATGTTCAATAGAAAATGAAGAAAATTACCCTGATTCCAACGTTAATCCGCATGCAATTTACTTGTGGAGGATTAGAGGTTTCATCTATATTAATTCAGTCTAAAAAAAATGGACCCGTGACTCGTAGTTCCTTAGTTTGTACAATGTTTTCCATTCCTTGAACTACTTCCTCTGGATTCGAATCCAAGCATATCTGATTTGTTGACATCTCTCTGTTTAATGTAGAGACATTTGAGTGTTGAACACCCGTTGACCCCGGAGTACTATTCACAACGGATAACTCCCTTTCCTTTTCCGAAGCACTGTTGCTTCTTTCACACTTAAAAATCCGCTTCCTAGCTATTATTCCAAGGATTATCATAACGCCGACTATGCCAGCAATGACTCCTATCATCAACTTCTTCGGGAGTTCTTCATATCCTTCACTAAATCTTTCCATATCTATCTGTTCCAAGGTATTTACTAGTTTGCGGATAGGAATCTCCTCCATATCGCGCAATTCTACCGGCATGGTGTCCACTGAAAAATTGGGAAATTTCTGCGTAATTGGGGACCAAACCACTGAACCAGAGACGAATAATTTACTTTATGCTTTAGATACTATTAATAATTTTCCACGTTTGTATCTTCCTAACTATTTCACTTAAACTATCGTTGATCCTCCCACTGCTTCTTTCCCAATCCTATAGCATATCAGCCAATAAGTCTACAAGACTTTTCAGTTGTTCTTTCTTTTTGTTCCGATCAACTGTGGAATCTGCAGGTCTATCCGTGTCAATATAAAGTTTTCAGAAATTAATATATCTTCAAAAGATATTTCCCAAGTCACATAAATGAAAATTCACAGAGGATGTTGAATTGATGGGAACCTGCACAAAAGCATAATTCACAAACATAGAAATGTAAATCATTTTGTAGTGTACAGTCATTGAAAAGAAATCCAAAAAAAAGAAAACCTAACACTGCACAAACCAAAGAAAACATTGTTATCAACAAGTTAATCCAATTATCCACTTTAAAGAGAAGAAGAAACTTCCTTTACATGATTTTACATTTCACTTACTCAATAAAAGTAAGATTAATTAAGCAACATACCAGTAAACTCACTTCACATATATGGTAAAATATAAAAAAAAAAATAAATCATTAACTCAGATGTTTTATACTTACAGATAGGTAAATATCTCAACTTTATTCCTCCCGTCAACCCCCCTATGCGCTCTCCGCTAGGCGTACTACTCTCTACATGTAGTCCTGCACCCCCTCCGTTCTACCCTTAATGTGTTCGACACCGAACAATCCATATTTCTCAACTCTAGGGCCAGATCGGCAAAAGCACGCTGTTCCATTTTTTTTTTTCTAACTAGACTTATAAACACGAGCAGAAAACACACACACTATCAAATCAAAGAGTCACCTACCTTGGCTGATGTCTATAGTCGTGCGGCTGCTATATATTTTCGTCTTCTTTTTTCTTTCTATCTGGTAGTTTTAAGTCCGTTGAATTTTCAATCGTCGCCGTGGCAACCAGCTCGCATCTAACTGTTTTGTTGTCCCAAAACAGCAAGTCACTAGGCACCAATTATTTTTCCTAATGACTGAGCCGGTTATATATCGCCAAACAACAAACACGCATATATATAAAAATATAAGTTATATTTTTATTAATGACGATGAACCGTGTAGCATAGGGGACAGAGAATTGAGAGAGTGCGCCTCTAATGGGTTGACGGGAGTGTCGTCGTATCTGTTGTGTCTCTCTTCACTGGCCGATCTCTGTCGCTCCTCTCTACTGCTACTCTACTACTCTGCTACTGGCGAATCCGTGTGACGAGGTCTTTATATAATCTTCCAGAACCGGGACTTTTTCTTCCGGTTTTGCCTCGCCCACGCACGCCCACGTAATTCTCAGAGACACCTGTTCTGTTTGCCTCTGTAGCCATTTCCGCTACTGCCGGAAATAAGGTCAAACAAACATCCGTTCCTTTCAACGACCGGAAACACCCTTGCTTGCATCAGCCTTCCTCGGGTGGGGCCAGATTGTTATATTACAAATAGTCCGAATAATGTAAATAGTGTAAGTACTACCTCATCTCAGATATATAGACAAATAGGTTTTTTCTTTTAAACTTGACCAATAAACACACAGATAAAAGTAATAGCATTAATATTTTCTACAAAAACCAAATTCATAGTAATTATAAACAGGACAAATCTTCACTTTTGAAACATCTGAAAATATTCAACTCCCATTGACTTAAACAAAAAAGTTTAATTATCTATTACACAAAATATAAAACTGCTACTCTCATCGTCAAAATTAACAATTCACCTGCAAGATCTTGACTATGGTGAATTAAAATTATTTATGAATATACATGTCCTCTGAAGGACTGCGTTTTTTTTATTTGCTGCCCAAATACACTGTGTGTGTGTGTGTGTAGTTATGAATTAATTGTACATTGCGACACGGAAATTTCTATGTTTCGAGATAGGTTCTCTTCATCAGGCAATGTTTGCTGTTGGTTGTACAGATGATTTACATTTAAAAACAAAAACTTTCAGTTTGCTGTAGATGTATGTGGGAAGATATAAAATTTACATGTGTGTTTCTTTCAACTAATCGGAGTGAAGATTCATTTTGAAATCTGGCTCCAAAGAATACATACTCATTTTTCCCTTCTTTTTTCCTTTTTCTCTTCCCTTATCTTACTTTTCTCCTTTCTTTTTTGCCCTCCTTAACGGTCAAGATGTCAACCTGCCTTTAACCTAACCTTAGCACTTTCCTTTTTTCGCTTAGTTTTATTGTCTTTGATGTGATATGTTCATTTAGTACCAAAGCTGTCTTTTCTTTTCTTATCCTTTTTGGTTCTCCTAGTTGTAATTTTCTGAAAATCTTTGACTTATAAGTAAAATTTTTTTTTTAATTTAATTCCTGCTATCCTTATACCATCTTTCTAATATCTATTTATTTGTTGTAAAGCTTTTTTATATAAATAATTTTGTTTCAATTTACTTTATTTTGATAGTTCATCAGTAATTATTTTCCTTAAGCACTTGTTGACTATATGCATGTTATTTCATTTAGATTTTATCCATTTTTTAATGTGAACATTTTGCAATGTCTACATTTGACATTTATCTCATTGTGTTTATTTAATAGATTTTTATTTCTAAGTGATTTAATAATATATAGTTTTTCGAGTAAACATAATGACCATGGTTCATTTAAGGACTTACATGTTTTAGCTTCTTTTAGAACTTAATTTTCCACTTTATTGTGGGTGTTTTTTTTTTGTTTTTTTTATATTCCTATATCAATGATATTTCGATAGGGATGTTCTATTTTTGTATTTGTTATTATTAAATGAAGAAGTGTGCTAGTAAATGTGCCGTTTTAGAGTATTCTTAGTACTACCTATATAAATTTTTATATTATTTGGGTTTTCCTTTGAAGATATTTTGCATTGATAGATGATTGATTCCGTTAGGCACTTGTTTTCTAACGGGCAATCTATAGGGTTTCTACAGTTACATTTTTTTCTTGTCTAAATTGTTATTTTCTGTTATTAGGTTGTTTTATTAATTTTGTTTAAGTTTTTTAAAAAATTATTATTGTGATTTTTGGCCATGATTTTTTTCTAGATTGTTCATACAGCTGTAACTTAATTTAATAGTGTTTTTATTAAAGATCTTACTTAATGGATTTTTTTCCTGGAAATTGTTTCCTAATTAACGTGAGGAATTTTTTCCCCAATTTACTACTAGTCATTTGGTTGAAAGGGGGTATGTACCAGATAATATTTCTATTCCTATTTTTTTCTTTGGGAGGTTACTTTTCTCGTTTATGTATTTAATATTTGGGTTTTTATATCCATTATTTTTTAAGGCAGTATTGTAAATGTTGCTATGCTTATTAAATACTTCTTCATTTGTTGAATTTCTACTAATCTGTATTCTATTGATGAGGGTATATGTTTAATAACAGATGGAGGGTGGATGTATAAAGGATTGATATTTGTTGTTTTTTTTTTTGTTTTGTTTTTTTGTATGATTGGTGTATATTTTTCTCTAGACCTAAAGTTACATCAAAGAAATCTACTTTTTTTATATTTGTTTTAATTGTTACTTTTAAATTAAGATTTTTAAATTCTTTATGTATCATCTTTCTAATTTTATCTCTTTTAAAATTTGTGGCATTTGTGGCATGATAATAAGATTATAAGTCTATCATCTCTATATAATCCAATGTCTTTAGTTTCTACTTCCTTATAGGCTGTGAGATTAGTATTAATAGTATTAATGATCCTACCAGATTTGAAGATTCCGTAGAGTCCAGAGGTCCCATGGTAATATCAAAATTGTCCCCTTTGGAATTAAATTTTCTCCACTGTTCTTCCTTATGAATGAGCACAGATGTTTTTGCATTCATTATTTTTCTCTCCTCCTCTGTTATATCCAAGTAAAGAGTGGCGAATTCCGATGTTGTAACAAATAGTTCTTTTGATATCGAAGGATAGTACTCCTCAATATCGAATTGGATAAAAGAGCAGTTTGTTTTGTTTGTTTTTTTTGTTTTTTTTTGTTTTTTTTTTGTTCTTTTATATTGTAAAACCAATTTGTGCTGTTTTTCCATAATCTTAATTCCAAGTATTCCATGATTTGTTTGTTAATTCTTTCTAGTATGTTCTTACTAATTTTTCCAATCTCTGGTCTGGTGGAATTTATCATTCTCGTGGTGGCATTTATATTGAAGTTTTCAATATAAATTTAAGTTTTTATCTTGAAGAAAACTTCAATATAAATCCCACCATAATAAAATAAATGCCAGTGCCCTCAAAATAGTAAACCCTTGAGTCCTCTCCACCTGGAATTATATAAAATGAAGATAAAATTAAAAAGACCGCTACAATATTTCAATAAGATTACTGTAAAAAAGGCTTTCAAAAATAAATCGTTCATGCTATAAAGACAATGGTTCAATAAAAAGTCCTACCAGGACACAGAAATTTAAACTTCAAATTAGAATATTTATCTACTGAGTAAAGTAAAATTTAAATTTACAAAGAAAAAAGGTAATTTTCAATAAAAAAAAAACACAAACTCTTGGAATTTTCACCTCATTAATATCTAATTTCAAAGGTAACTTTTAATAACTATTAATCCTTATTTTTTTATATCTTTAAGTTACTTGGAATGTTACATTTTATTAACCTGTTCAAAATTAGTCTATTTCTAATATATTATGGTACTATCAAGAGAAGTAGCAAATACAATTTCATCAATTAGTACTTGATGGCATGTTAGAAAATAGACATAACATGCTGCAAAAAACATGAACCTCATAATTAAACATACTTTTTACAGTTACTTAGCACCAAAATTCTTTAAAATATCAAGTCACTAGGGGAAATACTGTTATTTTTGTGTATGGATAGGAAAATTATGCATAAATTCTATTACTTGTTTGAATCTGTCATGTAATATAGTAAAACTAAATATTTTAGTAAAACAAATTACTCTGGATTTGAATTTCAGCTATAGATTTCCAATTCAAGGTTTGACTGATCACTTTTCCCTACTTTTATACATAGCCATAAAATCTCATCTGTAAGAAATCATCATACTTTACCTAGTGAGAAAATTGGTACAAATAGACTTTTTTCCATCTTTTACGTATTTTCTTTCTAAATTTTAATTTATAATTATTTGCATGTTCCAGAGTTTTATAAATATGAAATACATCATCTTGGTCATCTGATACGCTGATTTTACTTTTTTATGGTAGATAATAGATTGTATCTTGATTATTGTTTGGATGATTTCATTTTTCAAGTGGATATATGCAATTGATTTCATAAAAATGTGGTTGCTTCCTTCTCTTTTTTTGTCCTTTTCATTTAAGCTCTATTGACTGTATTGTATTTCAGCGATTACAAACAAGCAAGCTGTGTTCTAATGCTGGTCTGTTGGATGAATCTCTTCTGCGTAGATGTTTGCAGTTTTATGGTTTAGTTGCTGACTATTTATTAAAATTAGCTGATCCAAAACATCAAGGGTGAGTTTTTCTTCAAAACTGAGCTCTCTAATTTAAAGATCAGATTTGTCATTAATTTTATTCTTTTGCTTTAAAATGAACTTATAATCACACTTTACTGATATTTTTAACCACATTCAGGATAAAAAAAGATTTATAGAATAAATATTTTGATAATTTAGATGCCAATTATTTTTAGTTGCATTGATTTTTTGATAAATTATTTTATATTTCTCCATTGTAAAATCATCCTCTATCAGAACATTAAATTGATCTATAGTTGCCTCAAGTTATTTGCAGCTTTTATTTTTCATTGATTTTTACTTAGAAAGAGAAATTGATTAAAAACATCCTTGATCAATTCATTCAATATACAGTGACTCGCATAAGTATACATGTTATTTTCTGTTATAACTCTAGTTTATGTTCGCCATTTTGCCTGATATTTGGTAAGTAATATTTTGTAAAGTTGTTTTAATTGTATGTGGAAAGAAACTTGAAAATTCATGGTTGAATCCATTTTTTTTTTTTTTTTTTTATCAAAGTTCAAAATTACCCTATGCAAAAGTATTGGATACATCAATTTAATATTTTGTTGTGTAAACTTTTTGTTTCATTGCTTCCAGTCACTTTCTATAGTTGGCCACAAGTTTTCCACATTGATCCACCATTACTTTACCCCATTCTTTCTTGCATAATTCCTTTAATTGCTTGATATTTTGTGGATTCCGCTGATGAAGTTTAACCATCAAAGTATTCCATAAATTCTCAATTGGATTCAAGTCAGGAGACTGACTTGGCCAATTGTGAGTAATAATATCATTATTTTCAAACCATTTCTTTGTAAGTTTTGCAATTTGTTTGGGATCATTGTTGTGGTGAAGCACAAAATTCCAACCATGTCCTAATGAAGTTGCAGATTTCTGAAGGTTCTTCTCTAGAATCGCCCTGTACATGCTACCATTCACTCTACTATGGATAACTTGTAACTCACCAGTACCCTTGGATGAAAAGTATCCCCATATCATAATGGAACTACTCTCAAACTTAACTCTGGGGATGGTATTGTGCTTGTTGAAGGCAGTGCCATTTTTTTTTTTTCACTTGTCGTTGTGTTCCTTCCAAATAGTTCAACTTTTGTTTCGTCTGACCAGATTACCTTTACTCAAAACTGCATACTTTTCTTTTCGTAAGTTTCGACAAACTTTAATCAGTCTTTGGCATGTTTGGTAAAGGCACTTTCCTTAGTGATCCTGAATGAAAGCCTGTATGATATAGAGCTCTACTAATGGTATCCTTACTTAGATTAATTCCAGCACCCTCAAGATCAGTTTTAATTTCAGAACAAGTAATGAAGGGTTTTTTTTTTTTTTTTTTTTTTTACACATTTCTGCTGATCCACCTTGAAGTCCTCTCATTTATTTTTCTCGGTCCTCCATTTCTTGTAAGGTTTGCTGTATCATCGCCATACTTCTTATACTTTCTGATGATATTTCCTACTGTACTTAGTGCTAGATTCATTTCTTTGCTAATTTTTATGTAACCTTATCCTCCTTTGTGATGTTCAAAGATTCTATCTCGCATATCTCTGGATAATTCCTTAGTTTTTACCATTTTTAATCCTTGAATTGCAGAATGCACATCAGTCAGATGATTGGTAACACTATCTTGTAAGCAATTGTGTGCTTCTCTGGTTGGTCAGAGATAACATTTCAGTACCATCGAAAATCTGAATATTTAAAGTCTTTTAAAATACAAAGTTTCGATTGGAAATTTGAAAAAGTGTCATGTATCCAATACTTTTGCATAGGGTAATTTTGAACTTTGATAAAAAAAATGGCTTCAACCATGAGTTTTTAATTTTCCTTCCACATACAACTAAAACAACTTTACGAGATATTACTTACCAAATATCAGGCAAAATGGTGAATATAAACTAGAGTTATAACAGAAAATAACATGTATCCAATACTTATGCGTGTCACTGTATGTAATTTAATGGTGTAACTTATTGCTCTGTAATTTCAAGTTTAAATGTTTTTAGCTGACTATTGGATCAATTATATTTTTCTATTTTTTCATTATTTTTCTTCTAGTGCCACTTTACCTCTTCCTCAAGTAACAAATATGGCTTTTGCAACTCTTCCAGAGTTTTATTTGGAAGATATTGCTGATTTCCTCCTTTTTGTATTACAGTAAGTATTAAAAATTTAATATATATTTTTCAAGACATTTTTTTTTTTATGATTATATTTCAGCTTGCCTATTCTTCAGTCTGCCATGTCAGCTGGGGCTTCAGAATATGCTGACTACTCTCTTGTTGAACATGGGTGCCAACCTATAATGCCTGGAGATGAGCTGTTGGTGGTTAAGGGCTTCAGAAAAAGGAATGGTTTAACTCCTGAATTTCAATACATCTCTTTAGCCTTTTACCTGAGATAGACAGGTGGCAGTTGAGGCCAAATTCAATCAAATGGCTGGTAATGCCAAACCCTAATTCAGATTTCTACAAACTCTGAAAAAAAAGCTAAATCAGATAGTGGCTGTAGGGTTAATCATGCTATTGTTTCAAACTATTCCTGAGAAAGTTAAACAATTATTGCTTTGTCATGGTGTGTAGCCAAGGCAAATGGGCTTCCCACTTGACATTTCCCCTTGTAGGGTTCTCTGGTAGGTGGAGATCTCAGTCAGTGAAACATAATTTCATTATATGAATACAGAAAGAAAAACTCAAGCAAAAATTTCCAAATCAGATTCTGATCAAGAGCAGGCTGAGGTAGATTCATAATACTATGATCTAGAAAGGAGGTTCAACTAACTAAATTATCACCATTCCTGGTACAGAGGGTTATATCCCCAATGGTCAATACAAAGTAAAAAAAATTTAAAAAAATGAAACCATGTAGTATATTATTCTGCTGGATCTATAGAACCAATGAGAAACATGTATATATATAAAAATATAATCTTATATCGTTATTCTTCATTGGTGGCACTTGTGTGGAGCAGGAGGGCAGCCGAAGAGCGTTATGCACAAGAAGAGGCCATTCGGATTTGGAAACCAGTGAGAGTTCTCTCTCTTCAACCCAAAATTCTAAACTTTATATAGTCTTAAAACTCCCATGCTTTTTTGCTTTTTCGGGTTATCGCTTAGTTAACATGTGTCTGTCAATCAAACCCGGCAGTTCATTCTTTTCAGGCTGGTTATTGCTGGTTTTCTTTTTTGTTGTTGTACCTCTTGACCTCACTCAAGGCCAGATTGATCTGTTGATCAAGGTACCGGGTGACACAAAAAAAACAGTCCTCACCAAAAATCGAATAACTTCCAAGATTTTATTTAGATTGACACAAAACTTAAGCTACATTAGGTCAAGCGTGTGTAGCAGACATCTCCAAAGTTTCAAATCTGTACTATAAAAACTCTTTGTTTCACTGGTGCTCAAAAAATTTGCTCCAAATGAGCTCCCCGGCGCAGCAGGCACATTTTGATCTGGCGGGCAAAGTTCTCGATGACCCTCCCGCATTCCTCTCTTGGGATTGCTCTTATTGCTGCTGTGATTGCTGCCTTCAGGTCAGGGATAGTCTGAGGGTTATTGCCATACACCCTGTCCTTAAGGTATCCCCACAGAAAAAAAATCTGGGGGATTCAAGTCCGGTGAATGTCGTGCCCACTGCAGGTCACACCTGCAGCTGATCAGTCGGTCAGGGAAACACTGCTGCCAATAACTCATTTGAGGTGTGGGGGTGGCACTATCCTGCTGGAACCACTGACGACCCTCTCCGTAGACCAAATACTGTTCAGAACTTGCCAAGCACCTGGACATATCGCTTGGTGTTGATTGTCACAGGCCGCTCGTTGTCATCCTCGAACCAGAATGGTCCAATGATGCCATGTTTGGAGATGGCAACCCAGGCAGTGCACTTCATAGATACTAATGGCCTTTGCAGACAGTGCTCAGTAGGTGTGCTATCCCAGAAGATGTTGTTCACATGACCTGACAATATGTGCCTCGTCCAAAAATCAGACATTGTCAAGGAAGTCTGTCACAGCGTCGCAAAACCACTGGCACATGATCACTCGCTTTCTCATGTCATCAAGTGTAAGCTTTTGTTTAATCTATATTCTGTAAGAATACATGTGGAGATCTGTGATCAAAATTCTCCGCACAGACTCCCGGTTGATACCAAGCTCCTGACTTCACCGACACACAGACTTGCTTGGGCTGCGGACAACAGAGTCTCTGACAGCAGCAATGTTGTGTGGTGTCCTTGATATTTCGGTCATCCAGAGTGTGATTGTCTGTTAGTGTCTTTACGATTGAGGTTATGCACAGTCCCGTGGTTTCTGAACTTGTTGACCCATCTGTAGATCATTGAGTGGACAGGAAATTCACAACATTTGAACCGTTCTTTGAATTGCAATTGAACTGCGTGGATAGACTTCTGCCGAAAATATGCCTCAACTATAAATGTCTTTTGCTCAGTAGTCCATGGCATCTCGAAGGTCAAATGTGGTAGACTCTTAAAACATTAATTCTTCTTGGTAAATCTGAAAAATAAAAAGAATTGATAAATTATTTCAAAAGTTATTCAAGTTTAGGTGAGGACCGTTTTATTTTGTGTCATCTTGTAATATGTTACACTCCTCACCATCCCATTTTAACAAGCTTTTACTGCTGCTAATAGACTTATGTCCAGATGTCTCTATTCAAGAAACCTTTTTAAAATGAGAAGATAAAATATAAAAAAATTATCAGCTATATAACCATATCCATAGGGTAGAACAAAATGCCTTTGGAGGAATTTCAATCTTCAT
>JBBBDQ010002387.1:65000-67500 GCA_037127315.1 Ascarosepion bandense | reverse complement strand
TCTCTAGGAGTGAAGCTAGCCCTCTTAACCCTGCAACTCTCCAGTAGTTCGTCATATTTTAACTTCCTTTAATGATCTTCCTCTGCGTTTTCTTCCCAGTGGACTGTCAGTTCCCACAAGACTGTCTTCTTCAATATATGTGAGAAGAAAACTATATCTGAGCGAAGTTTTGTGATGGCAATTTGCTCTGGGAATTTCAATCTTGAGCCTATATCGGCCCTTAATTCCCACTCTGTTGCAGGAGATAACAGGTTTGGATTTACCTTTCTATTTCGTGGGATTTTCGCACTCGCTTTAATAAATTTTATCTGCCTTGTGTCTGGGTTGTAAACATTCTCTTTGATAGCATTTTGAACTATTTTCACGGTCTCTTTTAGAATTTCGTCATGGCACCACCTGTAACGCCCATCAGCTAGTGCAGATTTACAGCTACTCAGGATGTGATTTAAGGTATGTCTGCATCCACAAAGATGACAATTTGGCAACTGGGTTTTATAACATAATTGTGAGTTTGTTGGGCTTGGCAGGGTGTCGTATACTGCCCGAATCAGAAATTTTAATCTGGTGTCAGCGTGCCATATTTCGGACCATTTGATTTGATGTTTCAACGTAGAGCTCCATTTGATCCATGCCCCTTGCTTTCTCATCCCGACTTGGATTGCTATTTGTTTCTCTTCTTCGCCGTTTCTGATTTCTTCCTGCAAAAGATGACTATTCTTTTTTCATTGCAGTTTGTCATATTTTTCTGAGGGAAAAAACCCGAGGCCTGTGCGTCCAGTAGCTATGGTTCCTAGTATTGCCTTTTCTTGGATTCTTTCTTTTGCTGTATTCAATTCTTTCGAGGCGTTCCATTTTCTACCTGTATATACTGATTATCGCACCGGCTACTTTGGGATCTTTCGAGCACTTGTACTGGATTGTAGCTCTCACTTTAGCTACTTTAAATTCTTCGTGTAGGCTTTTGAACGGAAGCTTCAGTGCGTTTGTTTTCCGTATAACGCTGCGCTGCATAGAGATCTCGGCAAACCTAACCACCTACGTAGTCGTGATGTTATGCTTCTTTCCATTAGTTCTACCGTGGAGGAAGTGAAATCATAAATCATTACAGGCCCAAGTATTTTTGAAAGAATGACATGTTGATAAATCCAAGCTTTATATCTGCCAGGTAAGCCAGACTTATTAACCCTGATTAACCACCCTTCTAGATTCTCCTTTGTTAATATTACAGATCTTGAATCTTTTAGGGTTTCATCGAACTGCTTCCCCAAGCTCTTTACTGGCTTTTGATGTATTGTAGGTATGTCATCTCCAAATAGCTTAAATCTTTCGTTTTTCGAAAGCTTACATTTCTTCATTACTAGGGAACGTGATTTGGAAGCGTTAAAACTCATTCTTGCCCAGTTGATGAGTTCTTCGATGTCCTTCAGCAACCGCCTTGCCTCAATGATGGACGTGCTGGTTATGGTCATGTCATCCATATACGCGTGAATTGGTGGTTGCCTTACAGCGGATCTGGAGACTGGTCTTTGACATTCCACTTCAGCCGCCTTTTTCAGCATATTCATTGATAATGCGAAGAGAGTTGCTGAAATGGTGCAGCCTGTTATTATCCCTCTTTCAAGATTGTGCCATGCTGAAGTAGAGGTCTCTGTTACTGCCCTCATTCTAAAATCCTTATAGTAGTTTAAAATGAGGTTGGTGAAAGCAGTGGGTATATTGTACCGGATTAGAGCTTCTTCTACCAGATGATGGGGAATTGACCCATAAGCATTCTTAAGGTTTACTGCAATATCTCCCTTATTTTTCTTGGCATCTTTTAGTAGTTGGGTAATGACCCCTGTATGTTCCATGCATCCTGGCATCCCTGGGACTCCTCCTTTCGAACAGAGGTGTCAATGTAGTTATTATTAGATATTTTGACAGCCTACTGTTTAAAAAGCTGAAGAAAATTTTTCCTTCAACATTCAGCAGCGAAATGCATCTGAATTGGTTGATTTTCTTGGCATTTTCCTCTTTGGGGATCCATATCCCCTAGGAATACTCCCACTGGTCTGCTATCTTCCCTATCTTCCAAATGATCTTCAGTAACTTCCATAGGATACGCTGTAATTTTGGGCATCTTTTGTACACTAAGTATGGTACTCCATTCGGGCCTGGAGTGGAGCTTGACCAAGTTTTTTTAAGCACTTATTGTAATTCAACCAAGCTAGGTAGTCCTATGTCGAGATCAATTGAAGGAAGATCTGGTGTAAGAAGCAGATGGTTTTCGCCAAGTTGTTGCTGCTGATAGGGGTTGCTTAAGGAGTCCTTGAGAAAAGCATTTATTTCCTCAGTGCTACTTTGTAGCGTTCCACTGTGGGTTTCACCCAGTAATTGTTTGGTAAATCCGAAAGGGTTGGATGTGAAGGCTGCTCTTTTCCGAGCTCTTTCTCTCCTCCTATGGCGGTGCCATTCGGCTCTTTTTAATGCTTTTAAATCTGATCGCATTGAGTCTCTTAGT
>JBBBDQ010002387.1:0-50000 GCA_037127315.1 Ascarosepion bandense | reverse complement strand
CACCCTATAACCATACAACCCATCGATCAATGCCGGGTGGAACGCCCAGCAAATATCAGTATGGTAATACATGCTGAATGAGACATTTAGCAAGGATCAACTAGGACATCCAACTCTAAGAAAACCATTCATCTAAAAAGGCAGTTAAGATTTTCCTCAATTTCTCAATATTACAACCTGTATTTTAATGTAAATACTGAACTATGTTTACAATGAGCAGTGAGGTCATTTCTCTGGTTTAACAGTTTAACCTTGTCCCTAAATTTGATAATTTCTAATTTTTCATAGCAAGGAGGGAGTTACAAGTCTGGGCCTTTGTAAGGATTTTCCATTTAACAGTGGGTGTTTTGTCTTTTTCTGTTAAAGACTAATGTTTGCAAGTCAGAAGATTATGAAAGGCATCTTTGTAAAAATTTAACAAAGAACCTGCAAATTTAAACTTAATTACATGGCTCATAGAGTAGCAAAAATTGCCAAAAAAGAATGTTGGCAAAAATATATCAGCATGTTAGTCTTTGAAAACAAAATCTGTTTTGGAAATAGTGTGGAAAATATCTGGAAAACACCAAACTACACCAGTTAAGCATCTTTCCAAAAAATAACAATATCAACAAAAAGGAGATAGGAGATACAGTAGATGAAACTCTTTCAAAAAATTTTTAAAGTAAAAATGGAAAACATAATTTCGAGTCCTAAAACAAAACAGGAAAACTGCAACAACCCATTGAGTTTAGCAGAATTGAAATAATCCATAAACAATGCCATAACACAGCATTTAAAGAAATTATTTACTTGGAAGAATGGCACTTTTTAATGTTTTGCCTTAGGATTGCATAAATTACATTTTAAAGCATTCTAATAGAAGAATATTAAATACCGTATACAGAAAGTTAAAGATTCAATTTTGGACATCAATTTTCTTCTGAAAAACTTACCTGAGTTTCATTCTTTGTGGTTTTTACTGAGAAATGATATGCATGAATCAACCAACAATATTAAGCATATTGCAACTTTCGTTACTTATCTTAAATTATAATAAATTTTGATGCTAATTTTAATTTTAGAATTCAAATTGTTCCTGACTTAATGAAAAATTAAAAATGAATTGCTGTTCTTTCTTAAATATCCTATACAAATTGAAAACTAATTGAATATTTGTAATTGTTAAATTAATGTATTTCAAGGAAATATCAACTATACAGACAAATAAAGCATTATAACTCATAAAAATAGAATGTTTTCTAAACAAAATCGCATTCACAATTGTTTATAAATTTTCATAAAGAAAATGAATTGTGTGCTAAATAGAGCATAACTTTTGGCATCATATAAGATTTTTTTTATTTTTGTAAACAATTTAGTTGTATTTAGTTAAAATCTTTCTTTTACAGCTACAAATGTGAAGTACTTGGTAGTGAACCTAGTGTCAACCAGTTGGTACGCATGCTGATTGTATTTGTGTGCAGCTCAAATTACTTTAACAACCCTTATCTAGTGGCTAAACTTGTTGAAGTTTTGTTTGTAATTAGCCCAAGCTTTCAGCCACGAACTGCCAAGTTAAGTGAAATGATGCTTGGCCACCCACTGGCACTTAATTACATGGTTCCTGCCTTAATGCAATTTTATACAGGTAAGTTAAATTTTACAGTAAAATGTGTGTATGCATATATATATATATATTGTCATCCGCAGACAGATCTGTTTCGCCGTATTACAGCTCATCAGTATGGTTACTTAATTCTTAATTTGATTAATATAAAAATATTGTTCAAATCTATAAAATCATTCATGCGTGCTAATTTTAAAAATATATTCCAATTTATTTAATTTTTAACTTTTTTGTTATCACATTTTGGCTTTTTTGTGCCTTCTAGTGTTCAAGTGTCTTTGGATCTGGGTATTCTTCTGAAGTGAATCCTTTGTTTAATCTATGATGTAGATTATTCTCATTCTGCTGTCCATGTCTAGGGATATTTCATTCTTTTCTTTTAGTACTGTTTTTGTTTATTTTTGTTTGTATTACTTATGCCAAGGAATTGAACATGCAATTACTATGCCACCAAATCCACAAACCAGTGTTTTAATACACTAGGTTTGTGTATCTAGATTTTACACTAGATACACAAACCTAGTGTACATTAGGTTTTAATTATCCAGAACACCATTCAATAAGCTAAAATATTAATGTTTTAAAAATTACTTAAATTTTATGGTAACTTATAAAAAGCACAACTAACTTTGTTTAAGCATTTCAGTTAAATTATGTTGAATAATTTTATACAAAAATGTTCTTATTAATTTTCATGCACAGAGTAACTTATTATACTTTGAGTTGTTTGCTATGCATTCCTTTTTTATATAATGAATATTAGTGTATTTTAATTAAGTCTGAATTTTTAAAATTTTTTATCAAATTACAGTTATCTGCCTTGCATAGTGACTAAAGCTTCCATGTTTATCATTTTTAAAATTCTCTCTTCTATCTTCAATTTAGTTTATGATAAACAAAACAACACATAAATGCCGTTTGTTAATGGTTTTTAAGTTTTCTAACCAAGAACTAGCAAAAAAAAAAAAAAATTCATGCTTTCTGTAATGAAAATGAATGCTGAGTATACTTGGGGCTGCAAGCCAAGTTTTATTCAACTAAAAATTTGGCTACATGGAGGTAATGAATTCTTCCTTTTATTCGTATTGGCTTAGTCACACACGGGGTTCCAGTTCTAAGTATGGCAACCCACTGGCCAAATATACATGTTTTATAGCACAGTCTTCCTTCATAGAAAATGTGTCAACATTAAGAGTTATGGCCATATTGATCAGGAGGTTTTAATGTTTGACCAGATCTACTTAGTTCTTGTTTTATCATCATCTTAATTATGGCATGGCATATCATCCTCCTTTTGTGCAGTCACTACCAAGTATACCATATTTTGTTTTGCAGTAGAGGGAACATTGAAGTGTCTAGACTTCAAGACAAGGTATGAAATTGTGAACTGTCCCACTGTTGACTCACATCCATCATTATGTCTAATGTTGGCATAAGTCAGAATTACTGTCAAAAAGTTCAACGTGATTCATAAATAATTTGTTTTTATTATTTCTCTTGAACTTTCTTAATTATATGGGTCCAGGTGTCATAAGCCAAGAGGGCAGTGAATTTCCCTGAGATGACCATCACTGGAATGCAAAAAATAATTCATGAAGCAGGGCATTCGTTGCTGTGCACAACAAGGAACTTAGAGAGTTCACAGGAAGCATGAGTTCTCAGTACTTTTCAGACAAGTTATGTGATCTTAGAGCCAAGCAAATCAACTTCCAGATGGTGCCATTAAACTGTTTTATCTGTGCATTCTCAGTTGGGTGGTATGGTGTGGTTTTACAAGTGGTAACCCCTTTTCTGAAAAAAATAATCTTTCATTTCCTTAGACATGAAAGATGTGTATCTGTCAGAATATATGTAACCTGGCATCCACCTAGTCTAAATAATATATCTAGACATTTAATTACTGTTGTTGCGTGCATTTTATGGCATAGAAATGGGAAATGCAAGTAATTTTTGACTATTGTAAGTAGATATTATTAGTGATAGTCCCTTTAAATCAATATTAAGCTGTTACATGAGTTTAATTATTTTGATAAGTGTCTCAACTGGTGGGATATAAAAGTGAGGTTTAATTTTGGCATACTCTGCAAGAAGTCTTCTTTAGATCTCTCATAGGGAATGAGAGATTTCTTATGGCGATGTAATGGAGGCATGGAGTTATTCCAGTCTAGGATATCTTGTCTAGTTCTTATTTTTAGTACTGCTCACTTGGTTTCCATTGAGTTAAAGTACCCACTGCTCATAGACAATAGCCTAGTAAATTAAAGTGTTAGTTTGTGAATTTAGTGACATAGTAGTTGCAAGTTCTATCCTTGTGCCAAGCAGTAGTTGTTCTAAACTAATGTTTTAACATGCTTGGGTAAAATGTCAGTTTCAAGCCTAGCACATGCGCCAATTCCTTCTGATGTTTGAATGAATCAGTGACAAATAACAAAGATGAGGACATTAGTCTGAATGTAAATGATGTAAACTCCTCATCCCAGAAATTCACACACAAAATATTCTGATTCAATTTTTTTTTCTCTTTGTTTTATATTTTTAGACATTGAAACTACTGGAGCTAGCAGTGAATTTTATGATAAGTTTACAATACGTTATCATATCAGCATCATCTTTAAAACAATGTGGAGTATTCCATCCCATCAGAAAAAAATTATAGAAGAAGCTCAGTAAGTACTAGTTTTTACTTAAGTCATTGATATTTTAACCTTTCTATAATTAATTTCTAAAAATGTGGATCAGAATACTTGAAAATATTAGCAATTTTAATGTTATATGGATACATTTCTTGCTTATTTTAAAAATTAGGTTATTAATTATGAATTTGAAATTTACTTCAGTGCTTGAGGTTTTATGAACTTTATGGTTGCTACTTATTATTTATATTGCAATTTAGAAATGTTAACCAGCTGTAAAAAAAAAAAATATTGTATAATGTAATAAAATGCTAAATTTTACTTTTTCAATTTGATTAAATTTCATTCTCATTTATAGTACTTAAAATAGTTTATTTTAATGTACTCAAAAGGTTTTTACAATGATATGATTGCTCATCACATATCGATATTTATCATTGATTCTTTTAGCTGTTGTTTTAACTTATAATTGTGTATGTTACATTAAGTAAGCTCTAAGCTGTGAAATTTAGCCATATTAAGCTGTTTCAGATTATCAGATTTCTCAGTATTTAAAGTATGTGGTGACCATAAAATATTTTTATTAAATATCAGCTTCTTAGAATTTAGATCAAACAGAATGTTTTATTGCATGATATTCAAGAAGCTTGTATCATGTTCTTGTTTTCTGACAGAATGAGGCACTCTAGCCTCTAAGAAGTTTTCATGACTACTTGTGACTCTGTAATAGTGTGTTAAATAATATTAAGTCTTCTATCCCTCCTGTCTTTGCTCAATTTGAGATGTTATCATCTGCTGATAAAGCAGAATGTCTTGCTTATAAATTCTCTTCCAATTCTACTTGACTCATCTGAAGCATCTTTCTGACTTTCCATTTAAAAACCAAGTCTCTACTGTATGATATGCATATAACTCCGTCCATGCTTTTCTGCTATCATCTCTAAAGATCCTCACAAAGCATGTGGACTTTATGGTATCCTTAAAGGAATGGGCTCCTAAACTGGCTCCTGTTCTCTCTAAACTCTAAAATAAATGCTTTGCTGCTGCTTTGCTTTCCTGCTTGTTGAAATGCTCTTTTGTTGCTCCAATCCTCAAGAACTCTGGCAAAATGTCTGATCCTTCTCATTATTAGTCTTAGCCTCTTACCTCTTTTTGCTAAGTACTAGATTAATCAACACTGAATTGGTTAAATATCTCGCATCATAGTATCTTCTTTCAAACAAGTTTTATTGGGTTTTGCTTCTGTAGGTCAATTGCTGATGTCAGTGGTTATTGCTGAGAGTCTCTCAATAAGAATGGTGAAGTTCAGGCTATTGCTTTGAATATCTTGAAGACATTTGACAGGGGTTGACATGCTGGTCTTCACAAGTTGGAAGGTGATGGTATTTCTAGATAGATCTTTGATCTGATCCAATCTTATTAAATCGTGAAATGAAAGTCATCTTGAACAACTGCTCTTTTAGATCTTTTTTATATTAATCTGGATGCCTGTCTTCTGCTCAATCCTTGAATGTATGTTGAACCTAATTTCCATTGATGACCTTCGTGATGTCATCAGGTCTTAACTATGTTGATAACACAACTATTTACTCTTGTTTTAATAGTAAGTCAAATTGGTTTGAAGTCAAATTAGCAGCTAATCTTAAAAATGATTTACAGCTTGTTAACTGGGACAAGAAATGGCTTGTTAATTTTAATGTTTCCAAAACAAAACTGCTCTTTTAATCATCTTAGTGAACTTTTTTGCCTTCCATCAGTATGACTGATGCTAACCTACAGAAGAGTGATTCATTGCACCTTCTCAAGCTAACAATATCCACTGACATGAACTGTAAAGATTATATTGAATCAATTGCTATGTTTACTGATAGGAAAGTTGGTTCACTTTGTTGTGCTAGACAATTTTTCTTGCCAGAATCTATCTTACACATTTATAAATCTACCATTTGCCCATGAATTGAATATTGCTGTCACATCTGGTTTGGTTCTTCTGCGTATTTAGAGATTCTTGATAAAATCCAAAGAATATGCAATTTTATCAGTCCTGATCTGACATCTTGGCTTCAGTCACTTTCCCACTGTAATAACTTAGCTTCCTTGTGCTTTTTCTGTAAATATTTTTGTGGCAATTTTTCTGATGATATTTTTCTTCAGTACTTTGACTTTCTGAATTTAAGTGTCATATTGGATTTTTGGCTATGTCTTATTTTACTGTTAAAATTGCTAAATATAGCCATAATTTCTATGCTAATAGTTTCTTCTCCTGCATTTTTCACTTGTGGAACTCTTTCAGATTCTTGCTTTCCAGTCAAATTTGATCTTCAAAAATTTCTATTTTGTCTTAATTCCTATTTTTTGTTCTTTCCTTAATGAGATTTTTCTTTTTCTCATATGCTTTCAGACTTCAGTATCCCTTTGTATCTTAATGACTTTATTGCCTTGCTTGGGATGAGATGATTAAAAAAATTGTAATAGTTCATAGTATTCTTTACTTTAAAAAGAAAAAGTAAATCCATGGCATTTTATACTTAGGCATATAGAATGCCATAAATAAATTTCAACCTCTATTATATAAGGACAACATTTGAAACAAATTTTTTTTCTGAATTTCATTTTTGCTCACATAGCATAACTTCTTTGCTGAAGGTTGATATCTAATTTTCAGTTTTTTACAATCAGAACAGCATTTTCTTATAGACCAGTTCATTGAGATTGTTGCATTATTTTGTCAGTAAATAAATTGATTGTTGATAATTTAATTCATTTCAGCTAGATATATTCAGATTTTAATTTCAATACTTACATTTTTCATGTTTTTATTTTATATTTTTCTTCAGGAAAGGCAAACAATTTGTAAAATTTGTTAATATGCTAATGAATGACACCACATTCCTGCTTGATGAAAGCCTTGATTGCTTAAAACGAATTCATGAAATGCAAGAACTTCAAGATACTGAAGTATGGGCAACATTAACTAGAGTAAGTATTAATCAGTTTAAATATTTACAAGTATCACAGCATTTACAAGTATTAAAGTGATTAATGAAGGTAAACTTTTGAGTAGTATTGGCCTTGTAAAAAAATTAGTAATTTTGTGGTTGAGTTTCACCAATCTGTTACTTTGGATGGCATCAAGATTAAATTGGGTGACCTTCAATATATTGTGATTGAACTCTACATACCAAATCCACTCAGCTTTGTCAGAAGTTTGGCTACCATGAATCAAAATTCACCAGGTAATTGATATGCAAGAAATGCAGCTAAAGAAACCCAGACCATTTAGTAACAGAGAATGTCTACATGCAGTTCCATGTGCAAAATGTGGATGAAAAGCATCCTGCATTTACACAATTTAGTGAGATTTGATAAAAACAGTAAAATCATAAAAGTGAGACATAAGGGAACTATACCATTTCCCAGGAATTAGATTTGTTGAAGCCCTGTTTAGCAAAACTTTATCAACAACATACACCAATATTACCAAAACACAACAAAATATAAATGATAACCAAGAATTTAGTCAACAAAAACAAATCCAAGAAACAATTATAATACTAATCAATGAACTCAGTTTTAATACAAACAATGAAATCCTATATCAATTCAGAATTAATCAGTAACACCAAAGCAAATCTGAACTATGAACTTTCCATTCAGCTTATTATAAATCATACCCAACCCACATTGAAAAACTTTCAAAATACAATACACATTTACACCAGCAAATCATAAAACATCCCCTTCTTTGGTTACCAAATCAAAGAAGCACTCACAAAAATAAGTGAATGTCCCAAAATGATAGCACTCCTTCCTCCCTCCATATGTACACTACCAAGTTACTTACAGGGATACTTGACAAACTTCATATAGACCTAAAACTAGTATAACAAAAACACCAGAAATCTACACTTCTTTATAAATGTAACTTTGTGTGTGTAGGTCCGTTACCTATAGACTCCGAAACAGCTGAACAAATTTTCTTGAAAATTAATACAGTTGTACGAGTCTGTACAGTCTGCGAGTGTTCTTAGCTAGGTTTTGTGTCGAGGTACCCCCAATAAATATCGATAATTGAAAAAATCGGGTTATAGAAGGAGTGGTCTGATTTTAATCAAATTTGATACACTCATAGACAAAGACATAAGAAACAATATTCAAAAGTTACAAGGTTGCAGTTCTTACAATAGTGCAGAAAATCAATAATATCCCTGACATTGGAAATCGATAACCACAATATTCTATCGAATCTGATCAAAAACCGATATTCAGCCATCAATATGGCTCATTTTCTCCAATTTTACTCCCGATGGCTACGATAAGTTTTAATGGACTTACTTAGGTTAGTTTATCCTTGGATGACTTATTTGACTCCGATATCCTACCGGGTCTGATCAAAATCAGTTTTTCAACACTTTCATTTTAGTTTTTGCTCTAAGTAAGTATAATTGTAGTTCTTAGTCTCAGCCATGATACCATTTACTCAGAGAACTTATTTGAGCTCCAGGTCCATGGATTAGTTTTTAAAGCTTTGATTACACCTGAGCAACGCCGGGCTATACTGCTAGTGTATCATAAATAGAAGTAAGTTTGCCAAACTAAAACAAATATTACAAATATCAAGCCTATGAACTGAGAACTCTAAAATATCAAATAAAATAGGTATACCAGAGACTTACCTCACTGAAGCAAAAGAAGGCAAGTTATCTGCACATGCATTTGTAGATGCCATGAAACTGTAAGGCGAGCTCATGCAAGGCAGTTTTGGAATGACACGATGCATGACATGATGCGTCATCGGCAAAAGCGAGGTTCGCACGTGCGAGAAATTTCATTTTCTTGCCTGAGACTGAAAATGCATAAAAAGAGCCAACTTCTGTTTCGCAGGCAGTTTGGTGTTGGCGACATGTGAAGGCTTCACCAGTGTTCGAGAGACAGTGCTTTGTTTATGGTGCGCAGTGAATGGAGTCCATAGTGAAGCAGTGTTCCTGGTTCTACGTAGAGCAGCTAAGAGAACAGATCCAAGTGGTCATTAATTCCTCTACCAACCACACCTCATCAAACAAATACTACAAGCTATTTCAGCAAATGTCACACTTTTTATGATGGACAGCAAGGTCTTTGATGTCCGGTTGATTCCAGAGTTCAGTGGTACTGCAACTGATATGCCAATCGTCGAGTGGATTGAAAATGTAGAGTTGGTCTGTGAACTCTGTGCTATGGACAAAATAGAGCGGATTCTACCATTATGACTCCGAGGTGGTGCTCTTGCTGTATCCAGGCAGTTCAGCAAAGAGCAGAAAGTGGACATGGAGCAGATTAAACTGGCCCTAATGACCACATGTGCAACAGACGCATTCGATGAATTCATTACTCCCTTTGGGCCCTGTTCAAAGAAAATCATCTTCAACTGATTAATGACTCTGTGTATCTTGCCGACACAATGGCCGCCAAATTGCAAACCTGGAGGGACCACAATCGATGAGGGTTAGAAAATGCTCACCATTGTAATGGGTTATGTCCATTGCTAATCTACCCCAGGTATTTTCTACGCTCAGTTTTCTTTTCTTCCAATGAATTGGTGTTGAATCTATTGACTAGCAGGCTTTGACAACTTTGACAGCGTTTTTTTTCGACTCTAGTGGGCCGATAAATCTAGCGAAGTATAATGTTCGTTTCACACCTGAATATCCACTTTGTTGGTGGACATCAGCCACCTGTGTTTCATTGAGTCAGCTCCCCATTGCAGCGCAACTTTCTGGTACCAGTTCTTTTCCCTCCTTGTGTAGATCCAGCCACTTGCATGGCACTCTGGCGAGGCAATCTGTGCAGTTTTGACAGGATTTCACTAGTGTGACATCCATGGTCAATCCATACTCTTCCACCAATGCCCACAGTGTTCCCAAGCAACGTCTCACTAGCATTTCATCAGCCGCCTTCGTGTTCACACGTGCCTTCCCAATCGAGGTGTCGGATATCCACAAATGTACACGTGCTGAATCGGTGACCAGATTCAACACACAGGCCTGCCATTGAAGGGCTAGGTTGATGCCTTTGTTTGCTGCATCTAGTTCGGCCAGATTGATATGCCTGGCATCATTGGTTGGGTGCAACCAACAAGCATCCTCAATGATGCTTCCATTCGCTTCTAATGCCACCCCTATGGCCACAGAACTTGCATCCACCCAGACCTTCATCTCGTTGCCATGTAGCACAGACATCGATTACAAAAACAAAATTCTATGACAAACCCTAATAACCAAACTAAGACACAGTATGAAAATTCTCAAGAAGAAAGTGACAATGCAATATCAGGGAAAAAAGATACAATTTCATAGGACTATTAGAGGGTAAAATAACAAAAGTGTCACATCAGTCATGATAGTACCAAAATCAGTAAAATAAAGAAAAATAACCTTCTAATACAAGTAAATACAAAAAAGATGCAGAAAAGATACTAAAAATCAATCAAATGGCATAAACGTGAAGGCTTATCCCCATTAATTTCTTTAATAAAATGCCCAGAACTGTCACTGTTCACTAGAAGGAATTAAAAATGAGGACCCCCACCAAAAAAAAAAAAAGAGAGAATAAAAAAATAACGGATGTCAAAAGAATACAAATAAAAAGAAATGGAATATCAAAAAACTACATTTTGACTTTTACACACATCTCTAATCCTCGTAGATGTCACAACTTCTGAAAATTTGACCATCTACAAGATTGTATGAGAGTACCAGTCTGTCATAGACCTGGGTAATTTAAGACTGATCATGAAGGTTTCACTGTAAAAAACCTTTGTGCCCAAACTGCAAATAAAATCATTCAGTAGTTTCTAAAGAGTGTAACACTTGGAAAAATAATATGAATAACATACACACGAAACGTCTCATTCTGGGAAGCTAGGAAACTGATCAAATTAACTCACTTCCGACATCATACACAAATACTACTAAAATAAGAAAATCACCAAAATGTTATACTAGAGAACACAAAAAAAACTTACATCTTTAATAAATGAATTAAAAACATTAATAAGAGTATTAAAATTCAGTATACCACACATAAATCAAACACCCCTAGTCAAAAGCAAATTTGATCCTGTCAATCTCAATCAAAAACGAATTTGTAAGTATAGAACTAATAACTCTGAAAGCCCCAATCTAAAGTACAAAACTCTCTCAAGAAGTATAAACTTTCAAACATTCACAAGAGAAACAAAAGGCCCATGAAAGAAATAGCACAACCCAGTACAGAATTGAATAAACAAGAGAAATGGACATAGATGAACAAAACTCTATTACACCTCAAATAAGGGAATGGTCATCATCCAAAGATCACCAAAAGAACCTAATGAAAAACCAAATCAAACAGACCAGCAGAAACAAAATACCACTGAAGAACAAAACCTGTTGCTCTAGATGTCTCAAAAGCATTTGATAGGGTTTGGCATGCTGGCTTTCTGTGCAAGCTCCAGGGACAAGGTATTTCTGGACAACTTAATCCAATCATTCCTATCAAAACAAGAAATAAAGGTTGTTTTGTATGGGTAAGCTTCCTGATCATTTCACACAAACTCTGGTGTCCCTCAAGGCTCTGTCCTAAGTTATATGCTGCTTCTGGTCTTCAGTGATCTTCCCAAGCAGCATCTATGCAGATAACTTCCATTTACTCGTATCTCAATAAAAAACCTGCTAAGGTTGACAAAGTAAACCTGGATGTGGCTCTTGAAATAGACCTCCAGTCAGTGGTTAACTAGGGTAAGAAATGGCTTGTAAATTTGCATACCTTCAAAACAAAATTTCTCTTTTAACAACCATAGAGAAACTTTCCTGTCAGCCATCATCATGGGTGATGCAAGTTTCCTTGAGAGCAACACATCTCCTTGGCTCCATTTTCTCAACCGATCTGAAGTGGAACAATTGGATCTATAGCTGCATCTACTGCTAGGAAGGTTGGATCTCTGTGTTGGGCCAGAAAGTTTTTCTTGTCAAGATCCATCTTGTACCTACCATTCATCTGTGCATTGAGTACTATTGCCATATCTGGTTGGGTGCTTCTGCTATTCATCTCAAGGTTCTCAACAAAATCCAAGGAAGAATCTGCAATGTAATCGGTCAAAGATGATAAAAAGTTTCTGAAATATTAATAGTGACTGCAAGAAAATGTATACTGGAAAGCACCAAATCAAATAAACATCAAAGACCATAGTTTGATGAAGATTGCAAAAAGGTAATAAGATTATGTAGAAAAGCTCTATGAAAATTTAATACCCAACCTGCAACTCATAATATAAATTATACCAGCTAAATAGAGCAAAAGCATGCAAAACCATCAAAGAAGCTAAAATAAAATTCATGGATAAAATAAACTCCCATACCAAATCTAAAAAGTATGGAATACAAGAAAAATTGCTGGCAAAAATCTATCACCATCTCTAAATCATCTTTCAAAAAATAATATGCAAAAAGGATATGGCAAATCTATTCCTGGAAACATTTTAACAAAATTCTTCCAGTAGAAACTACAAACCGCAATTCCAAAATGTTAAACAAGATCCAGAAAAAAAAAACTGAACTTTAACTCAAACAACAAAGAAGATTATAGCCAACCTTTTACTCTAAATGAACTTATAGATTCCATAAGTGAATCGCATCATACAGCTATTGCCCAGATTAAATTCATTATGAATATCTGTTAAACATCTTTATTGAGATATGGTTTATGGGCAAACTCCTAAATAGCTGGAAACAAGCTACTGTGATCTCTATACCGAAATCAGATAAAGACAAATCAAATCCAAAATACTTTCAATCTATAACAAGTTGCATATGCAAAACAATAGAAAGAATAGTAAGTAAAAGACTGAACTGGTACCTTGAAACTAATGGTTTAATTACCAACCAGAGAGGATTCTGAAAGAAAAGGGGCACCATAGACATGTTTTAATTAAAAACATTAGAGAGACTTTTATAAAAGAACATGCAATAGACATTTCCTTTGAAAAAAGGCTTATGAAAAGACGTGGAATAATGAAAGGCTTATGTAGTCTTGAATTAAAGAGCAACTTTTTGAAAATATAAAACCAGATAACATACTGCAACTTGTCAAAAAGATTGGACTTTACAATAAAATATTTAAATAAATAATTTTAAAAAAAATCTTCATAAGTGTTTACACAAACAAAAACTCATTCACTTATTCTTGACAAACAATAAAACGTTTTCAACCATACCTGAGAAGCAATAAAATGTCTTAAAATGTTCACAACTCAATCAATTTAGCTTTAAATGACCCACAAGAGGTTGAAGGGCTGTTAAACATAATCAATCAATCATATTCATAAACTGTTAAGTCTTGTATTACTAAAAAAAGGAGAGTACAAGTATCCATACATCTTAGACATAACTAGAAACCTATACTCAAATAGTTAAATCACAAAAATTGGTCATACTTGCCCTTGCCTGGATTCCAAGTTATCTTGATATTGCTGACAATAAAAAGCAGACAAACTAGCTAAAGATGCCAACATGACAACAACAAACATGAAACAAACATGAAACAAAATAAAAGAACATCAAAAGAAAATGGCAAGCAATATGGGACTCAAAACCTAACAAACTATACAATATTCAACCAACTATAACAGTTGTTTCTAGGTTTCAGAAAAATTAGACAGGTGGAAATTGTTTTATCTGAATAGGACATCTACATGTGACACACTCACATCTAATAAAATAAAACTGTCCCATCATGCAATATATGTGAAGTACCTCTCACAGTCAAACATGTACTCATAATTTACCAACATTTCAGTCTAATTTGAACAAAATAGACAATACAGTAGAACTCTTTCAAAACACTAAATCAAACAATATCCTTAACTTCTTAAGAGATAAAACTTTATACCAAAATATAAAACTATAAAATCTCCCAACAAAACTATATAAAACCTTTTAATATATTTCAGAAACTGAATAAGTTGCTGCATGTATCTAAAAAAACAGTTATTCTTACCTGATCAGGTATAGATTCTACAATGTTTCCTCTGGAATCTAATGACAAGATGTTAACAGGTCATATAACTGCTGCAGGTTACTTGGTGGAAGTTCTGCAGATGGCCTAGCACATCCCATTGAGATCAGAAGAGTTTAGTGGCGATGGCAACACATTGAAGTTTTCCCAGTTCTTGAAATCATTTCTATATAATGTAGTACATTATTCTGCTGAATCAATACACTACTTTTAGAGAAGACTTGCCATGAGGTGTGTATCTGGTTGTCAATGATATTACCAAGTACTGCCCACATAGGACCAAGTCTGTCCCAGTAAAACATTACTCCAACCAGTTTGTTTCTTCACAGTGGGATGTGATACTATTTCCTCCCCAGGACAGCACATGTACTTAGTCCTCTACTTTACTGAAGAGGCTGCAAAGCCTCTTCAGTAAAGTAGAGGACTAAGTACATGTGACTGTACATTTGTACTAAGTACAAATGGCCTTCCATTGATAACAAATAACTCAATAAGCCCCGGGCCTGACACATAGACAGTGCCACTAATAAAAGATCCATATAATTTTTATGAAGTGCTAACCTTCAAATGCCACTTGACAAAATTTGGGCCCAATCAGATTACAATCAGTTTACAAATTACAGTTATTTAAGTGAAGCTACTGTTGTAAATTTTCAAAACAATGAAAAAAATCTGAATTTCATATGTTGATAAACTGTTGCTTTCTGTTGGGGAAAAATATTGTTGAAGCAAAGCAATGGCTTGATAAGTTATTTGGGCTCTGCTCCGTCGGAAACAATGGTTAAGAGGTGGTATGCCGACCTTAAAACACAGTTGTACAGACACGAATGATGCTGAACATTCACGTAGCCCAAAATTGGCAGTTGTCTCAGAAAACACCAAAAAATTCACAAATTCGTTTTGGCCAATCATAAACTGAAGTTGCATAAGATATCAGAAGGCAGTGTATTCACCATTTTGCATGAACATTTGTCAATGAAAAAGCTGTGTTCAAAGTGGATCCCTCGTTTGCTCACGATCAAAAGCAACAATGCGTAGACAATTCAGAGCTTTGTTTGCAACTGTTTCAATGCAACAAGAAGTTTTTGCCTAAAAACCACTTCACTCAGCCGTCAGCAGAGTGGACAACAGCAGGTGAAAGCTGTCCAAAGCCACCAAAGACACAAACATCAGCAGGCAAGGTTTTGGCTTCTGTATTTTGGGATGCATGAGGGATTTTGTTCATTGGTTACCTTAAGAATACACCGGTTCTCGTTCAATCACCGAGGTTAAGCAACGTGAGCCTGGTCAGTACTTAGATGGGTGACCGCTTAGGAATACCAGGCACTAAGCGTTCAGTGACGGTTGTGCATTGTGGTGCAGTGGATGTCAGCTCAGAAAGAGAAATCGGTGAGCCATGTTTGAATTCCAGTTGAGTACCCTGTATTCACTTAAGCACTGGTACCCTTGGGAAAGGTATTAATCCATCACTTCCCTCCAGTTATGGGTTAAATAACAAGATGGGGCTTGGAAGGCAACTCATCCAGTGTTGGTGTCACAATAAAAACACCCTTGGTAGCCCTGGCGAAGTATCAAGTATTCAGCTTTTTGACGAAGTTATGAATTTCGCTGTAAACTGCACCAGGGTTCCAAATGCACAGGGAATACTGGAAGGGTGTAGTGAGGCCGAGGCTGCAGGAGGACGACCTTAAGAAAAGAACTATCAATAGTGAATATTATATAGCATTATTGTTGCATTTGAAGGAAGAAATTGCCAAAAAACGGACACAAATGAAGAAGAAAAGTGTGATCTTTCGCCAAGACAATGCACCATGTTACAAGTTGATCACAACGATGGCAAAACTACATGAATTGCACTTTGAATTGCTACCAGATCCACCCTATTCTCCAGATCTGGCCCCTAGCAACTACTGGCTGTTTGCAAACCTCATAAGAATGCTTCAAAAGACATTTGGCTTCAATGAAGAAGTGATATTAGAAACTGAGGCGTATTTTGAGGCCAAAGACAAAAAAGACATCAAACTTTTAGAGAAGTGTTTAAAAAGTGTTGAAATTAGCATATCACCCTAAGAGACTATGTTGATGAATGAAGTCGTATTTTGCCTAAAAGTTATCATTTTATTAGTTAAGCCCAGGATTTATTGAGTGATGTTACAAAGTCCAATTCCAATGCTCACATGTATATTGAAGACTTTCTCAATGATGGACATTGGTTAATATAAGTACTTGCAGCTACATAATTTCATATACAACAAGGATCAATGTGTACTGTGTGCTATGATCCATCCCTTTTTCTTTACTTTGATTAAAATTATCTGCAATTTGTGCTGTAGTTGACTTTCTGTTGGCTTGTACTTGGTACAAAAGCTTCTTTTTACAAACCTTAACTGTCAAAACCTCATCAGTAATTAAGTTTTAGTTTCTTTTTTGAACACTGCTGATAGGTATTCATTGCAAGTCATATTGTTTCGGAAATGTCCAGACTTAGATTTCTGGTCAAAACTATTAGGTTTACTCAAATCTTTTATATAACTGGCATTCAGCACAGAATTAATACCTATGCTGATTTACTTGATCTATATACTTCTAACCCTGACATATGCAGTTCTTATGAGACACTAGCTGTCATCTTACCATATATTGCTGTTCATGATTGTTTATCAATATATATTTGATTTTTTTGTAAATTTTCCGTTATTATTTTTATATTTGTATAAAAGAGATTTTCATAAAATGGGAGTATTAGATTTTATTTAAACAATATATTAAATTACCTTACAATTCTATAGCTTTATCATTTCCTTTGCTTTATTTGCACTTCTGTTTGAAAAAAAATCATTTCAAGTTCAACATATTGACAACATTATTTTGTATTTCAGGAAGAACAGCAATCTCGTCAACGACAGCTTTCTATGGATGAACGACAGTGCAAATCCTACCTCACGTTAGCAACAGAAACTGTAGAAATGTTCCATTATCTCACGGAACAAATCATTGGTCCATTTCTCACTCCTGCAAGTTATTTGTTTAGTTTTATTTTTAAATGTTTTATTTTGTAGTGTTAGAAAATAAAATTTCAATTTTTTTTCATTTGTAAATCAAAACTAATCTACACTTTCTTGAAAGACTGAGAAAATGAAACTTTACATCAGACTGCCAGTGGATGTATGTTTGGTTGGTACTCACACAATACTTTCAATTTCAATTGACATTTGTACACTTATAAATAAATCCCTAGAAAAAAGAATGCGAAAACCTTTGTGCTATGGCTTTTTACAGTTGAAATGAATTAACTAGGTCTCATTTAATGTGGAAAAAATTTTTGTTAAAAAAATATTTTAAAACAGAACGAAAAAAAATCCTTTGCTGTATATAATGTTGAAAATTTTATATTTGACAAACTTTTATGTGCTCGAGAAAGATTATATATTTAATTATTCAGGAGTAAAGATAATTAACAATAGTTATATTTATTAACTGAAATAGATTTGTAAAAACAAATATTCTATATTATTTACCATATTTTTATATTTTCTTTCAGGAATTAGCTGATAGACTTGCAGCAATGCTGAACTTCAACCTTCAGCAACTTTGTGGCTCTAAATGCAAAAACCTAAAAGTTAAGAATCCTGACAAATATGGTTGGGAACCTAAAAAGTTACTTGACCGTCTCACAGATATTTACTTACACTTAGATTCAAGTGATGAATTTGCCACAGCTATTGCAAATGATGAGGTACAATATACTTTGATTTTCTTTTGAAATCAAAGCAATATATAATACTTGCTTTTCATCAGTAGCTGCTTTGTTTTTACATTTTTCTTGTCTTTGTAGCGTTCTTACCGGAAAGTTTTATTTGATGATGCCATATCCAGGTTGCAAAAAACTTGTATCAAAACTGATCGGGATATTGAGCAGTTTCGCCAACTACAGCAGAAGGTTGAAGCAATAGTTGATCAGAAGCAACGTGCAGAAATTGATTTTGGAGAAATACCTGATGAATTTAAGGGTTAGTATTTTTTAACTGTTAATTTTTTGTAATGATAATTATGAAATTAAGTATCTTGCAAGATGAATTTTCCTACATTTTATATTAAATTGCTTTTATCTATTATTACAAAACCTTGGCAACTTGAAACAATATTAGGTCTGTAATAAACCAGAATTTATTTGGTGTTTATTGTAAATCTAGTTTTAATTTAGCTTAAATAGAATGACAAAATATTAATTTTTGTCTACATTGAACATCAAAACTTTCATTTCACAAGAAAATAAGATTGGGGAAAACCATTTTGAATGACATGAGGTCTCTTATTTACTAAGTTTGTGCAAGGATAAACTTCACTTTTTAAATCTCAGAATATAATAATCCCACAAAAAGTAGTGAGTTTTAAATGCAACAGTTTTTAGACTTTCTCTTAAAAAAAAAAAACATCTGGTACTGATAAAACCTATAGAAATTGTAATTTAGTGGGAATTTGTGGGGAAAAAATTGTGAAAACGGCTTGCCTTGGAAACACCAATGTGTCTGTGCATCATGTAGAATCCAGCTACTCTGTGATAAAAAGAACCAAAATGGTGGCGCCCATGTTTTATGCCAGGCAGTCTCGGACAGTTAGCGCGAAATCTTGTCTCGTCGTTTGCATGCAAGTTATGGTCGGTCCTTGGTTATATAAAGCAAGCCGTTTTTTGAGAACGGCAGTGTTTTTGCTTCTTGCTGACTGTGCTTGGGTTGTTAGAAGAAGACAAAAGAGACGACTCTCACCTATTTATTTCATCTATTTTTTTTTTTTTGTCTTTCCTTTCTCACTACGGTTTTTAAAATATATACCTTGTAAATTGTGATGTAGAAATTGCTATAAACCCTGAAACTTATTTCATGTAAATACTGTACTATTATGTTTCAAATATACTGTTTATGGAGTTATAAAGATATATGGGAATTTATGTAATGTTCACTCATAGCATATGATATAACAGCTTATTTTGTCAAGTCTTTATCAATATTATTATTAGGTGATATGTGAGTTTTGTTTTTGTTTTACCACCTCGATTTATTGTCATTATACTCTGCTTTTTCACACCCTAGTTTTGTAAGCATCTTCAGTTTGCCATTGTTATAACGAAGACAATGCCACACAGCTTTACGCAATCCTTTTCCCACTTCATTGATATGTTGCAATATTACATCAACAAATTCTCAACTGTATTTTCACCTATTCCACACAATTTATTATTCCTCATTAAACCGTAGACATCAGTCTTAAGATTTATTTCTTTATTATTATGTGAGCTGATGAAAAGTGAGTAGAATGATTGGTTGGAGGTAGAAAATTTATAGAAATTTAATTTAAATAAACAAATTTTTCATGCATACAAAAAATAAATGCTTTGTTGAGTCACTTACTGTTACATAATTTTAAAAATATTGTTCTTTACATGGTGGAAAAACAAATCATTTTAAGAATATTGTTGAATACTGAAGTTTATATTTCTCCCTACTCCCACATAAACTTAATGCATTTTAAACAGATTTGACATGTCTCCAATATTTTTTTATGTTCCTTCAAAAGCAAGAAAAATTAGAAAATTTACAATTTAAAATAAGGTGTAGTGGATTTTTTTCATGGATATTCCTATAAAAACAGAAACTGCTACAATGTCTTCCAAACTTATTACGGAGACATTGTGGTTTTGTAACTATTAAAAAACATCACAAAAATCAAATTCAGCATTGCTAAATTTTATTTTATTAAATCCACCGAGTTAGATATCTTTAATCAGTCTTAATTTGTCATTCAGCTGATTTATCTGCAATGAAAACAAATGTTTTTTTTTATAGCAACTGAAAAAAATCTTAAACTTAGTAAAATATGTTCATTAAAGCTGATTATGATACATTTGATATTTTTATCAATTGAAAGTCATTCCTTCAGATTGAAGTATGTAGAATTGATTTGATTGAAAAATGGTCAGTTTAATTTTACATTTGATAATACAAAATTTCCATCAATTTCAAATCGTTTGTTTAGCAATATCTAAATCTGTGCTAATATCTGTGTGTGTAAATTACAACAGAGGTGAATAACCTGTTTATTATGAAAACAAAAACGTTTTTATTATTTGTAAATAAAATGACACTTTTATATATATATTAGGGGATCTACCGACAAATTCTGTTTAAAGGTAGAAAGTTTAAACACTAAAAAGTTAATAAAGAAACTTAAGGAAACATTTCCTACTGTTTATTTCTCCAGATTTGGGAGCATGTACCAAGATGGAAGCAAAATTCCAGATAAAAGAAAACGCTCAGGCGGTATTCAAAAAGAATTGAACAGATAAAGAATTAGACAGATTAGAGAAAACCGGTGTACTTAAAATAGTTGAGTATAGTGAATGGCTAACACCGACAGTATACGTGAAAAAAAAGTCTAAAGAAATTTGCGTTTGTACTGATTTTTTGACGGGTTTGAATGTGGCACTCAAAGATTATAATTATCCCCTACTAACAGCAGAAGAAATATTTGTGAAGCTAAACAGAAACACAATATTTTTGAAGATAGACCTCAGTGATACATATCTGAAAATACCTGTAGAAAAGGAAATGTCAAAACTTTTGTGTATAAACACACATCGAGGTTTGTATAAATTTAACAGACTACCTTTTGGGATCAAGGTTGTGCCTGCTATTTTCCAGTAAGTAATGGATTTGATGTTGGGTGGTTTAGATTTTGCCGTAGTATATCTGGACAACATCCTCATGAGAAGTACAAGTATAGCAGAATACGTGGAACAGTAGTTTCAAAAATAGGGAAATTTGTATTTAAACTCACTGAAAGAAAATGTGAGTTTTTTTATGGAAAAAGTAAAATATCTGAGGCAGATCATCGATAAGAATGGTAGAAGGCCAGACCCAGAGCGAGCAGTGGCTATAAAAGACATGCCAGCTTCAAATGATATTACTACATTATAAAGTATTTTGGGATTAGCAAATTATTACCAAATATACATCCCTAAAATGTATAATCTGCAGGCACCAATAAATGATTTATTAAAGAAAGAAATACCCTGGAAATGGACTAAGGAATACCAGAAAGCATTTGAAAAGATAAAGGAAGTGTTAACTCGGAATTATTTTTAACTAACTACAACCCGAATTTAGAGATCATAGTAGCTTTCGACACAAGTGTGTATGGAATAGGAGCATGCATCTTACACAAAATGTCAGATGGTCAAGTAAAACCAATTGCTCATGCTTCCAGAGCACTACTTCCGGCTGAGAAGAATTACTCTGATAGAGAAAGAGGCGCTAGGAATAATATTTGCGGCAGTGAAATTTCGTCGTTTTGTCCATGGTCAACATTTTAAGTTACAAACTGATCATAAGCCTCTAATTTTGATTTTTGGGTTGAAAAAGGGTTTGCTGAAGCATACAGCTAACCGATTACAGAGATAGGGTATAATACTGCTTAATTGTAATTTCAGCATGGAGTACATACCATCGAATAAATTTGGCTATGCTCATGGGCTGTCCAGGTTAATTTCTAAAATGAGCGAACCATTAGAAGACAGTAATTACCTCACTGAAGTCAGAAAAAGAGCTGAAATTTACTGTGTAACGCAGTTTAGGAACTTCCATTAACTCTAGAAAAAATAAAAGAAGCCACCAGGGACAAGTTTATCTTGAAAATAAAAGAAAAAATAGCCAAGAGGGACCAGTACACAACAAATATTTTTTTGCTTTGCCATACAGTATTATACAGAGAACGTGTGGTGATTCCATACACACTGCAAAAGTGAATACTACAGGATATTCATACTAGTTATCCAAGCAGCACTAGGATGAAGAGCCTAATGCGAAGTTTTGTATATTGGCCGAATATGGACAGGGACATTGAGAATGCAGTGGCAAAATGTAAAGGCTGTTCCTTAGCTGTAAAGGCACCTCTGATAAAATTTAATCCCTGGCCAAAAACAGACCTATCATGGTCTAGGTTACATGTGGATTTTGCAGGTCCACTGAATGGATACCATTACATCATAGTAGTAGATAGTTTTTCGAAATGGCCTGAGGTACAAAGGATAAGAAAACCAACAACACACAGTACTAAAAATTTCCTGCTGGAATTGTTCACAAGGTTTGGTGTGGTAGACAATTATGACGGACAACAGAAGTCAATTTATGTCGAAACAATTTAAAGATTTCTGCAAAGATTGAACACGTTACCACATCTCCTTATCGCCCAAGATCAAATGGGTTAGCTGAAAAATTTGTGGACACCCTAAAAAGAGCTTTAAATTAAGCTATGGAAATACCTGCAGATGAAGCCCTACAGAAGTTTCTACAGGTATACAGAATTATCCCAAATAATGGAACACCAGCCTCACAATCGCCAGCTGAGGTGATGTTCACACATCGGGTAAGATCTGTCTTCGACAAATTACTACTAAAAAAGACAAAGCCAGGTAGAGAAAAATTTATTTGAGTAAAAAAAAAAAAAAGATACGATCCTGGTGAAAAAGCATACTTTAAGGTCTAAAAACAGAATAAATCGTTCTGGAAGATTGGAAAAATAGAAAAGCAGATTGACAATATGATGTACTTGTGAAAGGCGAAAAGTTCATGTGCAGATGGCACATTAACCAGATCAGACGACACTCTTCAAATGTAGTTGACAGCTATTCCGCGGAAGGAATACCTATGAAGGTGTTTTTTTTATACGTTTGATCTACCAATGCCAGCAACGATCCAGGAGGAAAAGAAAGGCAACTAATAATTTAAAAGTGGGTCCAAAATGTAGTAGATACGTTACGATCTTGCTAAAAAAAAAGTGTTTTTTTTTTTTGTCTTTTCTTCATATTTCCTGTAAAAAAAAATTAAAGAAAACTGTTTTATTCCTACGGAGTAAAGTTTTAGGAGGGGGCTGTTATTCTATATTGAATAGACTCTCCCACCTAATTCAAGTAGGAGTATTAAGAGGGACGAGTGTTAGACGATAATAGTCGACAGTCAAATACGAAAGTAGTCGGCGACCTGGCAAGGTTACACTGCGTAATACATATATCATATCAAGTTCCTAACATTTTGTACGTCGAACCTATTAGGACCGACTTTAACACTAATACTAGCCTCCACAGCGAAAATAACTCCACAACAGTAATAGACAGTTATTGTTTTGGCATGTATAAAATATAATACATGATATACGCATTTTTATCAGTATAAAAAATGCAAATTTGCAACTTCTTTTTGCTTAAGAAAAAATGTCTTTAATTATCTGGTGGCTTTTTATTCAATAATTGTTAAACCTAATTTATGTCAAAGTGTATATTTATGAATTTGTATACTTTTCTGTATATTTTACATAATGCTATTTTGTGTGTTTTCAGATCCATTGATGGACACTTTAATGAATGATCCAGTTCTTTTACCTAGTGGAACCATCATGGATCGACCTATCATTATGAGACACTTGTTGAATTCCCAAACTGATCCATTTAATAGGCAAACTCTTACAGAGGAACAACTTGTCCCAGGTAAATAAAAGTAACTGTATCAAACCAATAAGGGTCTGACCATCACCAACACAGATGTTTTTCAAATTTGGTACACTTATAGAGTTTGATATAAATTGAATGGTACTTATTTTATATCTCTAGGTCAAAGGGTTCCAGAGATATGACCCTTGCCAAAAAGGTTAATTTTGGAAAATCGTCACAAAGTTTAAATATCAATATCTCAGTTGTTTTTCACCCACAAAGCTAAATTATATAGCATTTTAAAGTACTTGCGTAAATCAAGGTGATCTATTTAAAATTAAATATTTATTATTTTATTTATAATTTGACTTTACTTTTGACCTTCAATTTCTCCAATAGCCTGTCTTTAAAATTTTTAAAGATTTGATAACAAATTTGTCAGGCTCATAGCAAGTTAGGTACAAAATGGTGAATACATTCCTTCTGATATGTTCAACTTCTCTGCTATCTCACGCAACTTAAATTTACGATCAGCCAAAATGAGTTTGTGGAATTTTTGGTGTTTTCCGGGACAACTGCCGATTTTGGATAACTTGAGCATTCAGCATTATTTGTGTCTGTACAATCGCATTTAAAGTCAGCATATCACCTCTTAACCGTTGTTTCTGATGTAGCAGTGTCCAAATAACACTTATCAAGCCATTGCTTTGCTTGAACAGTATTTTTTCCCATCATAAGGTGATGTTTTATCAACACACAAAATTCAGATTTTTTTTCCATTGTTTCGAAAAATTTGCAACAGTAGCATCAATTAAATAAGTGTAATTTAATCTGATTGAGCCCAAATATTTCATAAAAATCATATGGATTTTTTTTATTAGTGGCATCATCTATATGTCAGGCTTATAGAGTGATGTGTTACTGAGGCCAAATTCAAAATGTCAGATTTTGGTATTTGCTAACATTTTCTTATTTCCCAATATGATCAAGTTGTATATATTTAGAAATCTCTTTGAATTCTGTCTAATATACATATAAGAACTATGCTCATAAAATCAAGAGAATTTGTGTTGTTTATGGTTAAATGTTGACCAATTTAGTGGAAAATAACCTTATTTTTGGCTTTGTTTATATGCAGCAAATAGATTTTTATATGAAAAAAGTGACATAATGAAATAATTATTTAATAAAGTGTCATGAATTTGTTATAATAACATAAAATAATATGAAACAAATGATGTTAACAAATTCTTTTGACATCGTACACTAAATGCACAAAGCATCAAATTGTCAATATTTTATATTTCAAAAATTTAATTTTTATCTGAGAAATTTAATATTTTAAAATGATTCTTAACTTTTACAAATTTTACTTAGCAAATTTATTTTTTTGTTGAAATACATGTTTAAATAAAAAAAAAAAGAAGTTTGGATATGAGAACCACTTACTTTTTTCACTCAAATGTTTTGTGATGATATAATTTGCTACTAACAGTTATAATATTGTATCTCACCTGAGTAATGGTACTCTAACAAAGACTACCAGAATCCTCTCGGAACTTTGTCCCTGAACTCTGAGTTCTTTATTTAAAGTTTCTTTTCTAGGTCATCTGTGTTACTGGGAGTATCTCAGTTACTCCACAATATCCCTCGTTCATTTTTTATTTTCTTTAATATTTTATTTCTTAACATTAACCCTCTCCTCTTTCTGGCAAGTTCACCATGTACAGAACTTTGTATTTCTTTTGTTTTAGGTCAGCCACTAGTTTTTCTGTACATTTCCTTTTTCTGGTGCCCATGCTTTATGTTCAACGAATTCTCAGGTTGTTGGTACGTCAATGATATACAGAATTTGCAGATATTCTTCCTTTCTTGCTGGCCTTTCTTCAGTAAACGTTTTCTTTAATTGATTCCAATACCTTTTGTGTTACCATTTTTTTCCCTTTTCACTATATAAATCATTTTTTCAATTTGTGGACCTCATTATGCAGCCTTCCCACATTTCTTTTTCATTTTTATATACTCTGAAAAAACACTTTTTTGCCAATTTTGAAAAAGTTAGTGTCCTGTTTATCTGTTCTTATTCATTTTTTTATCTAGTAACAACTTGTTGAACACCAATTTTATTTTTCTTGCAAACATCAATTCTGCCAGTGATATATCTACTGGTGTATTGGGATTCAGCATTATCCAGTATACTCTCAAGAATTCTTGTAGTGCTTTATCACTCACTTTTTCATTACTTACTTTTTTCCAAGCTCTTTTAACACTAACTGCAAATCATTCAGCTTGTCTGTTTGATCTTGGGTGATAGGTCGGAGTAGTAATATGTTCAACTGAGAACAGTTTACAAAAGTTTTTAAATTCATAATCAGTGAATTATGTACCATTATCTGAGACTGTGACATCCACAATGCCTTATCTTGCAAACAGTTTGTATAAAAATTGACAGTAACTATAGAAGTTCTTTCTTCTTCCTCTTTTTTTTTACAAATTTCAGGCCACTTAGTGAAGTTATCCATCATCATCAGATTATGCAAAGTCTATGTGCAATCTTGACTACAAAGTATTTGTCTTTAGTCAAGGTTGTGGTAGGTGATTTTGCTATCAGAGTACAACCTCTGCAGGCTTTTACTAATTTTTCAATGTCTTGGTCCATTTTGGTTCAGTACACATAACTACTCATAAAAGATATTATCCTTGAAATTCCGAATGTACACTTATGTAATATGATAGATCTTTACTACTCTTTGTGCAAACTTTCACACAGCAAGTAAACATTCAAGTATGGATTTAATTCTAAAAATTGTCTTTTTTCCTTTCTTTTTGTCTTTTTAGTTTTGAAATGTTGTTTCCTCTTATTTCTTCCGGGGTAACTGGTAGTTTGTGTACTACATTGCATAATATATTTTTTTTTTTATTTCACTTTTTAATTGTGCAATCCAAAGAAAAAGATCCAGTTTAGAAAAAATTTCTGCTCCATCAGCGAGGCTTCAGAATATATCAATTGCACATCTGCAAGTGGTAAAAGTCCCCCTAAGGGGTCCAATTGTTTGCCATGGTTGGCGACCTGTGATATTTGAGGATGGTATCCTGGTGGTTGAAAGTTTTGGAGCTGGGCTATACATAACACATTACTCAATAAATCCCATGCCTAAGTAATAAAACAACAACTTTAGGTAAAATTCAAATTTGTCAACATAGTCTCCTTCTAGGGTGATACACTGATTCCAACGCTTTTCTAGCAATTTGATGCCTTTTTTGTAGAACGATTTATCTTTGGTTTCAAAATACGCCTCAGTTTCTGATATCTCTTCTTCATTGAAGCCAAATTTCTTTCCCTAGAGCATTCTTTTGAGGTCTGCAAACAGCTAGTAGTTGCTGGGAGCCAGATCTGGAGAATAGGGTGGTTCTGGAAGCAATTCGAAGTGCAATTCATGTAGTTTTGCCATCGTTACGATTGACTTGTGACACAGTGTGTTGTCTTGGTGAAAGATCACTCTTTCATTTTTTCATTTGTGGCCATTTTTTGATGATTTCTTCCTTCAAATGCACCAATAATGCTATATAATATTCACTATTGATTGTTCTTTCTTTCTCAAAGTAATTGATGGCGAAAATACCTTGTGCATCCCAAACTACAGAGGCCAAAACCTTGCCTGCTGATGTTTGTGTCTTCGGTTGTTTTGGACAGCTTTCACCTGATTTTGCTGATTTGACTTCATAGTGAAGTGGTGGATCCATGTTTCATCCATTGTCACATATTTACGCAAAACTTATTGCATTGAAGCAATTGCAAACAATGCTTTGAATCGTCGACATGTTGTTGCTTTTGATCGACTGAGCAATTGCGGCGCTCACTTTGAACACAGCTTTCTCATTGAAAAATGTCATGCTAAATGGTGAATACACTGCCTTCTGATATGTTCAACTCTTCTGCTATCTCCTGTAACTTTGATTTACGATTTCCCAAAACGAGTTTGTGGATTTATTTTGTGTTTTTGGGACAACTGCTGATTTTAGGTAACCTGAGTGCTCAGCATCATTTGTGTTTGTACAATTGTGTTTAAAGTCAGCCAGCATACCACCTCTTAACCATTGTTTCCAATGGAGCAGAGTTCAAATAACTTGCCAAGCTATTGCTTTGCTTGAAAAGTATTTTTTCTTGTCATTTTTATTAGTGGCGCCATCTATATGTCAGGCCCGGGACTTAGTGAGTGTTTTACTCCTAAACTTGAAAATACCTCTTTGGCTGCTACTTGAGCTAGGCGGGCATTTGAAGAGTCCCTATCCAATCGGCCAATTGTTCATGTCAGCTCTCTAACTTAGACTAACAAAACAAACAAAATACACTCATATTTACCATATCCAACATTAAACTGACTTAGTAAGGAGTGGCTGTAGGGTCAATTAAACTTGGGAACAGAGGAATCTGACAAAGATATAGACACAGTAAGAATAAATGTACAAGGAAGTTGGTATGTGGAAAATGTGGGGAGAATGATCCTAGTGACCATTCACCTATTTTCCTAAATATAAGCATGATATATATATATGCCAGAAGAAAGGAATCCAAAATGGCAGCTACACAAAACTAACTGGTAAAAATTCAATGAACTCTGCTTACCCCAAATCAACTTGAAAATTCTCAATGAACCAGAACCAGTCTCCTTTACAAACATACTAATGCAAATAGACAAACAATACCCTAGATCTTCCTTTAAACCTCATACTAAATCCAAAACTCTGGTTTACAGTAGAATGCAGATAAGCAGTTAAAACCAGGAAAAAAATGCAAAAGATATTCTTGCACAATCCAACCACAATCAATCTGCAAAACTACAAACAAATTCAAACAAAAACATGCTGTATAATTAAAAAATCCAAAAGAGAATCTTGGAAAAGCTATGTCTCCAAATTAAACAACAAAATCCTAATAAATAAAACATGGGAAATAAGCATCACAAATTGCAACAGTCCATTTGACCAAAACAAATAGTGATAAATGCACTGGAAAAAATAGCTAACCTAATAGCAATAGAGTTTCAAAGGAACTCAACAAATCACTGCACCCTCAAATTTAAAAAATATAAAAACATTATGGAACAAGAAAAATTTTCATTGATTTCAAGCAATAAAGAAGAATACAATATTCCCTTTACTATGAAATAAAAACTCTGCAACCAATCCAGATGAAATTCATTACCATTTTTTAAAACACCTGCCAGAATAGTCTCTTTTAATACTTCTCCAGTTCTTCAATGATATATGGTGCTCAAACAAATTTCAAAAATTGTGGCTTGTGTCTGTCATCATTCAAATTTCTAAACACGGCAAAGACTATTCCAACATTCCAAACTACTGGCAAATTACACTAACAAGATGCATTTGAAAGAAGATCACAATGGTAAATGCTTGATTAATGTGGCACCTGGAGAGAAACAATCTCTTATCTAGCTACCAAAATAGATTTTGGGAAAACCAAGGAATCTATGATCAACTGGGACAGCTAGAATCCTTTGTTCAAGGTCATCATGTGGTATCAATTTTCTTTGACCTTAAAACAGCCTATGATACCACACTTCCATGTGGTATCTTAAGACATGCACAAGATTGGAAATAAATGGAAGAATGGCTATATTCATCCAAAACTTCCTATCAAACTGAGCATTCAAAGTACGAAATGTGAGCAACATCAGGCATGCAGAGGCAGGAATATCTCAAGGTAATATTTTCTCAAGAACATTATTTATTGAATACCATTATTACAGGAATTGAAAAATTCCTTTTATGTAGATGATCTCTCAATGTCATACTCATCACTAAACATGCCTTCTCTTAAAAGATATGTACAAATTTTTAAACACAAATAGAAAAATTGACAAATGAGAATAGATTCTGTTTTTCCAAAACAAATCTATGCATTTCAGCAAAAAAACCAGCCTACCACCTTAATCCAGAAGTAAAATTAAATGGACACTTAATGCCCATAGTCCAATAAATAAAATATCTAGGAATCATACTTGATAGCAAACTTAACTTCAAGGCACACATTGATTACCTTAAACGAAAATGCCAAAAGACTTTGAAGCTTTTAAAAGTAATATCAAAACTGAATTGGAGTGCTGACCAAAAAGTATTGTACAGAATATATAGGTCACACATCAGATTACAATTACACTATGGATGCATCATTTCCAATGCCACATGTAAATCCAATCTTCAAAATCTGAAAACCATTCAAAATTAAGGACTTTGATTAAGTCTTGGAACCTTTCAGACTTCACTGATGCAAAGCCTCTATATAGAAACCAACGAACCACTTATATCTTTGACTAGCTTTATAGCTTGGCATTGCTTAGTGGTTATGTTGAAATGGAAAGGTCAAGTGCTTATTCAAAAAACTCCAGGATGAGGTTACTGTGATGTGTAAGTTAAAAAAAATGCAAAGTAAGCATTGGTTTTTGTTGTATTTGTAAAACTGGATTCATGCTTGGTCAATTTTACCAATAAACAGGAATAACGTATGTACAATTAGAATGGGGAGCAGGCATTACAGGAGCCTGTAATGGGATTCAATAACATTGATACAGAAGAAGTGGATGCATTATTCCTGCAATGTTTGAGGGGTTTGGCGTCTTGTAGAAAGTGTGAAATTATTATGATGAGGTAGAAGTTACAAAAAGACCTAATTTTGGTTGGAATACAGCTAAGCGTTTTGGAGAAATAAATGATCAGAAAAAGCAACATTTCCATTAATTTTTGCCGCACTTTCTGTGTCAATTGAAATTTTTGTTTGCATATCAAGGCCTCAGACTTTGATATACCAGTGACTCGATTTTAGTTGAGTTTGTGTGAAGCGTCTTGAGGAAATGCATATAAATGCACAAAAGACCACCCAAAATTAAGTTTGCTGTTGATTTTTGACAAACCATGTACATTGATTCAAAAAAATTTTGTGTACATCAAAGGGTAGAACCTTGATCTACAAGTTACCCAATTTCGGTCAATTTCGCATAAGGCTTTTCGGAGGAGAAAAGTTTGTAAATTCTAAGCATTTCAGTGATTTCTGCCATACCCTGTAAATCAATTCAAAAATTTTTTTTATCTACATCAAAGGTTCATGTCATGATCAACAAGTGACCCAGTTTTGGTTGAAATTGAACCAAGCATTTCAAAGGAGTCGAGTTCGTTAAAATGGGGAGACACACACACACACCCACCCATATATATATATATATATATATATATATAAAAAATTATCCCTCCAATATGCACAAAAACTACAATCCAACCCAAATAACTTAGCATATCAAAAAACATGAGCCTCAGTATACTCACTTCTATAAAAATAAACCAACAACCATCCCTTCACTTGGACTTCAAATTAACAATGCACAAGAACAAATACACCGATCCTGAAAACACAACACCAGTCATAATAAATAAGGTAGCTCTATGGTTCATCTCCAAACCTCACATAATCATAATATTGACACAAAAATAAATTAGCAATCAACAAATGTATGTATGGAGAATTTGTTCTATACAGATGGATAAAAAATCCTAGATAGAATGGGCGCAGCAGCAACAAACAGACAAATTTATAAGCAAATCAAACTAATAGTTAATGTATCTATTTATACAGCTGAACTACAAGTCATTAAAATGGCACTTAAAATGATAGAAAATTCAGAAGATAGGAAATTTATAATATTCTCAGACAGTTTAACAGCAATTAATCAAACAGATCCCTATATTCAAGAAATCCTAGAATCTAGTCATCAGTTAATAAAGGACAAAGTAGTATTGGCTTGGATTCCTAGCCACATAGGCATCATAGAAAATCATGAAGCTGACACACTGGCAAAAGAGGCAACGAAAATGAAAATAACCCTTATCAAACTCTGAAAAAGAGATTATGAAAAGAAAATAGCAAGCAATTTGAGACATATTCCCAAACAATAAATTGTAAGAACATCAGCCAACAATAAGAAATGAGAATATAGAGCCAATTGTTGTCATAGTGCTCAACAGAATAAAAATTGAAAATACTCACCTGACAAATACACACACACACACACACTCAAGATAGAAACTACATCTTGGTGTTCCCACTGCAACTAATTTCTTGTTGTATAGCGTATCTTGATAGAATGCAAGAAGCATCAAAAAATAAACAGCAACTATTACCAAACACAAAATCTTAACATGCTCTTCAAAAATGTACCTACTGCCTAAATAATAGGATATCCAAAGAAAACAAAATGCTTCCAATTTCTATAGACAAAAGAGCTTGGACTTTGAACCATGCAACTTGGGTTTTGGAATACTCCTGAACTATACAACTTGTGATATTTTGAAAACAATTTCAGAAAACCTCCCAACCACTTGAAACATTTTGAAACATTCCTGAATAAAAAAAGTTCAGTTTCAGCATTAAATGACCCAGGGGAGTTGATATACTGGTAAAACAATCAATCGAAAAAAATTCTGCATTGTTAATTTCGCAAAAATTTCTTCTGGTCTTGGTATTGGGTATACTAATTACATTGTTCAGACTATTGTCCTCATCTTTACTGCCATGTTTACAATGTTTCGGTTTTGGTATTGGGTATACTAATTACATTGTTCAGACTATTGTCCTCATCTTTACTGCCATGTTTACAATGTTTCGGTCGTTGTACACTTTAGCCTTTTTCAGGTGCTAGGAATTTCAAACTGAACCCTTTATTACAATCACTGGAGTATATCATTCTCAGTATATGTGTGATGCTACTTCTGGTTACCATGTAGTTATTTCCCTTTCACTTAACTTTCTAAATTATTTGTTCACCACTGATGTTGCCTGGTATTGAACTCTTTGAGTCAAGTCAGTGGAACTAACCAATGTCTATATCCACTGGGTCATGTGTGTTTGACAGCCCTGTTGGTGGGGCATCAGAATACACCGACTGCCCTCCTGCAGAGGGTAAAAGTCCCTCAATGGGGCCACCTCTATGCCTTGGGTGGCGACCCATAATGTCTGGGATGGGATCCTGGTGGTTGAGCAGGTCATGACCCAGGTGTAAAGCGGTTACAACCCTGCAACACACCACTTTGGCCATTACCTGGGCTAGATGGGTAATCGGAGAGGCCCGATCTGATCAATCAGCTGGTCATGTCAAGCCCCATGATATGTAATCCATCCCAAACCTATAACTCATACTCCTCTTCCCAACCAAAACTAACACCTACCTCTAAATATAAGATGGAAGGTGGTGGCTGAGGATCAATCAATCTGGGAGAAAAGGATCTGACACACCTGTTAAACCTTGACAGCCTTGAAACTTGGATAACAGATGTAAAGGAACACACATGCTCAAAAACTCCTCCCAAAGCGAGTATACCTTTCACGTAGCCCCGACATGGCAAAGTGAATGGGTTTCCTCCTTGTCATGTCCCAATCCTGAACTCCGTGGTGGGTAGGGAGCATGGATGGAGAACTAAAATAAAAACAATCCATAGCACTTTAAAAATCTTCCAAAAGACATGTGGATACTGATTCTGAAATAGAATACGATAATGAAAACTTCCCATGGTTTGTCCTAGAAGCAATAAGCAACAAATTAACTGAAATGTCTCCATTTAAAATCTAAAAAGCCATATCAAATATAATCACACCAAAAAATGTTATAAAACTACAAAATGGAACACTACTAGTGGAAGTAGAAAAAAATATGCAGATATATTAATAAGACAAGAAAAATTACAAGAAATAGAAATAAAATCCTACTCACACCAAACCATAAAATTCTCAAAGGGTGTAGTTAAAAACAAAGAATTCTCCCTATGTACTCTGGAAGAAATAAAAATAGAACTCAAAACTCAAGGTGTCACAAACGCCAAAAGAAACACAATAAAAAAAAAAAAAAAAAAAATGAAGCAGAAATACAAACCAATACCTATATTCTAACGTTCAACTCCCCCCAAATTTTGACAACAATTAAAATAGGATATGAAATTATAAAAGTAGAACAGTACATACCAAACCCTCTTCAATGTTACAAATGCCACAAATATGGACAACATAACAACTCATGTTGCAACAAACACGTGGAAAATGCAATGAAAAAGAACCAAAACATAAAGAAGAAAATTGTCCAAATGAAAGCTTATGCTCAAACTGCTTGGGGAACCACTCTGCTGTCTCAAAACAATGCAGTATCTATAAACAGGAAAAAGAAATAAACATAATAAAATACAAAAAAAATATATCCTTCCCAGAAGCACGAAAAGAAGTTAAAAATAACACAAAAGAAAACACCTCTGCCTCTATGGTAAAAAAAAAAGTAAATAAAATAAACAATAAAGATAAAAGATTCAACTGAAATAACAAATTTGTACAAAGAATTAAAAGCTTTTCTAGAAGAATTAAAAACTTTCCTAACTGAACTCAAAATAGACCCCAAAAAAATAAAGCTCAACAACCCAAATCAAATGGAATTAACCCAGAAGAAAGCAAAAACTCTGGAAAGAAAAAAAACACAGAACAAAACTCCAACGAACCCTCTTCTTCCCAAACCCAAACCAAGAAAACGAAAAACAAACAAAAGACAAAATAGAAACAACAGAACAAAACATTCGATCAAGATCTAATTCAAAATCAAGAACCAGTACATTAAATGAAAATAAATTTAAAGCTCTGGAATTTATGGAAGTAGAAGAGAGTGAAAATAAACAAACTCCAAAATAAAATCAAAAACCTGACAGAAGGATATCACAAGCAGTTGAAACCAAAGACAAAGATTCAAAAATCCAAGAGCTGGAAATAAAACTAGAGAGGACAAGTAATATAAACCTGGAAGGTAACTCTAACCCCCCCCCCCCAAATGAAAATATAACTATGGCACATAAGGTCATACAATGGAACTGTTGTGGGATAAAATCTAATTACAATGACCATACTTGTATCACAACTGCATCCAGCTGTCATCTGCTTAAAAGAAACTTTTTTATAAGTAAATGATATCTTAAAAATAAAAGATTATAAACAATACCATTATAATCACAATACGGGACACAGCTAATGGAGGAGTGTCAATACTGATTAGGAATGACATACTGCAAAGCAAAATACATATTAAAACTAAACTACAAGCAATAGCAGCACAAGTGACACTAGACAAAATCATTACAATTCTTTCCATTTATATACCCCCACAAAAAAATGCAACAGACATAAACAACTTACTGGAACAACATCATAAACCCAAAATCTTACTAGGAGACTTTAACAGTCATAATCCTATCTGGAATAGCAAAAAACTAGATTCTAAAGGTAAAATATTAGGAAATAATAAACAACCATAACCTATGTCTATTGAATCAAAAATCCTTGACCAACCTAAACCCCTCCAATGGATCAGAATCGTCAATAGACTTAATTATATGCGATCCAGAAATTTGTATGGATTACACATGGAAAACACACAGTGACACATGTGGTAGCGATCATTCCCCGATCATTTTAGAAAATCAAAAGCCCACCACAGAAGAAAATGTAGGCCCCACTAGATGAAAACTGAAAAGAGCCAACTGGGAAGGTTTAAAAAACAAATGCAAACAATTACTGATACAGTCAAAAGACACAGACAACTCGATAGAATACTTCACCCAAACACTAATAACCATAGCCTCAGAAAATATACTAAAAAGCAAAATAATTATAAAAAAACTAAACCCTGGTTCGACAAAAACTGCCAAAAAGCAATCAGAAACCGAAAAGCAGCTCTGCGAAAATTCAAAAATTAACCTACAATCCAAAATTTGATTGAAATGAAAAAGCTCAAAGCAGTAGAACGAAAAACTGTAAAAGAAGCCAAAAGGGAATGTTGGAAAAAATATATAAACAGCTTAAACACACATTCCAAAACCAAAACAATATGGGAAATGATGAGAAAAATAGCTGGAAAAAAATCAAATATCTTCAATAATACACCTTAAAAAGAACAACACTAAAGCAACCAGCAAAAAAGAAATAGCAAATCTATTAGCAGAGACATCTGTAGAAAACTCAAAAACGAATAAAAATCAAAACCCACAAAAGTATAAACTGAAAGACATAAATAACCAACTAAATTTCTCATCTAATAATACAGAAGCCTGTAACAATTTATTCACCCAAGCAGAACTAATAGAAGCCATAAAAAAAATCCCACAATACAGCAGTAGGCCCAGACCAAATCCACTATGAATTTTTTAAACAATTACCACAAGAATCGCTAAAATACCTTCTAAATATTTTTAACAATATTTGGACAACTGGAAAATTTCCTAAAATATGAAGAGAATCAATAATCATTGCCATACTCAAAGAAGGAAAAGAGGGAAACAATCCACAAAAGTTACTGACCAATATCATTAACAAGCTGCTTATGTAAAACAATGGAGCGAATGGTCAATGCTAGATTGAGTTGGTTTCTCGAAGAAGAAAAACACATCAAAATATCAATGTGGATATAATAAAGAAAGAAGTACAATAGACCACATAATAAGATTAGAAACAGCTATAAGAGAGGCTAATTTAAACAAACAACATCTAATAGCCATATTCTTCGACATAGAAAAAGCATTTGATCAAACCTGGAAACATGGTATAATGAAAGATCTGCATAAACTAAGACTGAGAGGCCGACTACCAAATTTTGTAAAAGGATTTTTAACAGATACACTCTTCTAAATACAAATAGGTGCTATACCTGCTGATTATCAAAAGCAAGAAGAGGAAGTACCACAGGAAAGTGTACTCTCCCCTACACTTCTCAAAATAAAAATAAATGACATAAAACATCAAATCTGGAACAAACTATAGCCTTTACTTTGATGATTTTACAATATATTATAGATCAAGAAACCTCAACACAGCAGAAAGACAATTTCAACAATGTTTACACCAAATTAACAAATGGACACCTAAAAACAGTTTTAAAATATCAAAAACAATGTGTACACTTCTGCCAACTGAAAAAAAAAATTACACAATGACCCAACTCTAAAACTAAAAAAAAATGAAGAAATATCAGTAGTTCAGCAACACAAATTTCTAGGAATAATCTCTGACGACAAACTGACCTTCAGACCACATATCAATCACCTAAAAACAAAATGTTTTAAAGCACTTCAACTACTGCAAACAGTAACCCACACAGAATGGGGTGCTAGCAAAGAAATCCTTCTAAAATTTTGTAGGACGCTTATTCACTCCAAACTAGACTATAGCAGCATGGTCTACCAATCAACTAGAAAGTCCTACCTAAAAACAATAAATACAATACACTATGAAGGCCTTTGGATAGCTCTTGGAGCTTATCCTACCTCACCTATAGAGAGAAGCAAGCGAATCCCCCCTTACAACTAAGAAAGGAAAAACTAGCAACTCAATACTATCTAAAACTCTCCTCCTGTTCCTCTAATCCCACACACGACTGTGTACTTACACCAAGTCATAAAGAGAAATTTAATCTTAACACAAACAAAATCAAAACATTAGGACTCCAAATGGAAGGAATCATCCAAGAAAATATATCATTTAATCAAATACTTAAAACAACCAAACATCCCACCATGGATAATCAAAAATCCAAATATAATATTAAGTTTAAACAAATTATCAAAAGCACATCCCACAACATACATTAAAAAAATTCTCAAAAATAAGAGAAAAATATCAAAACTATCAAAGTATTTATACAGACTGTTCAAAAGATGAAGAAAAAACAGGCAGCACAGCAATAACAAACAATTATCAAAAAGCGCTTGCCAAATGAAGCATCAATTTTAATGCAGAAGCTTAAGCAATAAAGTGAGCTCAAAAAATTATATAAAAAAACAAAGAAAACTATATTATTTTTTCAGACTCACTATCTGTATTAACATCCCTAAAAAGGAAAAAAAAGCTAGAAAATCCATTAATACAAAATCTATACAAACTACATTCAATGGAAAAAAAGCAAAAATATCATCTTCTGCTGGATTCCAAGTCATGTTGGGATCCAAGGAGGAGACAAGGCAGATACTGTTGCTAAATCATCTTTAAAATTGATAATAGATGAAAATCTTCAAATTCCATATACAGATTTAAAACCTAAAATAAATAAATATATAAAAGGTAAATGGCAAGAATCATAGAAAAATCAAACCTAAAATGGGGGGGAAAAATCTTTGAAACACTCGGAAAAAACAAGTCATCATAACAAGAATACATATAGAACACATATAATTAACTCATTCTTAATTATTAAAAAGACAAATCCACCAAAATGCAGTTGCAGAAGCCTAATTACAATAAAACATATCCTACTAGAATGTAAAACCATATCTAAAATAAGACAAAAATATTTCAATGGAAAAAGCTTAAAAGAAATTTTTAAAAACTCGGACACAGATGAAATATACAACTTTCTCAAAGAAATCAAGATCCTCAACAAGATATAATACTTTCAAATATTGTGTGTGTGTGTGTGTATATATATATATATATATATGCACGCATACGTGTAGGTATGCAGATGTATAATCAGAAACAATCACAAGATAAAGCAATTAAAAAAAAAAAAAAAAACCCAAAAAAATAGATCATGAAACCTAGCAACCTCCCAAATTTTTATAAATAAACAAGGCTTTGGAATAAATTGACCCAAATAGGAGTTGACATGCTGTAAAATCCAATAACCAAACAACCATGTGTCCTTGAAGATAACAGCATGTGAATATTGTAAGAACAATAGTCTGAACATTGTAATTAGTGTAAATACTATCTCATCTCAGAAGTGTAGACAAATATTGGTAATGGGTAGTTATAAACATTTGTTTAACACAGTTGAAAAATCAGCATAAACACTTTTTTTCTTTACATTGCTGTTGATGCCCATTTTGAATATTCAATTTTTTCAATTACACCCACTTTTTTCAAGTCTGCAAATAGTTTGTTTAAATCCTGGTGCCGAACCTTTTATCACTTGAAATTTTACTCTGACTTTGGAACACTGACACAACTCATCCAACAAAACATCCAGAAAATATTTTTTCTACTGTTCCTTTAAATTTTCACAATGTTTTTTTGTTTTTTTTTAAACTTGTCAGCTTATGTTTTTGCAATAATATTTATAGGTAACTTTCATCCCATTAATACAAAATAGTGTTTTTACACACTTGTTATGAAATGAAATGTTGCAAGTCATTTCAAAACAATTTCGCACCTGACATGCCAAGTGCGGATATTTTTTTTTTTTTTTCAAGTTCTTTTTAGTGTAGGTTTTACATGTACTTTCCATATGATTTTGTTGTTTATTGTGATATCACTACCAGTATCTAGTTGCATTTTTACATCCCCATTATTAATTTTCACATCCACAAATTTTCTTTGGTTTTCTGTAATTATTTTTTTGATCTCTACACTGTGTACAAAGTTTTTTCTGTAAGAAAATTTTCCTTGCTTTTATTGTAACTTTCTATGTCTTACTTTTCCACACTTGTAGCACTGTAAATTCTTAAGCAGACCGACATCTTTGAGATGTAATCTTCCATGCCTAAAACCTGGATTAAATTTTGTTTTTTCATATTTTTCTTTCTTTCATATATATATATATATATATATATATTCTTTTTCTTCAATTTCCTTCTCAAATTTAGGGTACTCTGACACTTGTCTGATATTTCTTGTAGTGTTAGTTTTTGATTTTGTTCCAGTTTCATTAGGATTCTAGCACATATTTCTGAATATTTTTTACTGTTGACCCTTAAACGAAAATTAATCTTTTAAGCATATCCAGAGTCAGCTTATTTAATTTGATTCTTTCATACTAATTGTTAACTATTCCAGCATATTCTTCTTTTTTTGTCAAATTCATACACTTTCAATGAGTATTGAATAACAAACTTCTTTCGCTAAAACTGTAGTCAAAATATTTAAAGTAAATTTCTCTTGGTTTACTTAGTAGTACTAAATTACAGTATTTTTCATGTTCTACTGGTGTTAACTTTTTAGACAAAAGTCTTTTTTTTTTCATCTTCCCAGTCACTGCATTCTTATCTGTAAATTTACTCATATTTTCTAAAATAAGCAGAAAAGGTAATTCCATCATCTGTATGTGAATTCAACTATGGCATTTGCCACAGCATTGGAAGTGAAAGAATTTGGAAAATTTTCTTTTGTTGTTGTTTCTGGAGTTCTAACAATTTCTGTTATTGTATTTTTACCACTTGAACTAATAATTCTTCAATATTTAAGAATATGCTTTTTTTCTTTTAACACAACAAAGAAAAAAATTACACCAACGTGGTTCTAATTTTTTGTTGCCACTGTTATGTGTGCTGCAGCAAAAAAGGACCTTTTTTTTTACCTGCTTTGTATAAGTTTTGATTCCTCTTCACCACTGTTATAACTTGTTATAAAATCATGTCTTGCCTGACTCCAACAGTACTCTAATGAACAATCTGTCAAAACCCTGTTCCTGAACTCTGAGTTCTTTATTTAAAGTGTCTTACCTAGTTCATTTGTGTTAATCAGGATGTCTTATTTACTCTGCAACAGATGACCAATGTTGATTGTATCATTATTTAAGATTACTTCAAGAAATACTTTCCACAAAATATTTGAATCCTTTTCCATTTTATGTTCTTCTAGTATCAGTTACTAGATCAACTAAACTAAGAATATCAGAATAATTTAAAATCAATATATCTGGATGTAATAGATAACAGAAAGATGTGGAGGGGCCCTTTGGTTGTAAAAATGTCAGTTTTACCTCTTCATTATCAGGATATTTTTCAAGCACACAACTTAACCACCAATTCCTATCAAATTTCTGTAACAAATCTCTTATTGTTCTCAAGCTCTAAATTGTCCCATTTTATAATTTTAACTATTTTTCTTTCATCTTGAATTGACACTTTTTGTTTCTACCTTTTCCGGAGACACAAGAATAAAAATGTCATTTTTGAGTTCCTGTAATTGTTGAGGCATTTTTTAATCTATTTATTGGAGATTTCATTATCCATTTATTGAGGAATACAAAATATTTATGCCTGAAATGTTTTTTCTTGCATTATCAAACAACTGTCTTGGTGTTATTTGTTTATAGGATTACTACAGGCTTGCTTTTGTTTATAATAGTGTCACTTAACCTATCACATCATAATTTGCCTTGAGATATTGCAAAAATGCCACTCTGCATCAATACCAAAGTCATCTTTGATTGTGCGAATTGATAAAATTTTTATGTGTAGTGGCACCATCAGAGAAATAAATCAGATTTTTTATTTTAAAATTAATTTTTCTTTTTCGGTACTTCTATAAGTTTTCTTTGGAACAAAATGACAGCTACTGTGTCATGCTTGAGATAATCTGAAATAATTATAATATTAATATGCTCCAGCTCTTTGTCATTTTTGTAGTCTAAGACAAATGGATGAAAATTATCCCAGTGGAGGCCTTGTGTAGTATTGCATCCTACAAAATAAATAATTCTTAGCAAAATCTGCAATGACTATAACATCACCATCCACCAAAGAACTTTTCTTATTAGAACAAAGTTCTGATTGTTCTTTGGCAATGAAATCATGATTTTTTTTAAGGTTTGAAGGCCTACATAAAAAGTTTCCATAAAGTCTTCTGTAGAGTGTAATACAGTTGCAGTGTGGTTATCTCAGTTGATTACCAATATTTGTAGATAAAATCAGCTACTGATTTTTTATTTTGGCTTTTTTCTATAAAACAAAACCCTCCATCAAATTGTTGCAAGTTGTGCAGTCACCCAAGTAGCTGTTAGATCTTGCTTCATTGCATGTAACAGCAGCTATGCATCGGTTGTAATCTGTTAAATGATATTGTTTATCTTGAGTCAGTGTACCAAGATGAGCCCACACAAATCATCATTCATATTTTGATGTATTGTGCAAACACAGTTTGTTAGCTGCTAGGATATATTCTTTTAGTCTGAGCTCAGCAAATTTTGAAAAACTGAATCTGTTTAGATTTTTTATTTAAATTGGTATGCATCTTTCAGGTTACAGAATAAGATACTAATTTTTCTTGGACATTTTTTTCTACCATTCTTAAAGACTGTTTTATAGTAATTTTTTCCAGGTATCACTCTGCTGACTTCTTCAATCTTATAAAACAATACAAGTGTATCAATTGTCTTTTGTTGGAACCTACATTACCGTGTATTTGGTAGAGTTAATATTCCTTGTTCATTTTCAAGTTTTTGGCTTGTCTTGTTATGTATGTTGTAGTGCCAAATTCCATTTGAATTCTTTGGATAGTCTAGCTTTTTGAAAATATTGTCAAAATTTGTACTTTTTTTAAAACACTTTTCACAAGCTGCAAACTTTTCTTTTAATTGTGTAATAATTTCACTTTCATCAGATCTTTTGTGCTTTTTTACACTGGTAAATTCTTGATGAGAATTTTATTTTTGTGACCAACACATATTTTGACTTATCAAAAAGTTAAAATGAAATAATCATGGTTTAGATATTAGATAGAATCCTGCAGTTGTAGGAACAATGGGTTTGCTTGTAACTGTTAATCATATACAGTGGAACCTGCTGTATATGACCCTCTTCCTCAGTAACCAGTTAATGATGTTTTTCTATGCATGGACGATTTTCTATGCAGTGAGCAACCACCTCCAGAACGAGACCAGCAACTAACATCAATGAGTGAAAATCATTGATCTAGCTATGTTTTAAAAAAATCCATTTTGTTCTACACTGCAAACTTCTAAATTAGGAGAAATGAAATAAGTAATCTATTTCATTTTGATTTCATCTAAGCCAGGAACAATTCCTCATTGTTTTATTATTGTAGTATTATTTTTTGTTGAAATGTACATTGCCTGAGTTTACCTTTAGGGTCATTGGTTGTTTTGTACAACATGTATTGCATTTGACATGTTCAAAGGATTTATTGCAGTCTCTGTACTGACTTGGATAAATTCAGGGATTGGGAAAATCACAATTATGTCCCTTTCTCAAATGTCTCTGTTTCATTTTATTTTTTTGTGTATCTATCTACTCTTTTTCTATCTGGGTCTATCTATCTCTGTTTCTCTACCCCACCCACTATCACTGTCAGATTTTTGTATATGGTTTTTTTTTTTTTTTTTGGTTTTTTTTTTCCATGTATTATCCAGATTCTCTTTTGCTATCACTCACTTCTAAGAAAAAAACTGAAACCATATACTTTTTTTTTAAGTTCACTTAATAAACATTTTTTGTAATATTTCTTGTTGGCTGTTGTAAATGCATTTCTAAAATTTTAAAATGAACTATGCTGAATAAATTTCTTTAAAGTTAGGCCATTTTCTTATGTTCTCATTTATTTATTACCAGATTACATGGTAAAATTCTAATATGTACATTTTGATGAGTGGAATATACATTCCGTTCCTGGCGTGAATGGGTCATGACTATGTGCGACCACCTGCCATATGCGACCAGTTTTTGATGACAGTAGGGGTGGTCGCATACAACAGGTTCCATTGTATATATATATATATATATATATATATATATATATATATAGGCAGGAACTAAATAATTGATTTTGTACATTTATTTAGTGTACCAAGAAAAATGTCAGCAAAATATTTAACCATTGACATCATTTGTTGCATATTTTCATATTATCTTAACATTAATTCATGATACTTCTTAAAATAATTTTATTTTTATTATGTAATTTTTTTCATATAAAAATCTATTTGCAGTATAATAAAAATGTACACAAAACCAAAAATAAGGTTGTTTATTTTCCACCCAATTGGTCAACTTTTAACCACAAATAACACAATTCTCGTGATTTTATGATCATAATTTTTATATGAATATTAACCAGCATTCAAAGAGATTTCTAAATATATACAACTTGACCATATTGGAAAACATGAAAATGTTAGCATAGTGACAAATATCAAAATTCACTATTTTGAATTTGGCCCAACTCAGTATAACCTTTGTAACGGAGGCCACAGTCCACAAAATTTTGTACATATCTTGCTAAACAGCAGACAAATTTATCAAATTTTAAATACTGAGATATTGATATTCAAACTTTGTGACTATTTTCTAAAATTTGCCTTTTTGGCAAGGGTCGAAGGGTTATATCTCTGGAACCCTTTGGCCTAGAGAGGTAAAATAGGTACCATTCAATTTATATCCTGAAGCTATATAAGTGTACCAAATTAAGAAAAAAACAAACCTGTCAGTGATTGTCAGACCTTTGTTGATTTGACATAGAATGACTCAAATTATAACGCTCCATATAATGATAAAAATCACAGTTTCAGCTCTATTCCTATGATGAAACTTCAGCATAAGGAAAATATTGCACCATTTTGTATGACAATTTTTTTACCCTCTAATTCATAATTTGTGATTTACGTAATTGTTCATATCTTGATCAATTTATTATTTATATCACTTTGTTATTGTGAATTTTACAAGTTAAAGGCACATACGTTTTTGAGTATCTACAAGTTGATGCTTTGTTATAAGTTTCAATAGCATGTCACATATATGAAGTGAAAGTTTTCAACTTAAAGCTCTTGTATTAAATCACCTTGCACATTTTCGTTTTTTTCCTCCTTCATTACAAGAATGAACTGATATGTTCAATATACTGATGATTGGAGAACTTCTTAAACAGCTTTGCCATGTTTTCTGTGAACTCAAAATTTCATGAGACAGCTCAGATTGTCTTTTGTGTATTTCAGCAACAGAATTAAAGGAGAGAATTCAAAGCTGGGTTCAAGAGAAGCGGAATAATAGCCGAAGCAATTCCTGAAGTTTTTACCTTCTACCTTGTGTTCCTCTTCATCTATCTACTGCAGCAATGCCCCCCTCCCATCAAATATTGTTATTTTTGTTGATCAATAACAATCTGAAAGCAAGGCGCATGCATATCTGTGTATGAATGTATGACTGTTCCTTCTCCCCCATTCAAAGTGTGTTGGGACTGCAGCATCAATTGGTACTAACAATTCAATTCCTCTCCAGTGAAACCAGCTACTTTTTTCAACATTCATCTGTCAAACCAGCCAGTAAGCCAGTGATGTCCACACCTAACATTCATGTTTTGTGTGTCATATATATATATATATATATGCATGCACACACACACACACACACACACACACATACACACACACTGTGATATTGACAATACGAGTTTGGAATTACTCATACAGTTTGGTCACATCACTGTTGCAGTCTTTCATGAGGTTTTCTTTTTCATTCAGATGAAATTGTGTAGCTGATACGAATAAATTTTCTTTTTAAATTATTCACCACTGAGTATTTGAATGCTTATAAAACCTTTAATTATCAGGACCTTTATTTAAAGGTTTATAAAACCTCATTCTCTTTTAATACTTCCTATTTGTCATAAAGATGAAAATATTTTTAAATACTATCAAGTGGGGTGCTTTTATAGAATAAATTCTGTTAAGCAAAAGGGACACTTATTTGCTTTAATATATTAGTTTCTAGTGTTGAAATCTATTCACAAAAACATTACTTGATTTTGAAGAATATAATTTAATTTGAATAAGTGCGATAAGACATTTTAACAGAAACATCTACAATTACCTTTTATTCACATTTTACATAAATTTTAATTAAGAATAAATTTTCCACTTGAAATTAATTTCACATTAATTTTATATTGTATTGGTTTTTAATTCAAAACATAGAGAAGTGTTCCTGATTTAAATGTTTTTTTTTTCTTTTTAAAATTTTTTTAAACGTTTTCTTTTTTTGTTGTTTATAAATTACATGAAAACAGTTTTAAAATTCTTTACATGGCTGCTGATATAAAAATATACATTTATTTGCAAATACAATGCAAGAAATAGAACTACAGACAGATTTTAGTTGAAGTGGTTTGCTTGGCCACAACAATCCCCACCAGCACCTTTCTAGTTTTTGTTATTTCTAAAAATATTTTGCAGGTCTTACAGTGAAATCTGATTGACTGCTAAATTGTAAAATGTACTGACAGTTGAATTTTTAAAATTTCTTTTTAATAATAAACAGATGTGCTGCATGACTCAGTTTTCTTCAATCTGCCCTTTGAAGTATATATGTAAACTCAGTTAAAATCATTTGCTACTTTTTATTTTCAGTTTGAATTGATTTTAGGTACTGATAATTTTCTACCAATTCAGTTGTGTGAGAATGCAATGAAAATATAACACATCACTCAACAACTCCCAGGCCTGACATATAGATGGTGTCACTAATAAAAAAAATTCATATGATTTTTATGAAGTACTAACTTTCAAATGGCATGTGACACAATTTGGGCCCAATCAGATTATTAGTTTACAAATTACAGTTATTTAAGTGAAGCTACTGCTGCAAATTTATAAAACAATGGAAAAATCTGAATTTTGTGTGTTAATAAAGCATTGCTTTCTGGTGGTGGGGGGATACTGTTCAAGCAAAGCAATGGCTTGATAAGTTATTCTGACTTTGTTTCATCGGAAACAATGGTTAAGAGGTTGTATATTGACTTTAAACACGGTTGTACAGACACAATGCTGAACACTCAGGTCACCGAAAATAGACAGTTGTCCCAGAAAACACCAAAAAAAATCCACAAACTCATTTTGGCTAATTGTAAATTGCAGTTGTGTGAGAGAGCAGAGGAGTTGATATATATCAGGAGATAATGTATTCACCATTTTGCATGAACATTTGTCAATGAGAAAGCTGTGTTCAAAGTGGGTGCCACATTTGCTCACAGTTGATCAAAAACAACACGCCGATGATTCAAAGCATTGTTTGCAACTGCTTCAAAGCAACAAGAAGTTTTTGCATAAATATGTGACAATGGATGAAACATGGATCCACCACTTTACTCTGGAGTGAAATCGGCTGTCAGCCGAGTGGACAGCAGCAGGTGAAAGCTATCCAAAGCAACCAAAGATGCAAACATCAGCAGGCAAGGTTTTGGCCACCATATTTTGGGATACATGAGGTATTTTGTTCATTGATTACCTTGAGAAAATAAGAACCATTGATAGCAAATATTATATAGCATTATTGGAACGTTTAAAGGGAAAAAATCGGAAAAAACAGCCATAAATGAAGATGAATTGCACATTGAATTGCTTCCACATTACTCCCTATTTGCCACATCTGGCCTCCAGTGACTACTGGTGGTTTGCAAACCTCAAAAGAATATTCCAGGGAAAGAGACTTAGCTCCAACAAAGTGGTATCAGAAACTGAGGCCTATTTTGAGGCCAACATTTTTTTTGCCTAAAATTTGTTGTTTTATTAGTTAGCCCCAGGACTTTGAGTGATGTGTTACATTGTGTGTGTATGTATGTATGTATGTATATATATATATATATATATATATATATATAAAACTCAACACATATCTAAAGCGAGTATAAATCCTGATTTATTTTGACAAGCAGGTGAGTGTCCATCCCCTTAAATTGCGAAATATAAAATGGTTTAATTTAATTCGGAATATTAAAAGAAAATGAGGTTAGCTCAGACATTAATTTGCTTCAATTAATGTCAGGTTAGGTGAAGGGTTAAAATATAGCAGCTGTACTGAAAATGTCACAAAACATAAAAATTCACACACCAACACATGCACATATACATAAATAAACCGCAAATGAAAAACTGCATATATATATAAGTCATCAACATACGAGCCTGTTTTGCTATATCACAGCTCATCAGTGTAGCTAGAAACATCCACTTGATTTCAACCGAGATTGAAACTCAATTGATTTGGTGTCAGTCGAAGTCTCTACTACATAAGCCAGGGTCGCATGGAATGAGAGGGGGGAAATTTTAGCGTGTTATATATATATATATATATATATATATATATATATATATATATATGTGCAGTGTATACATATGCCAGTCACTGGGAGAACATAATTCATTATTGAGGAGTAATACGTAAATTGCAGAAGTGGTAACTGTTTTTAAAATTTTCCTCTCTAGAAAGCTCAATCATAATGAGGTCATAATATATTAGTCATCCACTTGCTTCCAGCCGGGATTGAAACTTGACCGATTTGGTGTCAGCCAGTCAGTCAGTCCCTACTCCCTAAAAATCTCATGCGACAGCCACAGGTGATCTTCTCAGAAAAATCCTTGAAGAAATTTTTTATAAATCCAAACTAATATATCTATCTTTTTAAGAGTTTTAAGATCAAAACATTCTGAAATTTCACTGCATTTTTATGTCTTGTTAAATAATGCTTTTAACAAATTTCTAACATTCATATCCAAGGATATGGCATGTCAGTGCCACATGCTTGGGCAATCATGTCTCGAAAGAGCCATGACTGACTGGGCAGAAGATTATTGCCATTACTTTCTGTGGTAGATTGGTTGCCAGCCAAGCCTATAGAACCCAATCTGTTCTGTTATTTAACCCATAACTGAAGAGAAGTGATGGATTAATACCTTTCTCAAGGGTATTTGCGCATAAGTGAATGCAAGGAATTCAACTGGAATTCGAGCTCGGCTTCCCGATTTCTCGTTTCGAGTCAATATCCACTGTACCACAATGCACATATTGCATGTACATATTTGAAACTTAATTAACGTTTATTTTAGATTACAAAAATATGATCAACATCATGTGTCTTACATACTTTTATATCTATAAGGAAACTAAAAATGACAAGGTGAAATTGAGAAATGGCATCTTACCTAGCAAACTTACATTTTAACTTTTTCAAAAAGTTAAAGATCTTAAAAAAAATTCAACTAAGTGTATAACCTTTTTAGACAACCTATGCTATGGAATTGTTGGTGATTGTTACACCAGCATTTGTTTTGCTTTTCAGCTTATAATCTGTTTGTTTGAGCTTCCAGGAAACAAACAGCAGATTGCCAAATTGTACAAAAGAATTCTTCAAGAGGTTTATGTTGGTGGGGACACAAATTAACACTAGATAATTTAAAAATACTCTTCTTGCAACATGTTCTCTTCACTTGATGTTTGGTGCTAACTGGTACCATGTCTAATAAGAGTGTGTGTATATTGAGTGCCCCATTCTAATATAGTTTGGTAATGCTAAAAATTAAGGACATCCAAAGAAAACTATATGTAACATTTAAAATAAATTTTTAAAAATGAGAAATCTTTTATTTTAGTTTTAATTTCAAGCTAATAATTGATTTTCTAATTTCAAACCAAACCCTTTATTATAATCACTGGGATATATGAGCTCCATTCCTTTTCTAGAGTATCTTCTGTTAGTCATGAGTTACTTCCCTCTAACCTTGTAAGTTACTTATTCACCACTGCTGTATCCTGGTATTGAACTCACAACTCTTTGGGTTTTTTCACAAGAACTAACCAACATTTATATCCACTTAAGGACACCTGGCCTAGTAATTTGGAATTCCTAGAACTTGAAGAAGGCCGGATTGTACATCATCCGAAATGTCGTACAAATGGCATCAAAGATGAGGTCAATAGTTCTAATAATGTAAATACTACCTCATCTCAGAAATATAGACAAATATGACAATAGCCTTGTTTACATGATTGGCAAGTGTCGAAAAACTGATGACATTGTTCTACAGAATTGATTTGTAAAACACAATTTTAGAAAATGACATGAGTGCTTTTTTTATATATATAATTTTTAAGTATCAGTAATATGAAAAATGTTGAAAATTTTCATAACCTAATTTTAGTAGTGTTGACTTTGTTACTACATTCATTACTCTTATTTTCTGATAATATTGTGTATATACTTATAAAAATCTGAACATTCATACATAAGAAAAAAAATTAAATTATTTAAAAGAATCTTGGTGTGTGATGCATTAAGCTTTTCCATTTGTGATTAGTAAATAAGGTTTTCACTTAATAAGAATATCACCTACTGCAAATGAAGTAATATAGAATTTTAAGATTTGAAACTTTATAAATTATTATAATTAAAATTGAAAAAAGTAAAAATTCATTATTTATTGAAATTTTTTTTTCTTGAGACAGTATTGTCCTTAATAAATCTTATTTATAAAACCAATTAAAAGCTTTTCTGATTAAATGTCATAGTTTTATTGCCTTTCATTTTACGATTCTGAGCAGAATATCAGAAAATTAGTAGTAGTTTGAAAAAAAAAATTTTTTTTAAGGAGTGCTGCTTTTAATTAATAAAACAAAAAAAAAATATATATATATATATATATATATATAT